>OX422140.1:389001869-389272755 GCA_949129095.1 Volucella bombylans
GTCTAAAAGGTAGTACAATATTTTGGTCTTTTGTCAAAAACATCAGAAATTTTGCCTCATCCTCCATCCCAACCCTCATCTAAAATGACATTCCAGCTGTCAGCTCCTTAGACAAAGCCAATCTGCTAGCTTCACACTTTGCGGCCAGCTCAACACTTTCAGATTGTGCTTTGTCTCCGCCTACACTTGAGTGCGTCGAATCTTCACTCAGATGCAAAACAGCATTTGTCCATCCCGTGACTAAAAAGGCGAATCTTCTTCTCTCTCCTCCTACAGACCCATTGCACTTACGTCCCTTCTTTGCAAGGTCATGGAAATGCTGATAAATCGTCAGCTCATGAAAAATCTCGAATCACGAAAACTTCTCAATGACCGGTAGTACGGTTTTCGTAACAATAGGTCCACTGGTGATTTGATGGCATGTCTCACCGAAAAGTGGAACCAAAGTGTACATCAATCTGGCGAAAGCAAGATAGTTGCACTTGGATATTTCTAAGGCATTTGGTAGAGTTTGGCAACAGGCTCTGTTGTCGAAAATGTGTGTATGTTTGATCGACGACTCTCTTCTTCAATGGATTAGAAACTACATTTCGGAACGTTCAATTCAAATTGTCTTGGATGGTTTCAAGTCTGATATTCACAAAATAAATACTGGTGTGACCCAGGGTTCCGTTCTGTCTCCGACACTCTTTTTAATTTTTATCAATGATCTCTTGTCTGCCACTTCTAATCCAATATATTCTTTTGCTAACGACATTACCCTCTGCTTTTAATATTCGTTTCCGGACTCACGTCCCTGCTCATCGTATCTTAAGCTCATTAAATTCCGATATTAACAGCATAACCAATTGGGGAACTATCAACAGAGTGGAATTTAATGCTTCCAAAATACAATGCTGTCTGCAATCATCCATGAATGGCACTTGCATCGTCGAAATCAAAAAACTTTCCATCCTCGGTATGTGTGTTGTAAGGAGTCAGTTGGCCACGGAGGCATCCATGATGCAGGAGTAGTTGGCAGTGGCACGCTCTAGCTCGTCGGGTTGGGTAGGTACTTGCCACTACCCCGTGCATCGCAACTCACCTTACGTTTTTGTTCCACACACCACTTGCGTTGGATGGGCGGACCGACCGTCCTTCGATGGGGCGACTGTGACCGGACGCGACGTACACACGAAGACGACATAACGAATATGACGTGACTGACTTCCGCTGATTGTTTTTTTTACATGTGGTGACTGGGAGGAATTTCGTTTAGGGGCTACCATTCACAGATCTGGCCAGAATGGTAGCAATTGGTCGCATCCAAGTGCGATACGGGTGGGTTGGCTATCCTCAGCCAACAACACCCGGCTTATTTCAGGTCGTGACAACCTGTCATCGCTGTGTGATACTGGGACGCATTATTCGGTGTAGGGTACATAGGGTTAAGTTAGCTTTAGGTGTAGTTATTATTCGCGAAAATTAAGTTCGGTATTTAGGGTTTAGGTTAGTGTAGGATTAGTTAGTTTTAAGCGCGAAAGTCCCGGTCTTGCACAGTGGTGATGGCACACAGATGTGATCCTGCTGTTTCTTTTCTTCTGTTTTTTCTATCATCTTTCCCTCCTCCTATGTTTTAAGTCCGTCCGTGAAATAACGTAGCTTTCTCCAGGCTATCTTTGTTTTCTCTTTTTTTATAACCCTGCAGGAAAACAAAAAGGTAAGGTGAGTTGCGATGCACGGGGTAGTGGCAAGAACCTACCCAACCCGACGAGCTAGAGCCGAGCAACCGCGAGCGTGCCACTGCCAACTACTCCTGCATCATGGATGCCTCCATGGCCAACTAACTCCTTACAGTGTCAATGACAACTTACGTTGGAACGACCACATATTCGATGTTGCCAACAATGCTACGAAATATCTAGGTTTTCTCAAACGATGTGAGAATTATTTCACCACCTCTGACCTGGCTTCGATATATAAGACGTCTATGCGCCCAAAATTGGAGTACAATGCTCACATCTGGTCTGGTGCCCCTAAGGCCTTTTTTCATATGCTAGATAGGATCCAAAACTATGCGATAAAACCATTGGTGATGATGCCAGTATTACACAGTCATTCGACACCCTCGAACACCGGCATAAGGTCTCCTGTATCACCTTATTTTATGGCTATTTTCACCACCAATGCTCCACTGAAATTGCCAGTAGCATCCCGCCCCTTAATGTTTTTAACCGTAACACCCGTCTCGCTATGAATGCTCATCAGTACACCCTCCAGCCCATCTTGGGATGTACTCTGCAATATCGTGATTCTTTCCTAAGCTGTACAACTCGCTTATGGAATACCCTGCCGAGCTCCTTATTTCCAAGCCAGTATAACTTGCAAACATTTAAAACCAACGCACATCGGTATCTCTCTTTTCTCCCTCCCTAACTTCCTTTCGCCGGCGCTATGAGCAAACATCTTAAGGGTACATAAATCCCTTGTGCGCGAGCCAATTATAAAAAAAAACACTTTGTAATGTACATGTGGACATTTACTTAAATGCCGAAAAGATTTTGATGTGAGGACTCGTCTAACTAAGGCTGTTATTGAAAGCAAAAGGTTGTTAGTCATCAGGACTTATGGAAGATCTCTTACAGAAACCTGTTCTGTAAGGACACTCTTGCCGATCAGGTTGAAACCTCTGTCAAGTACGAAGAGTATTAACCACTAGATAGATTTTTAAGTGTCTCACCAGTAAACCTAATGACTCTAAAGTGCCCTTAATAACAAGAACGAGAATGACCAGTAGTCATTATGCCGAGCATCGCATTGAAGCCATTACATATCAAGATCGGACGATCCATATGAAAACCCCAATGAAATTTCGCGTAGAAAATTGATTTGCTTCCAAAAAATGTAAAGGCTTGGTAAGCACAAACGCCACCTTTGAAAAAAACAAAACCGAAAGAAACATTGTCTGATGAAAAGTTCGTGCAAGATGGGCCAGTACTTTTTGAAATTTTAATACATGAATAGAAATATAATTACGAATTTTACCTTGTTAGGTATTTATTTATTGTGAAAGACAACTGATATTGGGTTGGCAAATAAATAGTTGCACATTTCAAACATAGATGGCTTTGGCCATTTTTTTGAATGGCTTCAATGTCAATGAAATATTTTTTCTTCCTTTTGACATTTGTTATCTGTCAGCCTTACTTTTCTTTAGAAGCAAATTGCGCGTATTTTTGTGAAAAGGTATTAGTTTGACATCCGTTTTAATATGGAGCGCAAAAGAAGAGCTGAAAATTAACAACAATCAGGTCGACCAGATGATGATCAAATTAAAGCCATAATCGAGTCGGATCGTCAGATCCATTAGACTACCATTTATTTCGATCTTTGCAAAACTCTTTTGATGGTAAAACTTTCAATGATGATGACGCTGTGAAATTGCATTTGATTCAATGTTTTGCCGATAAAGATCAGAAGTTCTACGAACGTGGAGTCATGAAGTTGCCAGAAAGATGGCAAAAGGTCATCGAAGAAAATGGAGACTATATCATTGATTAAAGTTTATTCGTTGTATTTAAAAAAATGTGTTTTACTAATATGAAAAAATCGGCAATTACTTAGTTGCCAATCTGATACATTTAAAAAAAAAAAACAAGTTCTCGAGCTGATCCCCTTCGCGTCCTTGGCATTCCTGAAATCCAGCTACCTCCAAGCAGGTGTTTTGCTGTAGTTATGGTATTATCTTTGGCTTTTAAGTTACACCCGACTTTTCCACAAATGTCTCCACATAAATATTGACAGGAGTAAGGTCTGGTATCCTTGGAGGCCGGAGAATGTTACCTCCGGTAGAATTCAGCTTTTATGCAAACACTTTTTGCCCACCGGTAAACTCATGTTTGGGATATGGGATGTCACTCCAAATTGATGTAGCTGCGGTGTCGACAATTCTCGTAACATCTCAACGTACTTTAACATATTGCAATAACAGTCACGTTAATTCCTTAATTGTCTTCAAAGAAATAGAAATAAGGACCAGTCACGTCCTTACAGCGATTTGATAATTGAAGTCGCTTTTGGTATAAGCGAGAGTTCTCATTACTGCAATACCGACAATTTGGCTTATTATTGATGTACCAGTTGATATAAAAATGAGATCTGTCAGTAAACAATACATTCTCAAAGCTAGAAAATCTTTGAATGGAATCGTTTTGACTTCATCTAATGCACAATTTGAAGTTTATTTCGATGCGATTTGATGCTTATCATACGAATAGTTGGTTTTATGATTTAATATAGAAAGCATGCTGCTGCCCATGGAAAGTTTCATTGTAACAAAAGTTGCATGAAGCGAAGTACGGTTTCCTGACACTTGAACGAAAAATCAGTTATGCTAATTGCAAAAACTGTTGCCTCACCCGATAGTAAATGTATTCATGTGTATAGAACACGCAACAGCCTTTAAGTCAACTCCCCAAAGGGTAAAACAAAATCTAGTGATACATACGTTGAAATGGTGGTGGATTTAATGCCAACATGCTCAATAATTTTGTCCCTATTGTTATTAAGAGTGTTAAGTCCTATTCTTGTCCTTGGTATAGTTCTGAAATTCAAGGGAAAATAACTGAAAGAGAGCGTATTTTCAAGAAATTTAAGCGTGGACACCTTAGATAATAGACTAAAATATTGCAGTTTACGTAATGAATGAAGTTGTACAAAATGCCAAGAGATCCTTTTTCGAAAAAGACTTGACTTTCAAATGGACTCTAAGCAACATTCGAAAAGTTTTAAAAATCTTGGTTTCTAAGTTTAAGTTCCAATACATAAAGAGAGTTAATCAGGTCCAGCAGCAAAAGGTCATCTACCAGACCTCAGTCAAACGCCAGCCGTCACAACCCAAATTACTTAGGCCCGGTTGGTGGCAGGTAGGGGAAGCGCGGTACAAAAATCAAAGGTTGCTTCTCAGGCTCCACCACTTTCTATCCAGGGGCAGATATCTCAGCTACAACGTTAAGTAAGGACCGAACGAAGAGCGACACTTTTCAAGTTGCTCAAAAACAAAGGCGGCCTGACATGATTTTGGTTAGCGAAACAAAGTTAAACAAAAAGCAGAAAATGGGGCACAGAAAATATAAAACTGTAAGAAGAAATCGACCCAACTCTGTCCAAGGAGGTGGTGTTTCGATCTTCATTGGAAAAGTATTGCGATTTAAAAGTTCCAGGTGATGGAAGCATATATCGTGTACCTCCCTCTCCGTAGTGGAGACCGGCGGCTGTACATGGTCTCTGTAAATGCGCCTGAGGCTATTCAATCGACTTTATTTATCTCGGAACTGGAGACATTTTTTCGATTCCTAAGGCTGGAATTTAAGTAGAATTATTTCACAACCGGCGAAAATTTTAACGAAAGAAATTGGGGAAATAATATACCAAACACTAGAGGGATCCTACTAGTTAATTGGTGGGGTCAGCACAATATTAGGTACCGACTCGGCTTAAAAGCGATGGATAGTACATCGTATTCCTGACACAACTCCTATCTGGATCACCTGTTGAATGACATACGGGTACAACTGGCAGGCACGAACCAACAAACTATAAATTGTCTACATTGGACGTACCATACTTCTCCAGAACAATAACGCGAGCACTCTCCTCAAACTGGCTCTACCCACCCTTCATCTGTTAAATGGAGAGATTAACAGGTACCTCAAATAAATGGACGAGACCGTAAAATGAAAGATGGACAGTACGATACCTCGGTACCGATACACTGACAACGAAATCACATTCCGCAACACAACTATTGACGCACTGCTCCGATACAAGAGTATACTACTGTCGGGACTGATAACCTTGTACAGACAGTTTACTGACAGACATAACCCAGAGATCATGACACAGAAGTCGTCGTTCAAAAACCTCCAAATATTAACAAAAGAAAATTACAAAGCTTCTGTGGGTTTGTATTGGAACTATAAAGTTCAAAATATTTCGGAGAAAAGATCAAAACGATCTTCGGTGTATAAAAATCGAACGAACAATGAACAAATATGATAACAGCAGGAGCAGATCTAGTAGAAGCTCTAGATGATGACAATTTCTTTGTGATCGAAGATCTGCAGGAGAAATTAGGGGCCATATGAGCGATTTTGCGGGAAGTATACAAGACAAATAATGTCGTTGGCCCAAACCATGACCTGGAAAATTAGGTCCTTTTGCGCCATCCCTACCTTCGAAATGATATAGAGCACTAGCGATTAGAGAACTCATGGTTTACTGCGTTCAATGACGAAAATATGGCAAATAATGCTGTTCGTTTCGAAGGAAGACCTCCACAAAATCATCGAATCATTTCGAAATAAGAACCGATGGCATACTTAATATTGTGCTACGACGTCTCCCACTAGAAGCCGTGGACATTTACCCATGCTGTTTATTAATGCCCATTATCCAGCGCATTGGAAGACAGCGGTAGTGTATCCGATTCCCAAAAGGGATAAAGACACGTCCAATCAGACGAATCTTCGGTCGATAGGTCTCCTTCCGATTATCAGAAAGGTATTCGAAAAGGTGATCAATAGAGTGCTGACTAAATGGTTTTTAGACAAAAATATGGTTCCGGATAATCAATTCGGTTTTAAGGCGGGGCATGATAACTTATATGCCGCGTCTATGCAGGTATTTGATTTCCCAGTGGAACCAAAGCAAGAAACAATGCACAGGTACATGCCTGATTGACTTTGAGAAGGCCTTTGGCACCGTTTGCTTAGAAGCACTATTACTCAAGCTAAACAGGCTGGGTACATTGTTTTCGATATGCTCACCAGTAGACAGTTCATCGTAAGGAAGGAAGATGCGACTTCTGCTGAAACATTTGACATTAAAAAGCGATCTTGTGATTTCTGTTCACCACTGTAGGAATCGCTCTATGTGGCAAATCAGTGAATCTAAAAGGTTTTCCAATAGGGACTTGACAACTTTGAATTTAATTTGTGAACGCACTCTTTCACTAATCATCAAACTGTCACTGTCAATTTATTCAGTACTCGACATTTTCATCATGGTAAAGTAAAGTTTTCAGTTTCAGTTTTAAATGCATTTTATTTTCTTAATACTAATTCTTACATTCTAACAAAAAATGCTTAAATGCTAGCTTACAATTACTTAACAATCTTATGCTAACTTACTGGCCCCACACAGGCGCTCTAAGTTACTCTAAATTCTTATAACTATGTCTTTCGACTTCATTTACATTTTACTTAGAACTATTTATTTTGAATACTTAAGGCTAAGAAAAAATATTTGTTAAGAAAAACTTAGCATATGGACATCATTTTTTATTTTTTATAAAAACTTATTATCTAACTTAAAATAAACCTTAGCCTACCTAACCTAAATGCACAATACACATATAAACACACATAGCCATTATACACAATCATATACATATATCAGTATACACCTTTGTATACACTGATATATGTATATGTTTCTTAAATGCTAACCTAAACCTATGCAAGCTGGCCATCGCTATTCACAGAGAAAACGGATTGGTCAGCTCTGCCTCATTAGTGAGGCTGGTCCGTAATTGACGGAAACGTCCACTCGTATTAGGTTCGCCCTATTGTAAAGGACCTCATTGGGATAAAATTTTTTGTACTCCGACTCTGGTGTTCTGTACAAGCGAAGGCAAGCCCTAAGGCAAGCCCTCTCAAACACCCGAATCTCATGGTAAAGTAAACTAAAGAGCAACGTGTGCAAATTATAAAATATTTTTCCGAAATTCGGAGTCGGTGACTGCAACTTTAAGTGCGTTAACTCCAATAACAGGCAATAACAAGTTTAGTGCAAAAATTTGAGTCTACATATTCGTTGCGTGATGTTGCCGTGTCAGTGAGACAACGGGTTGGTCGAAGTGTCGAAAATATCGCTGGCGTTCAGGCGTCCGTAGCAAACGATTCAAATCAGAATTTAGCATCGCTCAGACCACATTATGGCGTATTTTGCGTAAGGTTGGTTTAAACCCATACAAGATCAAGCTGACTCAAGAATTGAAGCCGATGGTCCATTTGAAGCGACGTACGTTCTCCGATTGGGTTCTGGCGAAGATGCGCCAAGATGATGAATTTCATCGCAAAATCATCTTCAGTGACGAAGCTCATTTTTAGCTCAATGGGTTCATCAATAAGCAAAATATTAGTCGGGTGCAAATCACCACTTCATCCACAAAAAATAACTGTTATTGGGCCATATTTTTTCGTCGACGATAACGATCGTCACGCTACTGTGAATGGTCAGCGTTATCGCGCCATGATCACCGATTATTTTTTACCCGAATTGGAAGATATGGACTTGGACGACATGTGGTTTCAACAGCATGATGCCACAAGCCACAAAGCTCACGCTACAATCGATTTATTGAAGAGTAAGTATGGTGAGCGTGTTATTTCAAGAAATGGGCCAGTCGATTGGCCGCCTCGTTCGTGCGATTTAACGCCGGTTGACTATTTTCTGTTGGGCTACGTTAAGTCATTAGTTTATGCCAACACGCCGACGACGTTGGAAGAGCTCAGAGCCAACATTGAGTCGTTGAAAATTTGGTCCAACGAATCGACCGCTGCAAACGTGCCCGCGGTGGCCATAAACTGAAAACTGATAGCATTAACATCTAAAACCGATCGCAGTCCACGTCAAGCACGACATCTCGACTATATTTCTCAGTTTACAAACGATATACAACATATAGTAGGTAAAGATAATGTCGTTGCTGATTTCCTTTCATGTGCGGGTGAACCAGCAAGCCCAGAGATTACATGACTAGCTTTTGATTTAAAAAAAATCAGCAAATTACAAGCAAATAATAACGAACTTTTGGCATTCATTGCAGGTAGTAAAAAAACAAATACAAATGTCAAGTTAGAGCAATGTATAGTCCCCTTCACAGATGAACAAATGTGGTGTGAAACGAGCACTGGAACAAATCGCCCATTCATCCCTCGGCAGTTGCGCAAGGCAGTGTTCGACACATTACATAACTTGCTTCATAAAGGCGTACGAGCCACTCGAAAAAGGGTATCGGCACGTTATTTTTGGCCCTCAATGAATAAAGACTGCAACCGATGGGTGAGAACTTGTATTTCGTGTCAACAGGCAAAGGTTCATAGACACTCAAAGTCCAAATACGATTTCTTCGCAGTCCCACCGGGTCGCTTTGAACATATCCACATGGACATTGTTGGGCCTTTACCTATCTCAAATGGATATTCATATGTTCTGACGATCGTCGATCGTTTCACACGATGGCCGGAAGCATACCCGAGTGTGGATATGTCGGCGGCCACCATAGCAAAAGTGTTCATACACAAGTATGTCTGTCGTTTCGGAAAGCCTGACCAAGTTACAACTGATCAAGGAACTCAGTTTGAGTCAAAACTGTTTGGAGAAGTGACAAATATGTTAGGCTCCCACCGCATTCGAACCTCATCCTCCCACCCAAAAGCAAATGGGATGGTAGAGAGACTATATCGCCAGCTAAAGGCCTCCATTATCGCTCGTGGAGACGCCAGAAATTGGAGCGATGAGCTTCCGCTAGTGCTACTTGGCATTAGAACGGCGATAAAGGAGGACCTTGGCTGTTCAGCTGCGGAATTGGTTTATGGACAAGCGCTAAAGGTACCGGGGGAGATTATTGTTACCAAACCTCCATTTCGCGAGAACATCGACAGCAGTTCCCCCTTCATTGATAAGTTAAGAAACGTAATGCAGGCAGTAATGCCAACTGAAACAAGAAAGACAGCACAATCGGATGTATAGGTTCCCGATTCCTTAGATCAATCAAATTTTTTTTTGTTACAGTAGACAAAGTTCGTCCGAGCTTAACTGCCCCGTATGAAGGACCGTACGAGGTGGTTCGAAAATTAAGGAGACAGTTTGTTGTAAAGATTAAAAACAAACCCGTCTCTATCTCTATTGATCGTTTAAAACCAGCACATGTTACTGTCTCGGAATCAAACGGCCGGCCAGTTAACAAAAAAGTAAGATTCGATTAAGTTATTAGTTATTACAATTCAATAAAAAAAGAATTTCACTTTTTTTTTTTTTCTCAATGTCGCTTGCGCTAAAGGGGAGTGTATAGTGATCATGTTTTATTCACACACGCAAACAAATAAGAGCTTACAACAGGTAATGCTGAACGCTCAATTGTTCAAGTCTTACAAGCAATGAGTGAGTGAGTAGGTGACACTTCCCCAAGTCGGTTGTGCGAGTAGAAAAAATTAATTTAAGTAGTTAAGTAGACATACTCGTAAGAGCATCTATGTAAAATGATGAAATTAAACTGAACTAATAAAATCAAGAAGTGTTAACTTTCATCAATTGGTGACCCCGACGTGATGAACATATAAAAAAAGAGTCTACACGAAGGACATAACACGCGGGTTGGTGTACGATCCATCAAATTAAATTCATCAGAAATGTCGTACACTCGGCCTAGAAAATTATAGTGCTACAGAGTGAAAAACAAGTGCCTAAAACAGAAAAAAAAAATAATAATGTGTCTTGGGCGTGACGACATTAGACTTTCTTAGCCATACAATCACGGAGGCTATCTATCTTGGAATTAAACACTTCCGGTTCTTTGTAGAAGGCAGAGAGTTCGTGGTCTATACAGACCACAAGCCGTTGACAACAGCGTTAACATCTAAAACCGATCGCAGTCCACGTCAAGCAACAACGGGTTGGTCGAAGTGTCGAAAATATCGCTGCCGTTCAGGTGTCCGTAGCAAACGATCCAAATCAGTCAATTCCACGGCGTTCTCAAGAATTGGGCATCGCTCAGACCACATTATGGCGTATTTTGCGTAAGGATCTTGGTTTACACCCATAAAAGATCAAGCTGACTCATGAATTGAAGCCGATGGACCATTTGAAACGACGTACGTTCTCCGATTGGGTTCTGGAGAAGAAGTGCCAAGATGAAGAATTTCATTGCAAAATCATCTTCAGTGACGAAGCTCATTTCTGGCTCAATGGGTTCGTCAATAAGCAAAATATGCGTTATTGGTCGGGTGAAAATCCACATGTGCTTCATGAATCACCACTTCATCTACAAAAAATAACTGTTATTGGGCCATATTTTTTCGTTGACGATGACGATCGTCAAGTTACTGTGAATGGTCAGCGTTATCGCGCCACGATCACCGATTATTTTTGGAATTATTTGGAAGATATGGACTTGGACGACATGTGGTTTCAACAGGATGATGCCACAAGCCACAAAGCACACGCTACAATCGATTAATTGAAGAGTAAGTATGGTGCGCGTGTTATCCCAAGAAATGGGCCAGTCGATTGGCCGCCTCGTTCGTGTGATTTAACGCCGCTTGACTATTTTTTGTGGGACTACTTTAAGTCATTGATTTATGGCAATACGCCGACGACGTTGGAAGAGCTCAGAGCCAACATTGAGTCGTTTAAAATTTGGTGCAAACGTGCCCGCGGTGGCCATATGAACGAAGTCGAGTTCCATTCATAAATGTTTTGATTGTACTTCAAGCCGATGTAGTGATCATGTTTTGTTCACACACGCAAACAAATAAGAGCTTTCAACAGGTAATGCTGAACGCTCAATTGTTCAAGTTTTACGAGCAATGAGTGAGTGAGTTGGTGACATTTCCCCAAGTCGGTTGTGCGAGTAGAAAAAATTAATTTAAGTAGTTAAGTAGACATAGGAGCATCTATGTAAAATAACGAAATTAAACTGAACTAATAAAAGCAAGAAGTGTTAACTTTCATCACCGATAATAAAGTTTTTGAAATATCTCAAATGGTTTGCGTTTTATTAAAAAAAAAAGTTGTCAAGTCCTTATTGGAAAACCCGATATAACCGTTCGCAACGAGCTTTCTTTGCGGTAGGAATGTTGAGCCGTGGATTAATTCTAGATCGTATATGGATATCAATCAGTCTTTTTAGACTTTTCAGAAAGAAAGATGATAGATTTATAGATCTGAAGTCCTTTGGGACAACATGAGAACATTTTCCTGCTTTGGAAATGAAAACCACATTAACTTCCCTCCATGACAAAGGAAAGCGGATCATTTCTACGCTGTTTCTTATTAGATTCTCTGGCGTCGGCGGGATGATATCTGAAGACCTTTATATCTCGACAGGTATTATACCATCCGGCTCAGCAGACTTCTATGGTTTGAAACTATGCAGCGCCCAGAGCAGCTTATGTCTTGTAATCATATCATCAATTTTAGTCTTAGCTGCAGTAGTACAGCTAAGGTAACTACCCTAACCATCCGTGAATTGGGAGCTACCTGGAAATGGGTTTGCAAATTGAGTAATTTATCACTTGTGGTTGTCTAAAAGCCATCGGTTTTTCTCAAACAGTTCTTTTTTATATATTTTGAGGAATTCATTATATGGTCTGTAATTTCTCTTCTGCTTGGTTGAAAATTTCCTTCAAAAGTTTCTAAGGCTGAAAATACACCGGGGCAGTCAAAAGATTTTTTGATTCGCAGGCAGGAAAACATATTTTATTTCAACACACACCAACCGAAACACAAAATAAATCATTTCGTTTGGTTTGTGTTAAGAAAAGGCAAAACTTAGTTCGTCACGCATTCTCAAGAAAACTCTCAAATAAATAAACGCCAGTGAAAGAAAAAAACAACAACAATGAAATTATGTTTCTGAAAAACAATTTTCCAGCTATCGGCAATGAAACGTGTTTTTCTGTTTCGTCTTGATTTTTTGGTTCATAGTATGCAACACACATCGTGTTGTGCCATAAGCAACTGTGTAGTAATTGACAACGACGGTGATTTGAAACGGTTTTGTTGCATTCGGTGTGTGTTGCTCGTATTGAAAGCCATGCATTTTCGGCAACCAATCATGATGCATACCGAGTCAAAAACATGTTTTTTTGTCTCGCCTGCTTTAGGCTGAAAACACACCGGATCAGTCAACACGTTGTTTCTTGCCTTATCGAACAACAATCCATTGATTATTATGAGCCAACACACACCAGTGCGGCTTTTTCTTGCCACTAGGTTGTATGGGATTTCATTTCTCATTTTTCGCTTAACCTCTGCGGGGAAGAACGGTCGTTGGGTGTATCGCTTTGGGAGTACATCTTGTCAAAATTCTTTCGATAAAATCTATTTTTGAATTTATCTAACGGCATCAATATGATCAAGCAAGTTAGCAAGCTACTAGGAGAATAACTTCAAAGTTACTGTTAGTGGTGCTAGTGGTGGTATTGAACAACCCCTGTCTCTGCTGTTGAAACTGAATCCATTGATTACCCAGCTCAACTTGTACGATTTTGTCGGTACACCAGGAGTTGGCGCTGATCTTTCTTACATCGATATAAAGAGTTCGACCCGTGGTTTCACTGGCCCAGGAGAAGTGGCAGCCGCTTTAGAAGGAGCCGATGTTGTCGTCATCCCAGCTGGAATTCCCCGCAAACCTGGTATGACTCGTGATGATTTGTTCAACACGAACGCTGGTATTGTACGCATCTTGCCGTTGCCGTTGCGCAAAACTGCCCAAAAACCTTTGTTGCAATTACCACCAATCCAGTTAACACTGTTGTACCCATCGCTGCCGAAATCCTCAAAAAGACTGGTAAATACGATCCAAAACGTCTCAAGGTCTTACCACCTTGGATGTTGTTCATTCACGCACATTTATCGGTGAATCCCTTAGCGCCGAACCACAGAATGTCGACATCTATGTCATCGGAGGTCACTCTGGTGCGACAATAATCCCAATCTTGTCCCAGAACAATCCCAAATACAAGGGTGCTGATTTGACCAAAAGAATCCCAGATGCCGATATTGAAGTCGTCAAAGCTTATGCTGGTGCTCGTTCGACCCATTCTTTGTTGAGAGGTCTGAGTGGTGAAAACAATGGCAT
Source organism: Volucella bombylans (assembly GCA_949129095.1). Lineage (NCBI taxonomy): Eukaryota > Metazoa > Arthropoda > Insecta > Diptera > Syrphidae > Volucella > Volucella bombylans. The sequence continues at coordinate 389,015,776 of OX422140.1, forward strand.
TGGATGCGTCTATAACAAAGCAATGGTGTAGCTTTTGGGCAAAAATGGAGTCGAAGAGAATCTTGGCTTGCCAGAATTGGACGAAGGTGTTGAAGGAAGCTATTCCTGAATTGTCAAGAAGGGTATTGATGATGGAAAGTAAATAGTGTTGTACGCGTATGTTCTCTGAAATCGGTGGGAATAAGTAAAATCTTAAGAATAAAACTAAAACCAAATAAAGTAATCACAAAGAGGGCAGAAAACGGCCATAGCTTAATTGACAGTTGGTGCAAAATCTTTGACTTGACAAGCTCATTGATGTTACATGGGACACTTAAGAGTTCAGATGAAAGTAGTTTTAAAAATGTACCTCTATGTTCTACCGATAATTGCGGAACGATTGTATTCAGGGGGAGTATCATTCAGAGAAAATTAGAAGTATGTCTGATGTGAAAAAACCCAAATTACGTCAGATAAATTAAAATCATCGAATTCTACGGCATATGATGAGCTTTCAAAATCATTCCTGACATTCAAAATATTTTCCATATGAGCATTGCGAATTTCATTATCTGAATTTGGAGGTATACGAGTATATGACATAAAAAAAGATAAATTTATTAAATGTGCCCTATCAGCAACAGGCACGTCTAAACAATCACAAATTTGTTCGATTATGCCGGAAAAATCAGATAATTGAATATCTCTAAAACAAAACACCACCTCCTCTTTCCATCTGAGTTTCAACCGGACATCTACCTGAAAAGTTTCCGACCGCAACGTAAAGATAGCGGCACTCGTAAATAAAAGCTAGTGAATGCTAGTTGTGCATCTTTTGACAGTTACTTACCGAGGTTTCAGTCATTTTGGACGCGCAGTTTTTAGTTGACAGTCGTTTGAGTGTTTTTTGTGAAAATGTAAATTTTGAGCAGCTAAATTTAAACGTGGCCGTAAGAGCTTGGGAGATGATGAACGTTCGGGACGTCCAAAAACTGCAACCGCTGACGATACCATTGCTAAAGTCCACCAAATGGTGTCAGACGACCACCGAATTAAAGTGAGAGAGATAGCAGAGGTTATGAAAATGTCCAAAGAACGTGTTTGTTACATATTAAATCAAGTTTTAGGCATGAGAAAGCTGTCCGTGTCTTGGATAGAACATTTCCAACGCTCTGTTGGCGCAGTTTAAGCGCAATAAATCAGAGTTTTGTGGCCGATTTATTACTGTAGATGAAACTTGGATACAACATTATACGACCGAAAGAAAAATGCAGTCAAAAAAGTGGACTACAAAGGGCGAGACGGCTCCAAAAAAAGAAAAAAAACTGTTTTTTCGGCTGGGAAAGTGTTGGTGACTTTTTTTTTGGGATAGTAAAGGAGTTATCTTAGTCGATTATCTTCAAAAATTAAAAACCATTACAGGAGCATACTACGCATCACTACTTGCCAAGCTGAAGGCAGAAATTGCGGAAAATCGGCCACATTCGCAGAAAAAGAAAATCCTGTTTCACCAAGACAATGCGCCGTCTCACACCTCAGCGGTTGCCATGGCGAATATCCATGAATTACGGTTTGAACTGCTTGACCATCTACCTTATTCACCAGATGTAGCCCCAAGCGACTTCTTTTTGTTCTCTCATCTAAAAACTGCGCTCGGAGGACAGACATTTTCGTTAAAATAGGAGGCAATCACCTTCGTGAACAATTATTTTGCAGAGAAAAACGCCGAGTACTATTTGGACGGTGTTCGGTCGGAAACTTTTCAGACAACCCTCGTATATCATTTCGGTAAGCACTGAACTCATTTGAGAATGATAAAAGCGTATCCAGTTCCTTTAGTAGACCCTTGAGGAATACTACGGGACGAGTTGGTAAGCTGACTCTATAATGAATTTTGTCAGGTTTATTCAAAGTGCCTTGCTAATAAGTCTTCAATAACTGCGATCTAATATGTATGTTCAATGTTCATTCATCATGTGTGTAAGTGAGCTCTTCGTTGCTCATACTTCATTGACACAAGATACCTCTTTTGCTAAGTCTTACTTCCACTATAAAATGTTTCTTTCGAAAAATCAATTTTGTAGGTATTTGTTGTTACCTTATATTTGTTGATCCTCTTTGAATTAGAGGCGCTCTTCGTTGAAGTGGAATCAGGCATACGAGTATTTAAAGTCACTTTATCCTACTCGTACTATCTGCAAAGGTATTCAGGTGAGGAATGTTACCAAGATGCTTCCTCAATTTTGGCCTTTAAAATTTGTTCAGATTTGCCAAGAGTTTCAAGGAGCAACTCTCTCAAAGACTTTTTGCAAACCCTTACCAACTGAAAATATGGTGATTCAGAACTGCATTTACGTTTTCCTGTTCCGCAAAAACCAGAAACGAAAAATCTAGTCTGCATTCGGCCACCTTACAAGTCGAAAGACTTGAGAATTTCTAACCAAATATTCATCGATTTTCATTTATTCATATTCATGCTGCACTAACGTATATTAAGGAGTACTTCAACGTAGATATCCTCTAATAAAAGAAATCCATATTCTCGTTTACCAATAAAAATAAGAAGCAGCTCATGTTTACAAATAAATAATTCTACAAAGGTAGAGAGCATTTTTGTGTTTCTTTTCAAAACATTTGGATATAATCTTTTCAGCAGAACAAGGTCCTTTCAGCATTCGTACGAATAGGATGCTCGTGTCGTACGTATTTCCGATTTGCTATAAGAAAATCAGGCGTACAACTAATTGAAGAGTACAATTCCTATTGATATTGCCCATTGAATTGTAAAGAAAATGAGGATTTCGAAGAGTACGAGTACAACCCGTACTATTATACTTATTGTGTTTGTGTGAAAACGAGTATTGTCAAGATACTCGTACTCAATGCCGTATGAGTGATATCCATTTTCAATTTATATTATCATCATTTCAATGAATTGTGCCTTTTTGGATTGAATGGGTATGAGCGAGATTGGAACCAAATGACCAACCGGACACATTGAAGACAATTTATTATTATTTTGCTTTTTTATCTTTTTTTTTTTTTTTTTGTTATCCAACGCACAACCTTGGAGAGGAGCAACATCATTATACGGGCTTCTCTGATTGCGGAAGTGGGTTCCTTATTCAGTCCTTTTTTTCTGGTTTCATTTTATATCATTCTTCCGGAAAGAATATTTTCGTTTCCTGAATATTATTCAGCAATGGCTCTTGTATTGCAGCATTTGTAATGAAAAAGAAATAGCTATCGGGAGATCGAAGTGCTTCTATTTTTTCTACAACATATTTTCTTTTCTACTTGAATGCGAAGAGAAATAATTGGAATGCTTCAAGAATCTATTCAAGCAAACACTCGAAAATGAGTGAAAAAAGATGAGAAGTGAGATATAAGAACGGCGGCGATGCCTTTCACCTTTCATCGAAAGTACTACTAATATCCACAAAATTCAAGTGATAGTTGAACAATTTTGGAAGATAAAATAGTACTCGTATAACCCATTCCTCGGGAGAGAATACTCTAAAATGAGCGAAATAATTTTTCCGCACTTACTTATGATTATACATAGGGACTGTGGAATTAACGCAAAAGTTTAAATAAAAATACGTCTTAAAACTACTCCAAACTCTTTATTCTTCCAACTAATTACTATATTTTAGATTAAAATTACCATGCGGCACGATCGAAAAAAGAAAAAGGGATTTTTGCATGATACTACAGCAGTATATATACTATCGCAGAAAATGAAAAATTTGTTAAGTGTGAGACAGTATGATCTTACAAAGATGAGATAGCGAGTGTTACAAATAGTTTAAGAAAGTACATTACGCACAAATAATTTTCTAATTATGCTTTCAAGATTAGGAGGTCGCCACAGGACAGTAATGCCTTCGAGTGAACAGGCATGTTTCTACAATAAGGAAAACATTCCTCTTTCTTTAAGTTACTCGTAACATCAATTTGTTTTCAAAGAATTATGGCGAGGTCTATAGTTTTTAAAATTATTTGACGGGGGTCCCTTTATGTATATGAGTTGGTCTATGTCTTACTCTGTTGAAAAGTTTCATACTGGGTGGTTTACAACATTAATTGGCTTGTCGCAGCAAGGCATTTCTCTTTGCTACACTGTGCGGTTGGAGCCACTCGATGAGATTCTTTTACAAGTTCGGAAAATGCCCACTTTGAATGGATTGGTGCCGATAACGTCAATATTGTGATAACCACTTAAATGTGAGCAGCGACATCTAGATTCAAAGACCAGAAGATTTCGATACTGGAATAACAAAGTCTTGACTTCAGAGTGGAATCGAATTTTCTAGCAAATTGGAAATTGTATAGGACGCTGGATGGCGAGGATTGTTCTCGAAGTACGTCATTCGACTATAAATACCAGCATCCCCAAGGTATGCAAATCAGTTCTAAAGTGAAATTTGAAGTGTTAATTAGGAGAAGTAATTAAGTGGTTTAAGTAAAAGCTAAGAAAAGTATAAGCGGTTGAAAAATTGGATTGTATTGCGAGAAACAATTAAATAGTGAATTTTAACTGTACTGAATAAAGGAAAAGAAATTGAAAAGAATAAGTTCTATCATTTGTACCCACCTAAACATTTTACATTGGTGTCAGAAGTGGGATAGGACTTATTGTGTGAAAAAAAAAACAAAAAAAAAAAAAAACAGTGTTTTCTGACTATTTGAAAAAGCTAGAATGGGTCGAAAACTATTGCAGTTGACCCTCGTCCAACTCAAATCCGAGTTGAACAAGAGAAGCCTCAGCGCCAGTGGAGGAAAAAGTGACCTGGTGCTCCGACTTCAGGAGGCTTTGAACAACGAGGGACATGATCCTGATGCATATTCCTTTGATGTTGACGAGGATGAACAGACAAGTACCGGCAATGACATGGCTGCAATGATGCAACTCCTCTTATTAAAAATGGACGAACAACACAAAAAAATGGACGAACAGAAGAACAGTCTCGAACAAAAAATGGACGAACAAAAGAAAAATCTGGAAGAACAAAAGAATAGTCTCGAACAAAAGTTGGATGAACAAAAGAAAAATCTAGACGAGCAGAAGAGCAGCATTGAACAAAAATTCGACGAACAAAAGAATAGTCTAGAACAAAAACTGGAAGAACAAAATAACACTCTCCAGCAAAAATTCGAAGAAATCGATGACAAATTTGAAAGAATAGAGAAGAACGTTGATGACAAATTTGATAGAATAGAGAAGAATGTTGGCGAAAAATTCGAAGAAATGGACAGCAAAGTTCAGCAACTGGCAAAAGAGCTCGACAGAGTGCGAAAACAGAAACTGCGAGAATGTTCTTTAAGCGGTCCAAGGAGAAAAGAGTTGAAGCCTCCCTCATTCGATGGCCAGACCTCATGGTCTACTTATAAGAATCAGTTTGAAATGGCTGCCTGTGCAAACGACTGGGACAATGAGGAAAAGTGCTTTGCCCTAGCAATGGCCTTACGCGGTCCTGCGGCAGAATTGTTACAAACAATCGATATCGAAAAGAATAGAGACTATATGGCTTTAGTGCAGGCTATGGAGAAATGGTTTGGGGATAGCCACATGCGAGAAGTTTACAAGGTTCAATTGCAAGGCCGTATGCAGCAACGAGGAGAAACACTGCAACAGCTCCAAGCAGACGTGAGTAGACTGGCACATTTGTCATATCCCACCGCAGGCCAAGAAATAATCGACGAAATGGTAAAGGACGCATTCATCAGGGGAATTGCAGATTTGAAGCTACAATCAGCAGTAAGGATGGCCGGGAAAAGAACCCTTGCTGAAGCACTTGCCTTCGCTCTGGCGATGGAAGCATCCAATCAGGCTTCCAAAGGAATGCATTTCTTCAGGGAAATAGTATCTGGTGAATGCTCCTGCTCAAGACCAACTACTATGCAACGAAATATCCCGCGGGAGAGACGACGGATGCGCTGCTGGAACTGCGATAAAGTAGGACATCTGCAAGGGCATTGTAAAGAACCAGTACGACGAGAAGGCTGCCTGCACTGGGGTTACAGGCAAATAGAAAGAAAAACCAGCAGAAACGGTTACCAAGAAACCGGTCAAATTTCCAGAAGCCATCAGTTAGGAAATGCTTACTTCGCGGGGCAGAAGTCTGTAGCAGGAGTCGACTCCAGGGCAATTATCCCAGTCTCACAGGTAAAACGATGCAATGAAAGCCTCCCAGCAGAAGTAGTCAGTGGTAAAGAAGCGAAAGAACTGGCAACTATCCAAACGATCAGGACTGAGCCAATAGAGGGTTGGAGTACAGACGAAATCCGTTCCTCCCAACAGGCAGACAATGACATCGAACCAATATTGGCCTGGAAAGAACACGAGGAATGACCAAGCTGGCAGCAGATATCAGATCGGAGCCAAACTCTGAAGGCATACTGGGCACAGTGGGACTCGCTTTTTGTGCAAGATGGATTGCTGAAGAGAAAATGGGAAAGTGCAGATGGGACAACATCTCGTATGCAGCTAATTGTGCCACGGTCCAGAGTCAACCAAGTGCTCCATGAAATACATGAGGCCATTTGGGAATAAACAAGACGTTGGAAAAGGTAAGGGAACGTTTCTATTGGCTAAGCGCTAAACAAGATGTCGAGAATTGGTGCAAAAAGTGCATAAGATGTGCAGCTACCAAGGGTCCAAAAGTAAAGCCACATGGACAAATGCAACAATACAATGTCGGAGCACCTTTCGAATGAATAGCCATCGACATCGCTGAGCCGTTTCCCGAAACCTTTAATGGAAACCGATATACTCTCGTAGTCATGGATTACTTCAGTAAGTGGCCGGAAGTGTTTGCCATCCCAAATCAAGAGGCTAAGACCGTAGCCGAACAGATAGTCAACAACTGGGTGAGCAGATTTGGGGTCCCAATGGAGCTGCACTCTGATCAAGGGCGAAACTTTGAATCAAAAGTCTTCCAGGAAATATGCCAATATTTGGGAATAAGAAAGACAAGGACAACGCCACTACACCCTCAATCTGATGGAATGGTCGAGCGATTCAATCGGACCTTGAATGAGCATCTATCTAAGGTTGTCAGCGACTGCCAGCGGGATTGGGATCGACACATACCCCTCTTCTTAATGGCCTACCGAAACGCGGTCCATAGCTCAACAGGGCACACACCATCCGAGATCTTATTTGGTCAAACGATTCGGTTGCCAAGTGAAGCAAAATTCGGATCCCCACCGACGGAGCCCAAAGAGGTGAACGAGTACGTGAATGACTTACGCAGCAGGATTCGTAAATTGCATGAAGACACCAGAGAAAAGATGAAGCTAGCAAGCAGCCGCATGAAAACTAGGTACGATATCAAGGCGAAATCTTCCGGTTTCAAAGAAGGAGATCTGGTTTGGCTGTATAATCCTCAGCGTAAGAAAGGCAAATCACCAAAATTGCAACAGGACTGGGAAGGTCCATACAAGGTGATAACCCGCATTAATGACGTTGTCTACCGGATCCAGCGTGGGGATCGAGGAAAATTGAAAGTGGTCCATTTGGATAGAATGTGTCATTTCAACGGAATGCTGAATGACGAAGTTGTTCGGGACGAACAACTGTAGGGAGGGAGCAATGTGATAACCACTTAAATGTGAGCAGCGACATCTAGATTCAAAGACCAGAAGATTTCGATACTGGAATAACAAAGTCTTGACTGGAGAGTGGAATCGAAATTGTATGGGACGCTGGATGGCGAGGATTGTTCTCGAAGTACGTCATTCGAGTATAGATACCAGCATCCCCAAGGTATGCAAATCAGTTCTAAAGTGAAATTTGAAGTGTTAATTAGGAGAAGTAATTAAGTGGTTTAAGTAAAAGATAAGAAAAGTATAAGCGGTTGAGAAATTGGATTGTACTGAGAGAAACAATTAAATAGTGAATTGTAACTGTACTGAATAAAGGAATTTGTATTGAAAAGATAAGATCTATCATTTGTACCCACTTAAACATTTTACAATATCATCAGTGTACGCGCGTAAAGTGACCATTTTCTAAAAGACAATTGGTGTGATATCGATGCAGGATGCGTTGTTTTCTTTATCATTATGTTGAAGCAGTCGCATATGAAAGTATCACTTCATTTGAAACCTGGGGCATTTTTTTAGTAGTTCAGAAATATTCTTACAAACTCTCACTGCCCCAACGATGTTAGTCTGATTCAAGGTGCGAATGATGAGCTTAATAATGATACCAAATACCGATAACATACAACATTAAAAGAAAGTATCTTCCTTGAACCTCTCCGGCACAACCTCTGACGATCCCCAAGTAATTACAAATCTTTTTGCCGACTTATTTAGTCAGATGTTCGTCAATCATACCCAAGAACCTAATCATCCTTACGCAATACTATTGAAGAAATGTACAATTTATTTAACTCAACCGCTTACAGTTCTCTTTCCAATGATTTGGAAGAATTCTTACATGATTCCTCTGTACGAAAAAGGCTTCAAGGATGAAATCTCTAACTATCGACTAGCTCTAACTAGCTATCCGGCATTCCTAAACTGTTTGGGAGTATTGTTTAGGACTCAATGTTGCAGGTTTTTTCATAAAATCAACATAGATTTGTAGAAGGTCAATCTACAACTACAATCCTGAATTCGTATCAAACACTTTGAACATCGTGAGTGATTATGAATTGGAAATTTGAATCATCTCGGCCCATGGAACACAAGACTTCCTACAGACTAAATATCTAAAGCTCACCCGTATCCATCACTGTTAGATTTAGTGAACAATTCAGCTGACATATATGTTTGAGTGCCAACATATCACAGCAATTCACCAGGCACTGTAGAGTGGGATTTACTACCGCCAACTAAGAAAATGTTTTTAAATGGCGATGAGCAATGCCATGTTTATGTGGTTCATCAACCCCGGAAAGTAATTGTAAAACTCCTCTTCGAGGCCACCTGAAATTTCAACCAGAAACTCTAAAGTTCTCTCTGAACAAAGCTCCATAAATACGAGTATAAGGAATTCCTTCCTTGAACTATGAATGATGACTAGTTGGGCTTTTTTCTTCTCGCGTCTTCTTCAGTATTGAATAATATACTGATGAGACTTATCCTTCGGTAGTTGCCGCAGTTTACAAAATCACAACATTCTTTCTTACGAGCAAATTGGAACAAGGAGTTACGGTATGCGATATGTTACCTGCTCGTTATCAATTCCTGAGAGGCCTAGTCCTAGTTTTGTTTGTCTTGTAATTCTATAGAATAGGAGAGGGGACCTACAAATTTTGCCGACTCTCAATAGCGGGAGACCGAAAAACTATTTGATAGGCAGGAGATTTTAAGTTTGGATGTTGGTGCTGTTGAAGTGAAAAAACCCCGCACATTCCAGTTGCATAGTCTAACATAGTTGTTGTTCTTTATAGAGGTCAATGTGGGAAATCCATGTTCTTGTTTTAGACTTTTTGAAAATGGGAAATTTTTTTCTTACATGCGCTTAGCTGGGAACTACGAACAACCTTCGCTTAGAGGCTGATCTATATCATCTACCTCATGGCTATCCAAATATATCGCAAGAAGACTGCCTGTCAGCCAGGTTTCAAAAGTGACAATAATTGTTCTGGCAACCACCGTGGGAGGTCTATGTCCAAGTTAAAAATCGACAGACCGTTGACGTTATTAATGTGGTCTAACAAATGACATTCTACTTTACTTGCGTCATAGTCATAGCATCTATCTACAAGACGGCCTTCTTTTATCTCTACTTTAGTTATTCATCATCGAAGACTTGAGCTATACCAACTAACCTAGACTTTTGGATAGAAAGAATGCAAACCAATGCGCAATTTTCTGCAAATATCATTTCAGTGACCACAGTTTAAGTAGCTATCAAACTCTTTCGTAACAAATCCGAACAGACTTTGAGATATTTTTTTAATGGAAATTCTGATATCAATAAGGTATTCAAGTTCAAAAATATTCAGTAAACTTAATTTTGGCTTTATTTAAAATGCGTCGTTACTGGAGAACATGTGTAGCAGTACTCTGAACCTAATCAAGGGAAATTTGTTTCTTACAGAAATGTCAGTGTCTATGTAAGACGGTTCATTAGATTTATTTTAAAGAGAATTTAGTTTCATTTAAAATTGACTTTTGGTCAGCTAAAAAACAAAAACTTATGTTTTTTTGCACGGCATAGTATTTAGAAGGCACTAAACAGATCGAAAAAGGTCACTCGCTCGAATGTTTAAATGCAGATGGGTGCTGTACAGAATAGGATAAGCATGCAGTGGAATCGGCTGGCAAATTTTGCAATTAATTTAAATGTGCCTGTTCTATCTCCAGTCGGACAAGGTACTTTTAGGAATTCAAACCGCTGAACCTATCGAATTTGCCTAACAAAAAAGAAAGCGATTTATATCCTAACGTACAGAAGCAGTTTAATACTGAATTACACATCCTACCTTTAAAGACGCGTAATTCTACTCCTCGAAGGATTTCATGCCAATTAGTTTAACCTCCTTTGTACTTAAAACCTTGGAGCGTGTCTTAGACATCCAATCTGCGAAATCCTCTTAAGGGGAATTCTGCGAAAACGGCTCTCCATGAAAAAATGCGTACAATAGAAAAATCTATACACATCAAAGTATATACTCGAGGTTAGGAAGGAGCCATAGCCATAGATGAAGCCTTTAATACACACGTGCAAACGTACACACTGAAGCTATTCACAAGTCTCTGATCGAGCTTGGTACAGAGGAATTTATTAGTCAATGGATAAAAACAATAATTATTCGGGCAACACTAGGTAACAGTCACTTAATCAAATTCGCTCGTAGATGGACGCCATAAAGCAGCGTTAGCCCTCCTCTACTCTGGCTAATGGTTATGAACAAAGACGAGACAGAAAGGGGTTCGCTTATGCGGATAAGTGTCATGGAAGTTTGCCTCCGTGATAAGTGAAATCATGGAGGTTGCTCTAGATAAGGTAAACATCTGATTTTACACTTCCCTGTCTTAAAGATTAACCGCTCACACTATCCGCCAGTGCTAGCTAACTATTTGGGTATCATGCTTGACCTAAAACTTAAGTGCAAGCAAAATATCGAACACAAACCAAGGAAGGCATGTGTCGCTTTCTATGCTTGCCGCAAAACCCTTGAAAAGAAGTGGGGACTTGAACGAAAGGTAAATGTACACAGATGTAGTGCGTCCAATTCTCACTTACGGGTCACTAGTATGGTGTCCGGTGTAGAGCAAAGTCTACAAGCTTACGAAACTAAAAAGGCTCCAAGGAACAGCCTGTGTAAGCGCCACGGGCGCTTTGAGTTTAGCCCCAAAAGATGCCCTTACTGTGCGCCTACATTTTCTACCCCTCGACCTGCACACACAAAATACCACACTTTGCAACACAGTCAGACTCAAAGAATTTGGGTATTGAAGTGCACGGACTTCTGCCAGAACAACATCCTGCACTCGTTACCAAACAGCATGGTTGCATTTTCAACCAACTACATTACACCCAAACTAAACTTCAAAAAAAAGTTCCACGTAGAAAAGACGATGTAATAAAGAATCATAAATCACGGAACTACTGGCAATCCGAGAGGCTTGAACGCAACTCGGGTGTGACACAATGCCCAAGCAAAACATTGTTATCCTCATAGATAGCCAAGGCGCATTGAGCTTGTCGGCTTGGGCGAATGCTTCAGGGTAACACTGCTCTGGGGTCGAGGGCACATTGACATACAAGGAAACGAACGAGCAAATAAATTGTCTTGGCAGGGCTCAGCTCTGCACTTCTCACTCGCGATAAGGGTCCACGTTCCGCTAGGAGCATTTAAAGTACAAGTCCACTCATACATAGGTTAGCCTTAGATCCAAGGATGATATGACGTCTTGCGATAAGAATAAAACAAAAGGTCTACTAAACAGAACCCGCCCAGAAAGCGCCTGAATCACTGGGCATTGGCCAATTGGAGGCTATGGGATCAAACTCGGTATCCCATACTAGGGTTGTGAGACCGAGAACGAGAAAGAAATTTTCTCTCGTGTTTTCTGCAGACGTCAGACACTAGCAAAAGTGCAACCGTTCTTCGACGACCTTAATCACATCTCGGGTAAAGCGATACGAACTCTAATCCATTTTCATAATTCCTCAGCCTGAATTTAGGCACCAAATGTCTCACATCCTCAACAACACACATCATCAATAAGGTCACAGGAGTCGTGGTAATAAAAAGACACGTCCTGGACACGTTGAATCGCCACCTTTACCTTTCTTGAACGGTGATGAAAATAGCGACAAAATAGAGTGCGATACGACACATTACGTCGGTGTTCGTGGGCGTCCATTGCTTGAGTGATATTAGTATCACCTATCTAGCAGGCGCAGAGATGTTTCCGGCCCACCCAACCAGATGTGGGCATTTTATTTTATTCCAATTTTGGGCCTATCTACCCTACATATATTTAAAAAAAAAAAAAAAAACTTAATATATTACCTTGAGTAAATCATTTTGGTAGTCCCCACCAGAATTGTTAATGTTGTAAACTGTATTCCTTGTATGAAAGTTTATTGTGCTGCAATCCCTCAACCTTCGGTACAAATATACTATAAGTAAACGCTTCAGTGATAAAGCGTTAATTATGCCCAGTACACTTAGGTGATTAGAAAAAGCGGTGTGCCTCATCCCGAAACCAGTGTGCAGTTACGACCATATGAAACCCAACTGTCGATGGTAGCCCTAAATGAGGACCAGACAGTCGTAACGCTAGTTCGGGTCTTACGAAACACTTTTCTGAGCCTTGCCTAAGAAGGTCATCGGCGATTTGATATCACGTGATCCTATTGCGAACGTGACCCGAAGAAGATTCAGTGAATTCAGCCTTTTGACTACGTTCAGTACGAGTACAAGAAGGCTCCACCGATTCTTCACAATATAGTTCATTGCGTAAATACCCGCTTGGAATACGAGTAGATTCTGCCCGAAACTGTACCTGAGAGCATGGGAAGTCGAGTTTGTATTTTTCCAACAACAGGAGTTTTGATGTCAGTGCATCGGAAGCCATATCCAAGTTCGACAAAACTCCAGTGTCTGCTGGAAATACTATTTCTTTTTAATAATAAGATGGCTTTCAGAGTGCAGCCTAGGACATAAATAACAGGGGAAGGGAGATTCATTAATGCTTCCAGAGCAGAGTCAGGAAGACAGATGGTGCTTTGGAACTTGGTTAAAGCAGCAGACAACAGACGCGAAGGATATAATTTGCCTTATAATAGCATATATCCAGAGGACCCTTCTCCCTTATTCTGCCTGAAAATCGACAACTCTTTGGAGATTTTTACGGACGTTGCCTTGCGGGAAACTCCTGTTTACCCCAGCTATTACATGTTGGCCACAGCCGGCATCCGCAGTCATTGTCTGTTCACCTAAATTCCTTTTATCCACAGAACTAGTGATTTATCTATGTCGTGTTTTCACATGTCAAAAGTTTCGTTGTCTGAAGCACCTCCAATGTCGATGGGAATGTCGACTGCGCCTTCTCACAAAATGTTCGATGTCGGTTGGCATGCTGCATCAAGGATGCACTTGCAAAGCAGTTTTCCGCATATGAAGATGAAACAAGTCCGACTGATAGGGTTAAGGCTCGTCCCGCTGTATAGAACCCAAAAATACTAGACGACACCCAAAAGTAGCAGATAATGTTTTGTACGAGTATACCACCTTGATCACAAAATTTCCCGGAATTTGTTCAGAAAATTAAAAATACAAGTTTATTCATTTAAATCTTCAAAGTAATTCCCATCGACTGCAACACACTTATGCCAGCGCTTGATACAATCCTCGAAACATTTTTTATATTCGGTTTTCGGTATGTCCATTAGTGCTTCCTGCGATTTTTCCATTACTTCCTCTCGGCTACTGAAACGCGTTCACCGTAGTGGTTTTTTAACTCGATTGAACATAAAGAAGTCACAGGGAGCCAAATCAGGTGAATTCAATGGCTGTTGGATGGTATTTGTTGCATTTTTCGTCAAAAAATTACGAATAATGATGCATTGTGCGACGATGCGTTATCATGGTGCAAAATCCACGAGTTTTCTGCCCACAATTCTGGTCTCTTTCGGCGAATTGCTCCACGCAAACGTCTCATAACGCACAAATAATACTCTTGGTTTACTGCCTGGCCTTCTGGCAAAAATTCAAAAATTCATACACCGTTGTAATCCATGAAAACCGTGAGCATTGCCTTCTTTTCAACTGAAAACGACGTGGTTTTTTTGGTCTCGTCTCATTTGGTGAACGCCATTCATTTGCCTGATGTCTGGAGTGCGTGTCGTACTCATTAGCCCACGTCTCGTCTTCAGTAATGATCCTTTTGATGAATGTGGGATCGGATTCTGCCCCGCAAATCATCTCTTTTGCGACGTCAACACGTCTCTTTTTTGCGTGAAATTTAGGTCTTTTGACCAAAACCTTTCTGCTACACGACGGAAACCCAAATCATTAACCAAAGCCCTCCGCTATCTCTCTGATCGTTAATGTGCGGTTATTCACCAACATTTCTTTTACTCCATCAATGTTTTGGTCGGCTTTCGATGTCGATGGTCTGCCACTGCGTTCATCATCTTCGATTGACTCACGACCACTTTTGAACCGCTCGTGCCACTGGTAAACGACCGTTTTCTTTAGAGAATCGTCGCCGAGACACTTTTCCAACATTTCCAACGTTCGCGCACTATTAAATCCGTTTTTTACGCAAAATTTAATACAAGTTCGTTGTTGCAAATTTAAATCCATTTCTAAAATTGTAAAAAATCGCCAACATACACAGAGATAGATGTACTCTTGACTACGTAACTTTTGCAAATGTCAAGCTATGATGCTAGGATTTATAGGGAATGTCAACAACAGATTTACCAACTTAAAACAAAAAAAAACAGAACTCAAATGGGAACAATGGGAGCACCACACAGTGTTTATTCCGGGAACGTACTTTTGGTGGTATGTAATGTACGTTCTCCTCGCATGACGACAATAGGTGTATTTTATTATGGCCAGATGATCCATACAGATCATTCGTTTACATGTATTACAACAAAAACACAAGATCCAGAAACCTATCTGGATCATAATCGTGATCGGAAAGTTAGTTTATACTACTCTCCACTAGTTTTTAATTTTATTCGTATATATTGGTACAACTGAAACCGATTTTTCATCTACGGCATTGCCTGATAAGTAATATGAAATATTATTTTTTAACCACATTTTTTTAACAATCATTGTTTTCGAACGAAGGAAAATTTTACGAATAATAATTTAATATTTTCGAATTGATTTAATTTTTCAATATATTTGAGTGAAATCCTAGCATATTATGTTTATTTGGTGTAAATAAGTAAACGTTTCAATCATGGGCAAAAAAAAAATTAAATTAAATAAAAGTTCAAATTACTGTGCAAGGAATTATTTTCGTTGACATGGAAACTCCACACACAAATGTCAAAAATTATTAAATTGTTCTGTGACTGTGAAAATGGAAGTGGCAGGAAAAAAAAGGTTAATATTCGAAAATATATAATTTAAAATGATTTTCGATTGATTTTTCTTTTGTAGTTTAAGAAGGAATTGGACGGTAGCGGAGACAAAGGCGTTCCTGGTGGTGTACGAAAATAGACGCGGCGAATTTAATCATTGCAGGAGAAAAAAATATGCCATGCAAAATGTGTTGGAAGACTTGCTAGCACAAAATGTTTTGGTGAGTTGAAATCATAATATATTTTTTAATAAGTAATACTCGTATTTATTTTTTTAGAGTCTGCCAACAACTGTGGAAATGCTCGAAGTTAAGTTAAAAAACTTGCTTCGAGCATACAAAGCAAATTCGGACTCCAATAAACGGACTGGAGCGTCCTTCACCAAAGCTCCGTTCGAGGAAGAGATGGAGGTGATTTTCGGGAACAATCCCGAAATAAATAACAGCCATACGCTGAATCTGTCAGGGAAGTGCATAAGTGCCTTGCCGATATCGAAGGCGCTATGCACAGAAGTGAGCGGTGGATCACAAATTCCCTCAATTTCCAGTGATATAGGTAATCTTTTTGATTCTATAATTATTAAATTGATATTAAACTGTTATCATGTTACAGATCAGATAAATACTCCGTCGTCTCCATCTCCTTCAACTCCTTCAACTAGCACATCAACCATCACCCGCATTAGGAACAGAGTTTCCTTCAAAGATAAACTTTTGAAAGAAAAACACGATAACAACAGAAAAATGCGGGAAGTGAAAATCAGAATTTTAGAGAATACGCAGCCAAAAAAATAAAAATAATGGAAGAAAGAGAACAAACCAAAAAAGACCAGTTTGAAATAAAGTGTAAAATCTTTAAAGAATTATTTAAAAAATAAGTTAAATGTGTTATTAGTTTTGAATGTAAATTAATTTATTTTTGTTTCTTTTTTGTTTTATAGTTATTATTGTTATTTTAATAGTTATAGTTATTATTTAATTTAATAAAAGAACTGAATTTCATACAATTATTATGTTTCTATTTATCAAGTCCTCTAGCAAGAGTTGTCGCCTGTTGCTGTTTACTGTTCTATCATTCACGTCAGCTGTAGGAAAATTTTCAAGATCGACTGAGAGTACTTCATCGACTTCATCGTTGTTATCAGTACATATGTTATGCAATATACATCCACATATGACTAAATTTATCACGAGATTTATGTTCCTTTGTTCAGTGAAATGCATCAGTCTTCGAAAACGAGTTTTCAGAAGACCAAACGCATGTTCGACGATGACCCGTCCATTAGCATGAAGCACGTTAAATCTTCTTTGGACATTCATTAACATTCCATTATTTTTAAATGGTGGAATTAGCCAATCTAGGCAAGGATACGCAGAATCTCCAAGTAAAAAAGTGTTGTGTGGAAAAAGTTCAATTGTTCTTTAGAAAGCATTTGCATATAACTCAGATCTTCGTAGAATGCGACTATCATGCAAGCTACCTGGTTCACCACAATAGATGTTAATACACTTTTTTTTCACATCGACTACTCCTTGTATAGAAATGCTATAAAATCGCTTTCTATTGAAATAGCTTTCCTTGTTGGTGATGGGGGCTTTGATCCTTATATGAGAGCCATCAATACACCCCACTATTCCCGGAATCTTTGTTTTCTCTTCGAATAAACTTGCGTTTTGTAAAGCTTCATTTTCGTTTGGCCATTTAACATACTCGTGGCCGATGGATATGAGCCAATATGTTACCCTCTTAATGACATTCCATGCAGTAGAAATAGAAATCGCAAACAAATTTGAGATTTCCCGAAAAGTATTTGCGTTCGCCATATACCACAAGAATATATATATTTCTATATCCGGCGAAGTTTTTGGTAGTCCTTTTTTAATTGTCCCTTGAAACATTTCTGTTAACTTGTAACGATCTAAAAGCAGTTGCAATGTATATTTTCCATTGTTAAAAATTATTGTAATTACCTATTAAAATTTGGGCAGTTGGACGTTGTAGTCTGAAATGACTTTTGAAGTCTGAATTGTTGTAGATTTTAATTACTTTCTCAAAGTCTCTTATTCTTTTGTGACTGGTTAAAAAATGTTCGTTATCGACAGAGGAATCCGTGTCTTCAACATCCGACAACAAGCCCCCAGATGAACTACTTTCTTCGTCATCGTCATCACTTCCAAATAACCACTTTAATGTAAATAATAACTATTTGAATTACTCGTAAATAAATAAAAACAAGATTATTTACCTCAAAAGCAACTGCTTCCATTTCCAATTTATCTTTTATTTTTTAAAGTGTCAGATCTTTGACAGAAGTGGACGTCAAACTATTACCACCACACAGAATTAAATTTTTCGATGATCCGGACTGTTTTATTTTGCCTAATGATCCATATAGATCATCCGGTCATAATAAAAAACACCTAATATTGGCTTGGTCGCAAAGCATTAGCTTTCCACCTACCAGAAATTAACTCATAACGTTAGCACGTAGGTTCTCATTGAATGAATAATAGCTTAAATGGTGACGTTTCTAACTTTCACGCTCGATCGAACGTACAACTCAACCAATTTGAATTATTTTATATTTTTATTGAAGATCAAGGTACTATGAGTAGGATGACGATATTGTAGAAAATAAAGAAGGAATACTTGTACCCGAATATGTAAAGAATTCAAAAGAAATATTTCTCTTTAATTGCTTCACACACAAGGAAACATACTATACAAAACGATGATACTCTCTGATCATAAATGAAAAAAGATTCAAATAAGAAAAAACATAAATCGATAACCGAGACAGACTTAACGTTCGTCCTGTATGACTACATATATCGGCTGTATCCACCGTGTTGGGAATGTATTTCAAAATTCATCCCTTGAAGCAGGAGTGCATAAGTGGTAGTTATGATGATGGAATGGAATCGATGTGACTTCAAAGAAATAAGCTTAGATACACAATAGCTTCCGATGTATCCTTCTCGTATCAATTTTTACTTATTTCTAGAATTTTTACATTTTTTTTTTTATTTTTAACCATTTTTTTTTATGCCTGAGGCAATAAGGCAGATTGTATAGGTACATTCGTATGGATGTAATGTACATGTGTAAAATAAGGAAATTGAAGAAATTGCAAAGAGGATTTTATTTATTTTTTTTTTTTAAGTAAAACCGAGGAGAGAATAGAAGCTCATCAAGACGACTTATTTGCTTCAATTTCATATCTACCCAACCAGAGTGTTTAATACTCGTACATACGTAGGAGTACGAATTGTTTAGTTCTCCATTCAAACGTATAAATTTAAAACTCATTTATATTTGAAGAAAATATCTCCACTCTTTCAACAGTACAACTATATATATTTACATACAGAGTTGTCTTCTTAAAGGGGTTCCAGTAAAAATTTTAGTATATGTACCATACATATGTATATTTGTTCGAAGTAACTAAAGAGTAGTTTGTGAAATTTACATATCAAAAAACTTTGTCGCATCCACGTCAAAGGTTTTAGAAACAGAAAGACTTTGAAGGTGAAACGTTGAAGTGTCCCATGGAACATTGGAGGTCTTTGTATCGTTAACGCGTCACTATTTGCTAAAAATACATGGCGAGATATTACCATCACCTCCTCAATAAATATTGCCAAATTGAATAGGTTTAGGAAGCGCATATTTCAAAGCACTCGGTCTCAATTTGGGACCATCATGTGCCTCAAAAGAATAAAAAGAAAGAAGCTTCAGTAACCATGGAGCTCGTTTCGTATTGCGATAGTATTGGCAATATTTTGGGAACTCATGCGTTCTTTCCCTCCCTTAATCAAGTAATAATGAATAGGTCGTTTCTAAGGCGAATTAATGATAGCGTGGGGTCTTGAGCAATGAATATCACAAGAAAGGCGACATGGAAGCACACACTACATAGTATGTCCAGGAGTAAGAGAACGCTAAGATAACTACGATTTTAGCATTGCATTTGCACATAATTGAAACAGAAATCCTGAAATATTGTATATCTGCAAGTAAAACATGCGATCGTACATCCAAAATAGTTTTCCATTACTGAAAATTGCCAGTTTTTTGTCGAAAACTGATTAAGTGCCTATAGTATCAGCGCCAATACTTATACACTTATACACCTGTCGTCATCGCTCTCAAGCCAGGTCGCAAAATGTTGTGTCATTTATGCATAGCACACTAAAGTGCTTAGCAAAAGCGCAGTTCGCCGTCGCGATGCCAATAAGCACCCGGCAATCTTTCGTAATGAAAGACAGTAGGAAAGCCGCTTACCTCTGAGAGACATCTGGAAGCATTGGTTTGGTCTGGCGGCAACTTATAAAGCCATGCTTTCTGCTCTATGTATGCTCATATGAAACCCAACTGTCAATATAAGCCCTAACCTCAAAAAATTCTCCTCTGAGCCTTGGCAATCATTGGTTCATTGACGATTTCATTTCCCGGGATACTATTGTGACCTGGGATCACACATAACTATGTGAATTCAAACTTCCGATTGCTTTCAGTGAAGGCGTGCGTTCTCGTGCGAGAATTGCTCAAGGCTTTAACTAAAGGTGCCTCG
The DNA here is from genome assembly GCA_949129095.1 of Volucella bombylans. NCBI lineage: Eukaryota > Metazoa > Arthropoda > Insecta > Diptera > Syrphidae > Volucella > Volucella bombylans. The sequence goes on from OX422140.1 coordinate 389,035,854, forward strand.
ACCTCTCCACCGATTTTTCAAAATAAAGTTCGTTGCCATTAGGATTGCGTATATATTCGGTTGGAGCCGACAGCAGTCGTTAGATAAGATAAAACAGACAGTACACCTACATCGACTGCATATGGCTGATCATAGACGTCAAATCTATTGATAGCGTTAAGCAGTGAGCCAACAAACATGCACCATAGCAGTGGAGATATTGATCGTAGTCAACATCCGCAACCAGCGTTCTATTTACCAGCATTGCTTTGACCCACAAAGCTCCTAATCTGTCTAAGCTGTGTTGCCTGGAGTTGCGCATGCCTTCCTAAGCAGCGTTGTCAAAAGCACACACAATGTCAATGCAAATTCTTCTCGAGCTCAACCATTTCCACCATGCCCTTCAATATGAAGGAAGTCCGACAAATAGATCTGAAGCTCTTGTGAAGCGTGTAATCATTCTTTCCGATTTTCGGTATAAAGGCAACTCAAAATATTCGCCATGGTTTCGGTATGTGCATATGCAAGTACCAGGCTAGCAGTGAAGATTCTCTTCATAGTTACCTTTTGTAACATAACAGGGTATATGCAATCGATACCAGCCAACTTGAAGCCATCAAAAGAAGCATGTTTAATGTGATGTGATATACCAGCTACGATGTGTTGTGATATTCAGCTCACTAGAACCTGGATGCGAGCTGGTTCTGGTTAGGTTACCTGGGAAGTGAGCTTCAAGCAAGAGAATCTCTACTTTCAGCTCAGTGTACATGCCGTCAGACTTTTTGAGTAATTGAGCCTACTGGTTTTGCTGCCAGTCTTGATCTTTTTGAAGAAGTCTTTATAAGAGGCACTCTATGAAATCCGAGTAAGTTTCTCATATTCTTTCTTTCCTTACTAAAGACCCCAGTCTTCCTACAAAATAGTTTTAAGTGACCTATGTAGTAGTTTTCTGGTTTCTTTACGGAGTCGATGTGGAATGCTTTCTAGCTGGGCATGCCAGTTCAAAACACATGATGTGGGTACCGTTCAGGTTCTGAACAGCTTCCCCTTTTGTTTTGTTTTGACCTGAGCTGAGGATTAGCACTGTTGGTTTTGTCTAGCTCCTTCTTAGATCGTGTCCAGTTGGTTTTCTGCGGATTCATCTTCTTTAATAAAGTCGAGATCTCGCATTCGATGTATGTATGATACTTTCTATCCGGCAAACTGTTAGATAACCTTAAGTCGATTACTTAGTGTCCTACTCTCGTAATAACAGTTGATTTTGAGCCAAAATTGTTGACAACCAGGTCAGACGATAGTATGAAATCCAGAGCGTGATTGCCTATTACGTTGTATTTGCTACTAGCCCAAAAAATATTTGGGAGGGTTGAGGGATCTCTTTTTCTCGGATCAGACACAGTATGCTCAGATTCCATTCATCACTCTTCTGACCAGATCACCAACCAGAAAAGAGTTGGTTTTTGTTCTCCACAAAGTCACTTCCAGCAGCTTTGAATACTTCGGCCGGCAAGCCGTAAGCTCCCTTGCTTTGTTGAATTTAAACCTGGATATTGCGATTCTCTCTTATGTTTTGGCGTTCGCCGTCTAAGACGGCGGAATGTTGGGTCTTGTCTGCTGAAGAAGTTTTTTCATATTCTCAGCATCGACTGTGGCTCTGCTAGAACCTTTCCTTCTTTGCCTCTACAGGTTTCTGTTGCCTTGAAGTATTCTTTTTACCTACTGGTAAAACTTCGGCACGTTTCCCTGGAGTAAAAACTCTTAATACTCTCAACGCGTGATCAAAGGCGCTTCTTGTGCTCTAGAGAAGCCGATGTTCTTCTTGTTTCTTTTGCTCGTATAGCTCACGAGCGCCTAACGTCCTTTGTTGCAGTGCAGCTTTATACGTTTCTTGTTTAACTGCATGCACTTGTTTGTATTCTTCATTAAACCTGGGCTTTCATGATGGTTGTCAGGTGGCATCTCTTTTGGCATGTTGGCAGCGTTGCCACTGGTCTTAAGTAATTGATGCTGACGGCATGGAGTTATTGAGAGATTTTAGGACGGGTGTTCGGAAGAGATTTTGGCAGTGTATTGCGATTGCAGCTTAGCAGTTTTTCTTCGATATTGACCACCAAAAATCAGCATTCGTACCTTTTCTGCAACAAGGTATTATACGAGACAATTTTGAAATGCTTTACGTCCATTTCAATATGGCTAACCGCAAGATGCGTTACGTTACTACGCAGGTTGAGCCTTAGGCAGTCTATCCACATCTGTGCATATAAGTCTGTACCATCAACTGTGATAGGGACAGGTGGACATTGAAATGTTCTTACATATGGATATCTAGAATTGTGATTCAGAAACGCTACCATCAACCACAAAACTATACTGAAACTGCCATTAAATTTTTGAGGAATGCTAAATCAAGATGCCATCATAACACACTGCCGAACTATCTACATAATTAATCGAGTTATCTATCAATTCTTGAATTCAGCAAATCTAGTAAATTGAGCATTTTCCCTAACTACAAGGAGGACGTTGATTCCTAGAAGATATGGCTGAGGAAATATTTATCTTCTGTCTTCAATTTAAATGTATAGCGACCTTTTTTTCAAATATGCGGCAGTATGTTCATATTTGCAATCTTGATGACGTGATGGGTGATTATTTTGCTTTGTTATTAATTCTCACACCCATTTCCCTGGTTATACTTCATTCGCTAGACTACAGACAACAGACAACAACAAACATTTGTATGGCTAGAATTTCGCAGTACTGCTGTTATTACTGTTCCAAAGCTCACTCTCCGAGCGGGCGTATCTGTATGTGTTTGTGTACAGAATTTGAATATTCTCATTTGGAATTTTCAATGAAAAGCTAAAATTCAATTGAAAATTTGATTACAGCCAAAAATGTGAGCAAACAGACGCAGCACCAGGCATTTTCTTTTTTCTCCTATTTTCCGTTCCCTGCTGATTCCTACTGGGGATACGTATGCGAATGGAGATTTTGCAGATGAAAATACATGTACACTGTTGTTTATATCGCTTGTGACAAATTAGCTGAAAAAGTTCAGTTAAAATCTGTAGATATACCTACACATGTGCATATGTACATATATCCGAGTACTAAATATAGGATATACCGATCAGGAATGAGAGAAACAAGGACACTGAGTGGTTTTTGGTGGTGGTTGATGGGATTGGAGGCGGTAGATATTCGTACATGCACAAGGTAGGCCAGTGTAATTGAATTTATGCACAGACAGAAGAGAGATATGTTTCGATGGTGAGTTACGACTGTAGATAAAGAGATACAAATTGCCAACGTTCAATTTTCAGCTGCGCATAATAGTGCGACGCATGTTAATGAATTTGATTTTCAGTGGGACAGTATTACTTGGTTGGTTTTAATTTAAATCCTCTCGTCTGTTGGAAAACGTGTAAACGGTTCATTACAGTGATTAACTTTGAAATACTCGTATACCAACGAATATTTGTACCTATGCGCATTGAAACTGTATTTAAAATGAAGATGCAATGTATTGTAAACCGCATCGCAATCAGTGTACGAGTACATAATGGGATTTTACACATTTTATAGAATTTAAAATTTTAAATTTTCCATGACGGGAATCGAAGGACCCTTCATGTCTAGCAGAAGAATTTTCAAGTTTATCATTAAATAGAAATATAAGTACCTATAATTCGCACTATTATTTATATTTTTATAAATTAACACTTAAACACTTATATTTAATTTTTTAAAGGCAATATCGTTTGAATGAAGACCGTTTTTTAACCTTTAACCGGTTATAAGTTTATATTCGCAAATATCCAAGATCGCAGCATAGATGCAATGGCCGCAACATCACAGCGGTTTTAGGTCCGGCGAACGAGAAATCCAGAGAATGTCTCCATTTTTTTATAAATAATTATCTCGGAAAACCATTCCTCAACGAATTCATCGACACCGGAGTATCACTGAGTTGCTGATCATTAGGCCACTTCGGTAGTCACTGTTTCTCTCCGCTTAAAAGAATAAAGGTTTATCCCAATCGGGCAGAAATCGCACACCTAGTTGTGGTTTTCGCGAAATGTAAATATTCTTATGATGTTCCTTAGGGTTCTTGATACACCGGTAACACATGTTCTGCTTATCGTTATGAAAGTGTGCTACGTCACTGTATGTTTCCCAAAGTTCTTGCTACTCGAAAACCTTACAGGATTGTTCCTGCATAGGTTTCTTGCCAATGAATGTCACGTGACTTTTGAATGGCATTAGCGGTGGCAAATTTTCTTATCTATCAATTTTCCGTCGATCTAGAACCACATAATCAAGCTGATGTCTCTGGAGGAATTCTGTTTACCACTGTCCCTCTTTTCTGAATTTTTGCACACGCGACCATATCAGTTATGTTCTCGTTCTCCTCACAAACAAAAAGGAGGAGTAACATCCATGGTCGTAATTTTTTTGTTTGTTCATTTTAAATATATTTTTATTTCGATTAGTTCATTAATACTTATAAGCTAAACAACAAGATTCTAAAAAATTAGCTTAATCAACTTGAAATTATCTTCTTCTAACTTACATGGGGCATGGTGCCCTCTAAGTTAAACCGAATGCTTAAGTTATATCTTTCGACGTTTCTTACAATAATAGTTATTTATATTTTATATTTACTAAAATTAAAATTAAGAAAACCAATTTGGTTTTTATAAAAAACAATGGACAATTTTGTAAAAAAATAAAACTAACACTTATAAACTATCTAAAAATAAATCTTAACCTACTTATCCTACTTAAATTAACTTAATAGAATCAACCCCCTTTGTGTTTTGGATTAGCCTTTTTTTTAGAAAAAAGTTGTTACCGATTTCTTTTGTTATTTTATGCGCAACAAAGTTTTCTCAAGTAATACATAATCGGACGGCGCAATATCTGAGGAATATGGCGGGTGGGGTAGGACTTCACATTTGAGCGTTTCCAGGTAGGTTTTAACGAGTTTGGCAACGTGAAGCCGAGCGTTGTTATGCCGTAGAATCACGTTTTCGTGCCTCTGATCGTATTGCGGCCGATTTTTCGCGCAGTGCTCGCCTCAATCCTCATCAATTGAAGTCGGTACCATTCTCTGGTGATATTTTCTTTGGGTTTCAACAGTTCATAATATTTAACACAGACCTGGTCCCACCAGCTAATAACCTTTGCATAATATGAATATTTGCATAAAGTAAATATTCTGCCGAGCCGAAGACGTAGAAGCATGACCGGCAGTCCCCATGACTTTCTTTTCTTTGAGTTGCTGTAATGAATACATTTTTCGTCACCCGTCACGATGCAATAAAGAAAACCCTTCCTCCACTGGAGCACTTATTCACGACGCTCAACGTCCCTTGGCTTCAAATCATAAGGAACCAAAGTTCCTTGTTTTTGATTCATTCCCAACACAGGCAATCACATAGAAATGGTTTGGCGGGTAACTCCTAATGCTAAAGCAAGCTCTTCTTGCGTTTGACCCGGATCCTCATCGAGCAATGCCTCCAATTCAGCGTCTTTGAAGGATTTTGGCCTTCCTGAACGCGGACGGTCGTCAACATTGAAATCACCGTCTTTGAAGAGACCAATCATGACACGTTGGTTCCCTTAGAGCAGCATCTCCGTATACTTTTTGGAACTCTCGATACGCTTCAGCCGCCGTTTTCTTCGAATGAAAGAAGAAAATCAACACATCCTGTAAATGACTATTATTTGGCACAAATTCAGACATTTTCACACAACCAAAAATATATGACTCCAAAACAAAATCACTAATGCGTCAAAACTGTTTGTTTACCATATGTCGAAGCTTGGTTCATGACGTTTTGGACATGTCACAATCGACTGCTGAGGCCTTAGTTGCGCAAAAATATTAATAGCTCACATTGTTTCCCCGTTTCTATTACCAATGTTTAATTGATATAAATGATACATAAATATAAACGAATTATAAACACAATGATCCTATTTCTACGGTTTATATATAATTTGTTAAGAAATATTTATGATTTTAAGATGAATAGAACTGTCTGTAAGGGAGCTATTTTAAACTCTTTGTAATCTATGATTTACTGTTTATCTTGTATTTTTAATTATCGTATACCTAAGCATAACATTTGTATACTTAGAAGTAGTCTAGAATAAGATTTCCTGCAAGACAAAACTAGTAAACAAATAAGTAAATGTCATATACAATATATTGATATAGAAGACAGACGTGTTTAAAGTCGGCGGTGAATCCAAAGTGTAAAATCTAAGTTTTTTCTCAATAAAGGGTTTTGCAATAGGGACTTGACAACTTTGAATTTAATTTGTGAAGGCACTCTTTCACTAATCATCAAACTGTCACTGTCAATTTATTCAGTAAACTCAACATTTTCATCATGGTAAAGTACACGAACGAGCAACGTCTGCAAATTACAAAAAATTTTCTACCGAAATTCGGAGTTTGTGACTGTCCAACCGCAAAATAAGGCAGCTTGACTCTTTGGCCATGCCCAATTCAGCTGATCGGTGCCGAATCGACATTTTCGGGTCTTCTTCGATACTGGCCAAGAGAGTATACTCACACTCAAACTTTTCCACGAGCTCATGACGAAATTCATGTTGCGAGTTTACAACTGAGCCGGAATTTCGATAATATTTTTTTAATAATTTCCGCACGTTCGGCAAATGTAAAATGATGCATGGAAAAACTATCATTGCTACCTAGTAGATGCTTCAAAAGCAAAACACGAAGTCTACAAATCGAAGGCATACTGTTAGCTATTCTATTTTTTTTTGCAAATGATTCTGGCAACATGTTTTTGTCCTACCACCAAAGGTTCAATAATATTCGAGGAGGCCCATAGTATTGTAGATAATTAAAAATACCTTTTCTAAGCACTACGGTTTCAACATAAATATACTGTGAGTAATATCCATTATGTACGTTTTCAACTCAACTGGTTGTGTGTTCCAATTTATTTTCTATCTTCTAACAGTTTCTATTTTAAAACAATTTACAGTACTAGAAGCATTTTTATCAATGTTATCTTTACCACAAGTGTGATTAAAGAAATTATATATTCATCACACGCAGTTGAGTGAAAAGATACATTACCTTCAGTCAGATCATCACCTTTTATATTGCAAACCATAACCTTGGTTTTCTCGCTAATTAAGAGTTAATGGTCTTAAGATTTGCAAGTAGATTTATTGTAAGGAGATTTATTACTGATTTAAATAAAGACCTATTAATAATTGTCAACGCCATATCATCAGCAAAAGCTGATTTTTCGCTGTTGAAAAATCTTTACTCAAATATCGAATTCACATAGATGAGAAACAAAAATTGACTATCACTTAAAAAATTTCCATCACTTAACCAAGAGTACCATCAAGCTTAACTCTTTGTGATCTTCCTCTTCAGTACAACGCAAGTCATTTGTGTATCGAACCCCGAAAACTAGGTTTGTATAGTTTTTCCAACAGATGGTTATGATTGGCCATATCAAAAGCTTTGGTCACATCAATAAATAATGTTATAGCGCTATTGCCATCATTGAAAGCACCATATATTTCGCTATATAATTTTGATGTGGCGTCTCCAGTGGATTTGACCTCACGAAATGCGAACGGTCATTACTAAAATATTTATTTCTGTTCAGAAGAGATATAAAACCATCCTTCTTAATTTTTTCAAAAAGTTTTGAGAAAGTTGAAAGTAATTAAATAGGTCTACATTGAGTCATTGGCTTTGGATTACCTTTTTCGACTTCAGCAACTTTTAAAGCAGAGGGGAAAATGCCACAGTCTAGACTCAAATTAATTGCTAACCCTAAGATCTCAATAATGTGTGGAGTAATTCGTTTAATGAGAATTCTGGTAACGCCATTAGATTTGCAGTAACAATTATTGTCGAGACTGTGGTTATAGACTCACAAGCAAAACTACTACTTTAAGTGAGTCCGGATTTGGATCGCAAATGTAATTACTTTCAGCAAACGAAATAATTGTTGAAGTTGTTAATAATGACCTTCCTGTTCGAGACTCAATTATTTTCAACTTCAATTTCGAAGGTACTGTCTCTACTCTTTTCTCTATTTAGGATACTATTTACAACTTTTCACTCATTTTTGATATTACACGTCTCAAACAAACAAATATTTATTTTGAATTTCCTCTTGCTGGTTTTTCACCTTCTTACTCAGTTTATTATATCGGGTTTTCCCATTAAGCACTACTCGTATACATTTTTGTTATTGACTTCAATAACTCGATTGTTTGGCCCGTAGTCCTGCTGGCTGAAAGGTTGAGCGCACGGCCAAAAATAACGTTCTAACATTCCCCTATAGCAATTTCCATTAACTATAAAGTAACGGCCATCGGCACCAACGAAAAAATACAGCCCAATCACTCCACCCCCCGCATGAAAACCAAACAGTCTATTTTTATGGATGTAGTGGCGTCTCATGAAGCACATTTGGGTTTGTGGTCATTTTGCTTTTGTTGACAAAGGCATTAAGCCAGAAACGAGCTGCGGTGGTTTTGCGACGCAATTCCGAATTGGTTGTAACCAAAAATTTGTAAACGTTTTTCGTTCGAGTATTGAACCACGACTAAATAGTTGATATTGACAAGCAAAATAGTAATTAAAGTTCACAAAACAAAAAAACATTTATTGCAAAACCCTCGCAGATATACTAATTAGAAAGGCTTCAAGAAAGAAATTGAAGAAAAAGTAGAGCTGAACGTATCACATAAGACATCCTATGAATTAGAAATTGAGTTTGATCACTTCGTTGAAACCCTTCAATATTCCTCGCGGAATAACACATCCTACCAAAAGAAGACAACAATTTATCCGCCGGAGGAAAAAAGAAGTGGTCATAAAATATGTTTGAATAGCTTGTAGGCTACACAAGACTATTAAAAACTTCGTAAACCGTGCAATAGACACGTATCTTCAAAGCTTGACAGCAAAAAGGGAATATAATTATTCGCCTTAGAAAAGCGAATTAAAGTTACTAAAAGACTTAAAACCTCCGCGCCAACAATTCGAAAAAATAACAACCAATTGGTGAATAGAGACAAGAACCTTTAACGCTCAACCAGCACTCATCCACAACATCAGTGAATTGGAATGAGCGTCAGACCACTATAAAATAACAAATGCAACGCTAACGGAACTTATCACTGAAATAAAGAAATTAAAACCAAAGAAAGCTCCCGGTTACAACTTAATAAGCGTATAAGTCCTTCAAATTCTGCCTAGAGAAGCATTAACTAAGCTGCTTTATATAATTAATGACGCACTGATCTTCGAATACCTTCCGAGTGAGCGGGGTGGGTGTGGATGGCCGTGACTCAAATGGTAGTGTACTTGGCTTCCAAATTGGACGCCCGAAAAACATTCTCTTACCCAGGTGCAACTAAAATCACGTAAGATGAGTGGTTGCCTAGAATAACAAGACCAATTACAGGAATAATTTAGTCTCCCCTCTGTCCAATTTTTCTAAAAAATTAACACGTGTTCAGGCACTTGAAATGTATTAATACCAACTTGAGTGCTAAGTTTATTTTAAACAAAAATAAAATCTTATTCCTAATCACCAGTTTGGGTTCATTCCACTGTTGATCAGGTGCATAGAATCACCGACGTAATTGAGAAAGTTTTGGATGAAAAAAATATTTGCTCAAGCGTACGCGTATCCTTGATGTCACGCAAGTTATGGATAAGTTATGGCGTAAAGGCTTAAAGGTCAAATTACGGCAGGTCTTGCCTTTAAGCTTTTATAATATACTGACAAAATATCTATAGAATTATCTGTGTCAGACTCGGAAACGAAGTATCGCATTTCAAAGGGATTTTAGGCGGTGTACCACAGGGAACCATTCTTGGCCCACTTATGTATCTCATATATGCCCGAGACAGACCCCTAGAAGAGGGGACAGTTCTATCTATGTTTGCCGATGACACTGCTATACTAGCAGTAGGTAAAACTGTTGAAGAAATAAATATGAAATATGAATGGACAAAGGCCTGGCGGATACCCCTCAATGAGACCAAATCTGTTTATGTAAATTTTGCATACACAAAATCGAGTGGGTTACTTATTCTCATAAAATTGGAAAATTGGTCCGTAATTCGATATGCAAGCGAGGCTAAATACCTTGGCATGACATTCGACACAAAGTTAAAATGGAAGTCCCACGTTAAAAAAACAAACCCAAAGAACTCAAAAACAAATACAAACAAAAGTATTGGTTACTTGGTAAACATTCCAAGTTTAGTATCGAAAACAAGCTGCTCTTGTATAAGGAAATGCTAAAGTCGGTGTGGACCTGTGGTATAAAACTTTGGGGGCATACCAAGAAAACCCATGTCAATATTTTGCACACTTTTAAAAATAAAGTACTAAAAGAAATTATCCTTGCACCGTATATCATAAGGAACGACGACTTACGCCGAGACCTCGGACTTGCTGCTGTCAAAGACGAACAAAAAAAATTCGCGGGAATGGACCGAACCTTTGGAAATAGTGTCACAAAATAAAACCAGGAACTTTCATTGGAAGGTCACCTGAAAAGCCAGACTATTTTATGATAAAAAAGCTAAAATTAACATTAATATGTTAGGGAGGCGTCTTTAGTAAGTAATAATCTCACACTACTATGAGCACGCGTTAGAGATCCTCATAGTGCCTAATGGAAGATTTGCAACTGCCCTCGATGGAGAGAAAAAATAACAATAATCCACGGTCTCAACCGCTATAGCCTATAACCATTTGGTGGTTCATCCATTGCCTCTGTAGAGCTTTTGATGTACTCGTAGCTTTGTAAGACTCTTAAAAAGGTGTCATAGGCTAGTGAAGGATTCTTTCCATAGACCTATTCCCAAGACTCAAATTAAAGACATTCATTTAGCCTTAGATTACACTGTTCAAAATCAACTTTCTCAAGCAAAATTACACTAGAAAACAGAAAACGGCCTTAAATTTTCTCTATCACTCATAGATTTTTGCTATAAAATATTGTATTTTATACTTAATCTAAATCTACATATGTTTGTCACGTTACACTTTCTTCAAAAATTTTTTGCGGATGTTTTACGGCGATCTTTTGTCCCTGTGTCATAGCAGGACCACATATGCCTTGGTATGCTTTTCCATTGTTGCGCCGTCCTTGTGGAAGCTTTCGACATATTCGTCGCTTACTGCACCCAAATTTTCCGGAACAAAATCGAGATGAGCATCCAGAAAGTGAAGTTTTAGTGACGTGTTACATCCCATTTCCTTGTAAGCACAAAGCAATTCAGTTACAAGATCTCTGTAATTTTCGGCTTTCAACAGTTTTAAAAGCTTTCCATGCTCTTAGCTCAATATCAGTTAGCATGTTTTCAAATTCACTATTTTTCAAAAGTTTCCGTATTTGTGGTCCAACAAACATGCCCACTAACTTTCGGAAATTTCTCTTTCAGATACAAGAACCCTCTATCAGCCGATCTAGCAAATTAAGCCCAATTTGATATGGAGCGATGGTAGAAATACGTGTTTAGGCTCAACCAGTGTCATTAGTAAATTTTTTTATACTGGGAGTAGTGGCCATTGTTTCTGTATATAATAAAGACTTCGTGAACGGCTGTCCCATTCCCTCAGAAAGCAGCAGTGTTTCGTACGCCTCAGCTGCAGGCCTACAAGAAGCGTTATAACTTTTAAATCTCCACAGATTGACTACTTATAGTCTTTATACTGAATGTATTGTAGGAAATATCGCATATTCTCGAATGATTCCTTCCTATGAACATACCCCCATGTTCTGCATTCCACTTGTTGTGAATTCAACCTCTAATAGTGAAATTGGGTGTTCTGCATTCCGAACGATTGTGAATTGTATGTTCGAAAGTGAAAAAAATTGGTATTCTGCATTTCACTCGATATGACAACAGTGAATTGGATTTTCGAATATGGAAATTGGTGTTCTGCATTTCGAAAAACCTTTGTTTCTATGTGAATTGAAAACACTTGCTTTTGCTATTGCGAATTAAATTCACTTTGTTTTGTGATAAGGATTTGGACAGTCGCTGCGGTCATCAAAAATAATTTTAATAATGTAAGTAAAAGAAGTTAGATTTTTCTTTAAAAATGTGCTATATTCAATTTCATTTTATAGGGGAAAACATAAAAATCAAAGACAGGAAACTATCTTTGTAAATTATATGGAGGAAAATGAAGATTTGGCTAAAGGGTTTGTCAAGGGAGACAAAGCGTATGTTGAAGAACTGTGGAACAAACTGGTGCAGCGATTGAACAGCGAAGGACCTCCAATTAAAGATATGAGTGGGTGGAAAAAGGTAACAAATTGAAATAATATTTTTTTTTATTAACAAAACAAAACAATTTCACATATTTCTCGTAGGTATGGATAGACTGGAAAATAAATATAAGGAAGAAGCTTGCTCATAATAAAAAAGAAACAAAAAGTACCGGAGGTGGGCCTAACAATTTTCAACCAATTTCGGCAACGGAAGATGCCATCGCCAAAATTACAGGTATATATACTGTTATGGATTGAATAAAGGGCACAACAGCTTTTGGCACTGAAAACATTTTGGACAATTCTACCATGACTGAAGAATTTGAACAAACTCCCATTGAACCTTCGACTTCACAAGGTCTAAGCAGCAAAAAAAACATCAGGCAACACCTAAGAGATAAAAATTTGAATACATACATGGATGTGCAGGAAATCACGCTTAAACGTATATCCGATGTATTGACCCAATCTATAGACATCGGGAAAGAAAATAGATCAAGTTTGAAGCGAATATATCGTTCATTGGAGAAAATTATTCCTATAATAAAGGAACAGGCTGAAGAACAAAAATGTCATCATTTAAGACTAGAACATCTTTTAAAAGAAAAAAATGAAATCAAAAGAAGAAGACTGGAAATAGAGGAGATAAAATTAAATCATCAAATTAATTAAACTAATTTGTGTTTTTAAATTAAAAAAATACGACTTATGTACCTTATTTAAATTTATTAGAATGAATTCTCTGCTTAAATTAATAACATTATAATGAAATAAAACAGATGTTTATTTTTTTCTTAATTCGTCTTTTATTGAACGAGATTTTGTGCAATTGAATCCCTTATTCTTCTGGCTTCCTCAAAATGCTCTCCATATTCATTACTGTTGAAATTGTGTCCAATTTCCTCCATTAATGGTGGCTCTTCTTCGACTTCTAAATTAAAAGTCTTGCACATGTTATGAAGAGCACAGCAAACGTTAAAGATTTTGGTCACTTTAACTGGTTGATAATTTAGATTATTTAACAAGCATCTAAATCGCATTTTTAAATTGCCAATTGTTCTTTCGACAATGTTTCGAGCAGCTGAATGCTTTCTATTAAAATTAAATTGACTAGTTCCTGGTTGTGCAAACTTGTAGGGAGTTAAAACAAATCTCTCTAAACTGAAACCTGCATCTCCAAGTAGCCATGCACCTCGTTCACCAGTTTGAAATTTTTCTACGAAATAATTTCTCGCATTGCTCATTTGCCATATTAGAGCATCATGGCTTGACCCAGGGCGTGTCGCGTCAATAGCTCTAATAAACATTTTATGGTCGCAAATCTATAGACAATAATTTCCGTTTTGAATTATTCGAAATTATTAACCACACTAAAAGGTACTTACAATTAAAGCATTAATGCTGAAGTATCCTTTCCTGTTATAAAATAGGTTAGAATTTTGATGGGGCTTAATTATTCGTATATGTGTGCCATCCAAACACCCCATTACCCCTGGTATTCCATAGTTTTCGAAAAAATACCTCTTTTCCTCATCCACTGGTATACTTTGCAGCTTTATCCACTTTGGACATAACTTTAATTGCAAAGCATTTAATGTCTCCCCGATAACTTTACTGACTGTGGATTTACCAAGGCCAATGTCAAAATCTTTCCCAACTGACCTTTGATAGCTTCCTTCAGCCAGAAAACGGAGTGTTGCTGCTAGTTTAGATATCAAAGGAATAGATGTTGACTTCATCTCTGACTCCACTTCTCGCAAAATGTCTACAAACATTACTTTGCTTACCCTAAAACTGTTTAAAACGAATCATAATATTAATTATCTCTTAACTTACAATTGCATTTAACTTACACTGTTTCGGGGAGATTCAAAACGTTAGACTTATCTCGCAAAATCTTCCGCCCACTCGGTTTTTTTTTACGGTTTTCATTCTCACTGACTATAAATATAAAAACAGCATCCATTTCTCCAAAACTACTTTTAATAACTAAAAAAAACACTTTTAACGTAAGATTTCAAATAATTTTAAATTCACTGCTGATTTTGACAATTCGAATAAAATTTCGAAGTGGATTCGAAAAAATTCGAATACACTCGGAATGCAGAACACCTAATTTCATATCGAGTGAAATTGAAATTCGATTTCAATTCACTTTCACGTGGAATGCAGAACATGGAGGATAGTGTCTGATTTTTAACGTAGACCACCTGTCATGTAGATTTATGTTTACGGGATGCCCATACATCCATGGGGGCAAGGATATGCCTTGCCATCGCTCTGCCGCCTTCGTGAGATACCAAATCGGAACTGTGTCGCCGGCACAAGTTCCACCCTTGGTATGAGACGAGGCCGACCTAAAACCTCTTACTGCTCTTAGAGTCGCAGCACCCAGTACTTATTTCAACTCTACATTGGGTCAACCAAAGGAAGATGCTTCCCGCGACTTTGGGTTTAAACCACAGCCACTAGACGCTCCCACAAGGGGGCCTACCTCTTTAAATCAGCCCGGACCGAAATCCGGGGGGCTCCTGAATCCCATGGTACCGTGGTTTAAGTCCTAATAGGGACTACCGGTCGTCCAGCCGCCAACAAGACCTATGACCGGCAACTTGTGACTGATCAAATCGTAGCAACCTTCGGTAGCGTCATCTGAAGATGTTTACGATAAGACCAGTACTTTGCTCTGCCCCCCTTCATCATTAGACAACATAGCCGCCAATTGATTGGTTCATGTTTCTATCCTAACGCATCAAATAAGTTGTTAGCATTCATGTAGTATACCAAAGTCCGTTTACACGTTTTCGGAAGACACTTATATGTACGTCATCTTCGACGAGATTCCATTCTTTAACTGGATGCTAGAAGTTCTGACTGTGATTTAGTTAGTTTTAAATCTCTAACCAAATTATTCAGTTCAGTGTTTGAAATTAAATGCCGCTTTGTTGAAAATTCTGGTGTTTGAAAGTGTGGTTCATTGTCGATTTCTTGTTCGAATTGCATATCATCATTAGTTGAATACATGATGACCTGTACGTTAGTGAGACAAAAGTAACAATCTTTTTTCCACACCATGGGTACTGCAAAGAGCATATGACGTTTTATACCTTTCAACCAACTTGTTAACAATGTTATACAAGCTTTACAGTAATGATTTATCTTGATCTCCTACTTTAGCTCCAAAATAAAGTGCGTAAGCTTTTCCGACAAATTGGGTGAAATTACATTTTTGGGATTTAAAAGTTAATTCCCCGCACATTGTGGACATTATTCATACACTTCCTAGACATTGTAAATACTTACTTGTTAATGCACAGTAATACACAAACAAACATGAAGATGTATTTAGAATACAAACACGATAGCAACGACTTTTCGCAGCACAAAATAGAAAATAACTCCGTACGCTGTTGAATGCCTACTAATGCAGACTATTGGGCTAGTTGCGTATTTATTACAACAAACAGACAAGGATGAACTTGTCTGAACACGATGTGTTTGTCAAATCACGCAGAGTTGTGCAATATTTATTCCTTTACATAAACAACTTTATGCAGTATGCGTTGCCTACGAGGTGTGTTCAGAAAATAAGTCAGAAAATAATTTCGAGGGTTTGGAGAGTCCGATTGTCACAATTTTTTTTTATTATGTTGGTATACATGTCCCTGAAGTATTATAAAATTTTCAGTTGTATTTATTGTTTACTTTGGCTGTGCCAGCCGCGAAGTTTAGACTGTTTTCATGAGCTCGGCGATTTTCGTTTATTAAAAGAAATGGATTAAAGAATTTGTTAACAAAGGCCTATGGTGGGTCTGCTATGAGTAAAACAAGAATATGCGAGTGGTATAAGCATTACTAAGATGGCCGTGAAAACGTTGAAGATGAAGAACACCCCGGTTGCCCCAGCACATCAACAACCGATGAAAACGTGGACAAAGTGAAATAAATGGTTATGAACGACCTCCCAATCATAATCAGAGAAATCGCCAATGATGTTGGCATATCGATGGCTCATGTCATTCAATTTGTTCGAGTGTTTTGGGTATGAAACGCATGACAGCAAAATTTGCTCCAAAATTGTTGAACTTTGAACAAAAACAGCGGCGAATGGAAATTGCTCAGAAGTCACTAAAGTCAACGACGATGCAGAATTACTGAAACGTGTTATTACAGGTGACGAAACATGGGTTTACGGATGTGACGTCAAAACTAAGGCTCAATCGTAACAGTGGAGGCATTCTGGCTCGCCAAGACCGAAAAAGGCTCGAAATCGCTGAAAGAGCTAAAGGCTATCCCAAAGATAGCGAGTTTGAGAAGTGTTTCGAGGATTGGAAGAAGCGCTGGCACAAGTGCCACCGACGAGTGCAGAAGTCAACCAGTGCACTCGCAAATTATCGTGTGGTGTGAAGAAAAAAAAAAACACACGTGTGCAAAAAAATAATAAAAAAAAAAGTGCAGTGCAGTGGAAATAAATAAAAGAAAAGTAATAAACAAATATCTCACAGTGCGGGTATCCCACCTCTCCCGCTCCTGGTCGAAGTACTGTTGCTTGCACTCAATCGCTGCCATTACTGTATTTATCATAAGGTACGGACAGTGGCTGAGTGTATGTAACAACTGATGTATAGCGGGTTGTGAGTGAAAATTTTGTTCGTGCATTGTTTCATATTGTTGTAAGGGCATAACACCTACAGCAATTAGATCCGGTAAATCAATGTCAGGATTTTCACTTCATAGCCTTGCTTAGTATAATCAGTGTTTGTGTTTTCTGTGTTTGTCTGTGATTATGACTAGGGAATTCAGGGTAGACGTAGCCAATATATAAGGGCTAAAACACAGGTATATCCCCGTCCACACCTCTCAGATCATTCTGATCTGAAGCTACCTGGCTACCAACTTGTGCCATTATTCTTCTCTCACCGCAATCTCGCCATTTACGTGCGTAGTGATGTAGCTTACCAAACTCCATCACAATGTGATCCATGTTCCAATCCGGAATTCAACTTCATGTGGTTAAAATTCCATCTCCGTAAGCAAATTATCCACTACTGCTTTAATTATAGAAGCCCCAAATTGGACAGCAATTCGAATTTAACGAGTTTGATGCGCTGTCTGACTCCATTCAAATAATTGTATCCCTGTATCCTCATATTGAAATCGTTATTACGGGCGGCTTCAATATACACAATTCTGGGTGGCTTCGACATTGTGGACAGACAACACCTGAAGGACGGTGTGTTGAGATCTTCGCTGCGGAAAACAACTTAACGCAGCTTGTAAATGAGCCCACGCGAATACCAGACGTTGATAGTCATACCGCCAACACCCTGGACTTGTTTTTAACTTCTCACCCTGATAAATACACCGTTGATGTGCTCTCCCCTCTAGGCTCGTCGGACCATTGTGTCATATCAGCTAATTTCACGTATTAGAAGAAAAATTCCTAAACGAACCGTATGGCAATACGAGAAAGCCAATTGGAGCGGTATTAACAGCTTCTTTAGGAATTTTAACTGGTCGCTATGCTTCCTCGATAACGACGTCGAAAAGAAAAGAAACCAAAAGAAAGGGCATGGCACGACTCGAGCTGTAAAGAGGCCGTCAGGGTTAGAGAAATGTCTTTTCGGTCCTTCAAGACCAACCCGACAGAGGAAAATCGAAAAAACTTCACACGAGCCAGAAATGACTGCAACGCCTTTCTGAAGCGTTTGAAATTCCAATACGACCAAAAACTGAGGCAAAAATACTGCAATGTCCCAAAGGCAGTAAAAATTTTTGGTCGTTCGTCAAAAACATTAGAAATTCCGCCTCATCCTCCATCCCAACGCTCATTTACAATGACATTCCAGCTGTCAGCTTTTTGGATAAGGCTAATCTGCTTGCTGCACACTTTGCGACCAGCTCAACACTCCCAGATTGTGCTTTGTCTCCGCCTACACTTAAGTGCGTCGAATCTTCAGGAGTACTAAAAGATCTCAACATACATAAATCCGCTGGTCCAGATGGTATAACTCCCCTTCTTCTGAAAAGGTGTTCTTCCTCGCTGCCAAAACCACTACGTAAGCTTTTTCATCAATCCTACGCTTTAGGACAGAGCAGATGAAAAACAGCATTTGTCCGGCCCGTCCCTAAAAAAGGCGAATCCTCTTCTCTCTCCTCCTACAAACTTTTCAATGACCGGCAGTACGGTTTTCGTAGCAACAGGTCCACTGGTGATTTGATGGCTTGTCTCACTGAAAAGTGGAACCAAAGCGTACATCAATCTCTCGAAAGCAAGATAGTTGCACTTGATGTTTCTAAGGCATTTGACAGAGTTTGGCATCAAGCTCTTTTGTCGAAAATGCATGCATTTGGGATCGACGACTCTCTTCTTCAATGGATTAGAAATTACCTTTCGGAACGTTCAATTCAAGTTGTTTTGGACGGTTTCAAGTCTGATATTCACAAAATAATGCTGGTGTGCCCCAAGGCTCTGTTCTGTCTCTGACACTCTATTTAATTTTCATTAATGATCTCTTGTCTGCTATTTCTAATCCAATATATTCCTTTGCTGATGATAGTACTCTCTGCTTTTCATATTCGTTCCCGGACTCACGGCCCTGCCCTTCGGCAGTAGAACGAGAACGGCAGCGTTAGTATTAAATTCCGATATCAACAGCATAACCAATTGGAGAACTATCAACAGAGTGGAATTTAATGCCTCCAACACACAATGCTGTCTGCTGTCGTTAAAGCGAAATTTAAACACCCAGCCATTATCCATTAATGGCACTTACATCGTCGAAACAGAAAAACTTTCCATTCTCGGTATGTGTGTCAATGACAACTTACGTTGGAATGACCACATATTTGTTGTCGGCAAAAATGCTGCGAAATGTCTAGGTTTCCTCAAGCGATGTAAGAAATATTTTACCCCCACTGATCTGGCCTCAATATATATTATTGGCCCGGGTCTACCCCGGACAACTTTATTAAGCTTATTAACAAGCCAAACTTAAAACTAGACTTAAAAACTAACAAAGATATACTTAACCTAATGGGGCGAGGAGAAATGGTGGACGGGGGAGATGTTAAGGGAGTGGCATATTGAGTAGCGCTGTTTTTATTTCTTGTTTGCTGCTATTTAGGTCAAAGACTTCAGCGTAGTTGTTCGTTATACGCAACATTCTGGATATGGGTTCAAAGTGACCGTAGTTGGTGCGGTGAGTTCGGATCAGGAAGAGTGGGACAGATCTTAGATTACGGGGATTGGGAGTGAATGCAATATTTTGCGTTATTGTCGAGCAGTCGATATTTCCAGTCAGTAACTGGTGGATAAAAAGTACATCAGCGACTTCACGACGTGTTTTCTTGGAGGGGGAGGTAGACGTTTACGGGAATACCGAAAACTTATTCAAGTCATCTTGCAGGCAATGGGAGTCAGAAGGCAATGAGATGACTTTGGAAATTCTCATGTCATCAGCGAAAATAGAAAGATTAGAGTTCGGTAAAATTAAATTTATATCATTAAATGTGAGGATAAAGATGATTGGACCAAGGTGACTACCCTGAGGGACACCAGATGTTGCTTTAATGGGTTCGGATATTGAAGATCTGAAGATGACCCTGTATTCTCGGTCTACTAAATAGGATTTGGTCCATGCCACAAAATGAGGGGAAAAGCCAAGTTTTTTTAGTTTAATGATGATAAGTTGGTGAGAAATTTTATCGAATGCCTTGCTGAAATCTGTGGAAATTGAATCGACTTCATCACCGTCTTCTAAAGCATGAAGAGTCCTAGAGACGAACTCTGTTAGGTTAGTGGTCGTTGATTTACCTTTCATGAAGCCGTGCTGATTTGTGCAGATAGTTGGCCTACAGTACGGAAGCAGTTGTTGATAGACTATGCTTTCAAAAAGTTTGGGTATGCAAGAGAGTTTCGCTATTGGCCTATAATTATCGACTTCGGCTTTACTTCCTTTTTTATGAATAAGGATAATGTAAGATTCCTTCCATAGGAAAGGGAAAGTACCTGTTGAGACAGACAAGTTAAATAGAGCAGCAAGAGGAGGACCGAGATGGGTAACACACTCTTTTATTACAATAGCCGGAATTCCATCAGGGCCGGACGAGAAATCATCTTTAAGTTTGGTAATGTTTTCAGATACCAAGTTGTTGTTATATTTAGTGAAATGGCTGACGTCTCAGGATAGTTTCTCATATAGCTAAAGTAGCTAGGATCGGGTTCAGCTGTTTTCTTAGAAAAGGATTTGTTAAAATGAGAGGCAAAGAAATTTGCAATGGTTTTTGGGTCGGCAGAAGATTCACTAAGAAACTTAAGAGTAGATGGGTAGCCGTCTGACTTTCTTTTGGTATTAATAAACTGGTAGAAGCGTTTAGGGTCCGAGACTAAGCTAAATTGCATGCGGTAGAGGTACTCAAGGTAAGGAGACTCACAAAGTTCAGAAAAACGATTATATACCGATCGATAATTACTGTAGTCGGAATCAGATCGAGTTCTTAAGAATTTGTGCCACAACTTGTTTCTGTTATTACGGAGAGAGCGCAACTCATTGTTGTACCAGGGAGGAGCAGATATGCAGTCCTTTCGGAAGGTATACGGAACCGATTGGGCAAAGCAGGAGAAAATTAACGAATAGAACGTTGATAGGGCAAGATCAATGTTAGTTGTCTCACCAATAAAGTCAAAGTTAATGTTGCTGATGAGGTTTTTAAGTTTGTTAAAGTCGGTTCTACGGAAGTCAAATGAGAATGAATTTTCCGAATCGACACATGTGTTGCCATTTTCATATGAATATATAATTGACAAGGGGGGATGAAGGCGGTCTAGTTTAGAAAGAAGATGATCACTCCTATAAACGACACAGTTATCTGAATCGGATGTGAAGACAAGGTCGAGTTGTCTGTTCATTGTGTTAGGTATTCCACTAATCTGAAACAGACTTGAGTTAGTTAGGCAGTCCACCATCAATATTTCTATTTCAGATGTCGAATTACGAGAGACAAAATGAGACGAATCATCGGAAGGCTCCCATATAAGGTGAGGGAGGTTGAAATCTCCTACTAGAACAATGCAATCTTCAGGTTGTGCATCCTCAGTCAAAAAATCAACTGCGTGAACTACAGGTTGATAAGACTCAATGGGTTGAGATGGGTGAATGTAGCAACAAAGTACGTAAAGACATCGTTTGGGGAGCGTAATGTTGGCGCATACTAACTCAAAGTTTTCAGTGTGGGGAATATCGACAGGAGTTGAGTGAAAGCAGTTCCGGATTGCTAGTAAAACACCGCGGCCATAAGGATTATCAGCTCTTTCAAATCCATCTTTTCGAAAAACGTTAAAATTTGGAGGAAACAGCACATGGTTTTTTATGTCTGGAATTAGATTTGTTTCAGTAAGAGCAATTAGGTCATAGGGAAACTTTTGAGAATTGAGATATACCGAGGAGATTTTAGAGCGCAAACCTCTTATATTTTGGTAGTAAATGGGCAGGCATTGTGGACTGGAGGATACAGATTTCAGTTTGTTAGGAGCTGTAATAGTTTTTAAAATTTGAACGAGTTCTTTGCAAATGGGAAAGACGTTTGGAGCTGACATGCGAAGACAACGTAGAAAGATCATTATGAACTTCGTCCGAAGAGATGTCGAAACTCTCATGGTAGCGAACGAAAATTTGCATTAATTCCGCTGGCTTAATAGGAAGACCTTCTCGTTGAATCGAAACCATTATGTTGGTTTTGGTTATGTCATCAATGCAAACGGAGTTGGGTTTGTCGTGTAAGTAGGCAAGGTAGAGCCGAATATTTTCATAAATGCGGCGGTCTCTCAAACGATATACTACATAACGACTGTCATCATTAATATCAGAAAATTTTTTAGTGAGTTTGACAGTTGGTGGAAGGAGTGGGTCAAGGTATTTTGGGTGAGAATCGGAGGCATGAGCGGATGATGAAGGGACAGGATGGTCAAGCACCCCGGAACTAGCATCTTGACTAGTGAGGGGGGTTGGATCAGTTGGATTGATAGATGAAGATGAGGAGTGGGTGGTTGGGTTTAGTATATGGGAACTAATAAAATTAGGATATTTGTCGGATGGGGCATTGTTAGTTGGAACTTGGGTAGAAGGCGCAGGATCAAGGTTGAATGAAACTCTGTTTTGAAGCGGCTTTAAAGATTTGGTGAGGGGAGGGAGAGAATTTGGTGTAGCGACTCTGGTGTTCTTTTTAGATGGTGCAAATGGGGGAAGGAGTGAGGAGAATCTTGGAAAGATATTGGTCTTAAATGACCAGTTTGAGTCGGGATGTTGATGGGATGGGGCAGAATTGTTCGGGCTATGTTTTCTTTTAATAGTAAACTTATTATCTACCATATCCTTCCGTTGGGTGATGACCATCTTTTCCGTTATTGGTATGCCGTCCGATGATTTGAACATCCAATCGTATTTGGTGGGTATACGTATTTCAAAACTCTGGCCGTTTTTGCTCTTGACTTTGCCAACTTGTTTACATTTGACGTCTTGTATACCGAATTTACTCCTAAAAAGGGCTTTGATCCAGGACGGGCTTGCGTGACGTGGGGCAGCTTGGAGGAAGAAAGTAGACAGTTCCGGTTTTTTGATCGCTTCAAAATTCATTTTATTTAATTTTTGAATTCTGTTGGTCCATTCGGGGAGAGTCCAGGATGTCCCAAAAGCCCTAATTATTGGCAATGGTCTTGGGTCGGGATTGGTGATCGAAGTTGCATTTATCGTAGAGGGTTGAACGGGAGCTTCGGCGGCAGCGGCTATTGAATGAGTTGGGGCTGAAGTGGTTGAAGGTGATGTATATAGCTCGTCGTGCAAGGATTTGTTACTCGGGCTTACTGCAGATGGAGGCGCATCCGGCTTACTAGAGATGTGCTTTAATTCCTCCAATATCTGCATCGTGGTTGATCTAGTGGATGCAGCTTCCTCACTAAGAAAATTGAGGTCATGTTGGATGGATCCGATGTTTTCGGTATGTTCAGCATGCTTGAGATGTAGAATAGTTGATTGGTCAGCCAATGTTGACATAATTTTTCCCAACTGAGTTGAAGTTGACTGAATCGCTGGTAATGTGTTTGGGCAGAGAGACTTATCGGAATCTGCTAATTTAATGATCTTAGAGTGCAGGGATTGAACAGCTGATTTTATGGCGGTTATGCTGTTATCGATCGAACAGTTTAGATTGTCATGGCTCTCTGAAATGAGTTTAGTTAAATTGTTACTGCTGAATTGAATTTCGCATTTCAGCTCTGCAATCGAGTCTGCGAGCCCAATTAGTTGCTGGTTATTACATTTTATAGCCAGCATTATATGTGCCAGGGAGATGGTCCGGCACTCTACACAAAAAAAGCTGAATATGCGCTTATACTCTTCGAGATGAGTTTTAGCGTTTCTACTCAAACCAATGCATATGGGATGGAATTTCTTTCCACATATCCCATTACATGTAACCATTTCCACTGTGTTAGTAGGTAAAGAGCAGTCAGCAAATCCACAGGAAGACATAGTTAAATTATTAGCAAGTAGGTTATTAAGTATTATTTAAAAAAAAAATTTTTTTTTTGTTTTTTTTTTTAAGACACTGTGTTTTGATGACACTGAGAACGAAGTCACTGTGTTTTGATGACACTGAGAAGTTATGGTGTAAGTGAATGGGAACAGGTAATGTGGTTCGAATGGGGTCAAACACGAAACCAAAAAAGAAAAAGTCAAACAGAAAACAATTATTCACAAATTATCGCGGAGCGAAATTAAAACACGTTCGAACTTGACGGTGGGTAAGAAGAATATAAGGCATTCATCCGCCCAAAATTGGAGTACAATGCCCACATCTCGTCAGGTGCTCCTAAAACATCTCTGCACCTGCTAGACAGGATTCAAAACCGTGCGATAAAACTTATTGATGATAATAATACCAGTCAATCAATTTACACCATCGAACACCGACGTAATGTCTCTTGTCTCACTTTGTCTTATTTTTTTTCAAAAAACTAAAATTACCGTTATTTTTTGAACACACCTCGTACATATAAATATAAAAATGTTTTTTACTAAATATGAGTGATACGCAATTTCTGTTTTTATATTAGTTTTCAGGGTGGCGAAATACACCTGAAACACCCAAAAATCTTCATGTCACAAAATATGTGTTGAACAGTTGAACGTTGAAAGTTGTTGAACACAACACTTTTCTTGGTTCATTTATGTTTTATCATCATTTGTTCTTTAGTCATGCAGTGGAGGGTTAAGAGGTAATAGCATTCTAATAAATCCTCACACAAATTTCACTTTTACAGGTTGCCGTCGATGAAGGCGACCATATTTCTCTGCTGCAGGTTAGCACTTTCTTCGTCAATTATGGTCTCAAAGATGAAGGCAGCCTTGCCATCTGGATGATGATCTATAATTTTTGGAAGGATAAGATGCGACCACGACAGATAGATTAATGAATTTCTACTAATCTGAGGTGGCCACCCCTCTATTCTGTCTGAATGAAGAGGTTTTGGCTATGCTCTTATCCAAGAATCTTGGCTAATATCATAAATAACACTGTACTGGAACGGTTGGTGATGGCTTCAAGGCCATATCATGTAGAAGCAGATAAAATCAGGTTTTACATCCACTTAAACCCAGATTTTCTTCTCCACTACAGCATACAACACAAATATGACGGCCAAGTATAGGTTCAGTCTATTTTCCATATGCCAACCTACAATCCTACGGCTGAAGGGCACAGTTCAGGAAACCAAGAGAAAGGTGGGGGCCATTGTAGTATGGTGCGATACAAATCGGCGGCACATTCAATGGAGTAATACCGAATGTGTCTGCTGCTCCTCCTGAATTCAGCTTTGTGTCCCTAACGAACTCTTCGTGAATATAGACAATACCGGGTGTAAAGGTGTAAAGACGTCGCTATCTGTATCAGAATGCTATTGTTAGGGGATGATGTAGTGGGTTTTAATATGACATTGAAGTGATTACTTATCCTTCTAATTAATATCTGCAAACTGTATTGAAAAGGACCAATAACAAGGAGTATGGTCTTTGGCAATTTTGGAGAAGGTTAACTACACTTTCATGAAGACTTGCATGCTGCTATCTAGAGATGTATTCCCTACAAAATGAATCATCAGACATTTGCTCCAAGGAGTACTCCATTTAATACAAGATTGTTAAACTTAAGAATTTTTTTTATCATAAAATTAGAAAAAAATATCAGTTTCAATCCCCATCAAGAAAGATACTTCTCAGAAGGGCGTAATACACTTACGTGGCATGGCAAATATGCATGGCTTCCGATTTGTACAGTCACATTCGTCTCTTGAACAGTAAAATTTTTCGGTGGATTATTCACGTACGATGATTCCAGATACAATTCATCTTGATTCAGATGTAACGCCTCTGGAGCTATTAGCTGTGCATGTGCAGGTATCGCCGTTGCAGTAGGTAGACCACTCGAAGATTCACTCACAATGGTAGAGAATGTTTGCAGAAACTCCGCGTCACTAATTGTGAGATCTGAAATAATAGCAATAAAATGAAATAACCATTAAAATCCATCAAATTTATTCAACAGTAAACAGATAACAAAATTTCCATCGCACCCAGAGGACGGCCCAATAATTGAAATTGAAAAATCTACTTACCTATCCCCGAACCTACTGCATAGCCACAAGCCACCTTTCAGTCATTTAACAAAGACTTCTTAACAAGCAATTAATAACCAACAATTTCCAGTTTCCACTTTTCGGCGAAAACTTTTTGAATCCTCAATCAATTTTAAAGCCATCAGGGTGTGATTTGTTGGAAAGAAAACCTTCCCAGACCGTTCTGCTACTCAGGGGGTAAAATCTTTCGTTTTTTTTCTGTTAATTTGAAAATCACAGAAGCGCTTCACAGCAGAATGTTTCCTGTGGGAGTTTTGTCAAAACTTCGGGTTTTAGCACACAAAAAGTATCCGCTTAGCACTTTCTGTCATTATATAATACTTTCTTTTTTTTTCTCAGCTTTTTCGAAGGAGAAGAATTCCCTAATGAATTTGCAGTGAATTTGAAGATTTCCGAAGAAACTAGTTGTGGTGGTGGGGTGTAATGTCAGGGCTCATGTTTTTGAGGTTTCGTTCATAGCGACTGTTTGTGCAGGATGGGAGTATCTACAATCCTTCAATTTTAGAAAAAAAAGAAATTACCTCTCATTTTGTGACGATAAAAAATTGCTCCCTCCAACCCTAACCGCCGAAGGACAGTCGCTATTCATTATGGAACAATGTAAGGCGTGAAAAATAAAATATTTTTTTTCGGCTTTGTCATACACTCTCATTCTGACGTGGCCATCGGAATTAATGCGAAAAAAAGTTTGTCGTTTTCCGCATAAGTTATGTGATGAGAGATGGAAAATAAATTAAAGACGAAGAAAATGGATAGAAACCAAAGTCATTGCAAAGTCTTGACAAAGGTGACATTTGCTGTGATTACGGTTACGGGTGTGTTACTATACAATGGACCTTACAAAAAGTATCTCACCTAATCGTGTAGAAGATGTCACTAGACAAGGGAGGGCGTCTTTAATCTGAAAGACCGCAACGTCACCAACTTCACGAAAAGACAATTTATTTGTTGTCACAGTTTCGTAGTTCTGACAGCATTTAAATTATAAGAAACTTAATGACCACGAGTTTCAACAAAGTCCTTGATAATGTGTTAGGTTTCTTGACATTTTGTGTAAAACAAGAAGAGAATTAACTCTGACCTCTAAACATGTACAGAGTACTTAATGGAGTCCTGATGGGCATCTGTATACGACTATGTCTATTGACATACGTTTGAATACAAGTTGACGAAAATTTTATTTAACTGCATATTTTTTCATTCGACTTAGACACTTTTAAGATACATATATTTCAAAAGTAAAGTCTGTCATTTCTGAAACGTTGGTCACAAGAAATATCTGACAGAAAAAGACAACTTACTAGTACATTGCCCTAAGCTGTTAGAAGACTCGCCTATTCACTTCGGTTATGACTATCTACTGGAAATTCGTATGCCAGCCAGGTCTTCTTAGTGAAGTACAGACCTTTCTACCTTCCTTCACAGAGACCAAATAAAATAAAAGCTCAGCAATGTCAACTTCGGCAGGCATGTGACAGACGATGCAACTCTTGCTGACTAGATGGACAAATGTCTAACAAAAGGTCCTCAGGAGCATGACTTGCGGCGGAGAAATTTTCTTTGATGGAATCAACGGTGATGTCCAATTCAGACGAGCGGAAGGATTATTTTAACTACTTCGACATATTCGGAACTCAGGTCAACAGAGAACTGTGAAGACTGAGGCAGAGTCATGAAAAAAGATATGGTGGCGTTGGTGGACCAACCGTAATGCTCCCATCCTCGAAGTGGATTACTAGCATCGGAGTATTCAGTCTTCTGTTCTAGGGAAAATCTAGGTTAAAATCCAGGACCTGACCCTCAAGTTTGGGGATTGTGCGACACGGTAACTTCCCTATCACCAAAAAAACCAAACATTTCCGAGACAACAACAAGCCTCGGATATGGAAGACATTACTATTGACGACCACAACTAACCCAACAGAGACAACGACCTTCGTATAACACAGGCCTTTAACTGATATCATGTATGTATCACCGCCATCTAGGAAGTGCAATGGAATGGGCCGAGCAAAAGAAGGATGAAAAACTATGATACAAAAACAGAACAGAAATAGCGCTTATTCTGTTGAGGGCTTGCCATACGTGGCAGACTTAGGCAGGAAGTTTTGAGTTTGCAACACGTGAGCGCCTTATGACAATCCGCATCAATAGGTAAACATAAACCTAATATGCGATAGTGCATTCACGGAAGTTAGGGACGATGCCACCAAACAATGTTTATGTGGGCTTCTCAACAAGACATATGAGCAATGTCCAAGATAGAAAAGGATAACATCTTTGCTTGGAAAGTTGGTAAGCATAGCCTACACGACACAAAGTCTGGCAACGAACATCAATATTTCAAGTAAAGCACACGGTTTACTTATCTCACTATACATAAGGTGACATGGCATACTCTGCCTCCAGTATTCAGGACAGCCGAACGTTCCGGGCAGCCAATATTGACTCGAACCACCACATAATTGTAGCCAAGGTGCGAATGCGGATTTCTCAAGAGCTACAACAAAGAAGAGCTCTTGTAAGAAGATATAACGCAAAAAAGCTGCAATAGCAAGTGAACGCTAAAATCTTCCCCGAACGCTTATGAAGAAATCTCTCAATAACTCCTATTCCGTACCATACCATACCGGAGACCAGTTGCAATGCTGCCAACGTGCTATCGGAGATGACAAAACTAAATTGCTGGGTTCTGTCCGAACTACACCAACAAAACCGCAGTTTAATGGTTTAACATGCGCGGGACGAAGAAGGACGAAAGCCGCTCATAAGCTCTAAGAGAAGAGACGGAATGAACAACGCCTTCTCCAGAAGAATAAAAAGAGTTCGGAAAGAGCGTGATTGAAGACATTAAGAATTTTTACTCCAGGAATAACGTCAAGGCAAAAGACCTATACAGTAACCTGTACAGATGTAAAAGCAAGCCTTGTAGCAGAGTCACAGTCGGTGCTGAGAATATGGGAAACAATTTTTCTGCTACAAACACCATGTTAAATGGACCACTAAACTTCGACGAAAATAGCCAAAACCGTCGTCGTGACCAAAATGAAGTGAGGATAGCAATATCTATGCTTGAATCCAAGATAACAAAGGACCGGCCAAAGTGTTCAAAGGTGCTTGATGTGACTTTGTAGAGAGCAAACACCAACTCATTTCTGATTGGAGATCTTGTCAAAAGAATGTATACCTGATGTATGAAATCTCAGCATATTTTGGTTGATCCATAAAATAGAGACCTGCCAACTGTTCAAACCATAAAGGTTTAGGTCTCTTCAACATTGCCTACAAGATCTTATTTGTTATTTTATGCGAACGTATAAAACATCTCGTCCACAACCTAACTATCCTCTATCAGTGATTTTAAGCCAGGAAAGTCGACAATCGACTAAGTTCTCGCACTCCGGCAGATCCTGCAAAAAACTCAGGAACTCTATAACGTATTCATCATCTGTTCATCGGTTTTATGGTCGCATATGATAGTGGTTATATAAAGGCACGTCAACTTTTGGCATCCCTGCCAAGCTCGTCCGTCTGCGCACAATGACGATGGTGAACCGTCACTGCTCCGTCAAAGTAGGTAACGACTTAACCGAGACCTAGTATGTGTTGAGAAGTGATGCCAAAAAACAAGATAACGCGCCGGAATCACAATCTTTAAAAAGTCTGAGCAACTACTACCGTACGCCGATGACAATAACATAAATGAGGGACTCAGGAGTCTCTCATTGGTGAGTTCGCTAATATTGAAAGGGAAGCTGCCAAATTGGGTTTATCAATAAATGAGGCAGTAACCAAGTACATGCTGTAAACAAGAAGGACGACGGACATCAGCGAATTCGACAAATTGTCAGAGACAGCCATAACTTTTGAGGTAGTATGGGACTTTGTCAACTGGCTCTGCTATCAATTCTGCCAACAACACCTCAGTAGAAGTAAAACGAAGAGTTACTCTTGCAAATCGCTGGAGAACTAAGGAGACTCTATATAAGACCTTGATCATCTCAGTGTTCCTTTATGGAACCGAAGCATGGACTCTATTGAAAGCGAATGGTGATATTCTTGGTCGTTTCGAGAGAAAATTTTTTCGTAAGGATAAGTAGAGGATCCAACAATGAACTATACCGGTTGTACGGCAACATCGATTAAGTCAGGAAACTGAGCATCAGTCACTGGGCACCAATCCTGCTTTCAATCTAACCCGGAGAGACAACGCTGTAAAGGAGCACCTCGCCTTAGTAGCGCGCACGAATAAAAGGGGACTTAAACCGACTGGAGGCAGTTAGCTACTGAAGTTACTGAAGAGGCCTAATTGCGCCGAAATGAAAATGACGAGATTTCAATGATGATGACCATATGCTACTGGACCGTATTTTCATCAGTGAGGCGTTATTTCTTCGGATGATTAGGGAATTTGAATGAAAGGAGCAAACTCGTTCAAAGATTTCATAGTGAACATAAAGGATTAACGCTGAGTGCTCTGTGCTGACAGAAATTGTCTTGGCACCTCTAGAGGGTGATATGCAGAGAATATTAAAATGTTGTCCTTCATCAGTGTGAATTGTGTACCTCTTGCACAATATAGTTTATTCGTTCCCTCTTAGCTCACGAAAGACTTACGTAAATTAAGTATTCACAGTAACCCAGCAAAGGACAACGTTGATATATATACATCATACATACATACCTAATACATTTTTATCCTCATTACATTACATAACATTACATAACTATGTTATACACACTTTTTTAGAGAATATAACGTACAGTTTCAAATAGTAAATGGAAACATGAATCAAATTAATTTAATTTTGTGCTCTTTCCTGTAGTACAGATTATCATCCACTCCTCCATTACTCAGAGTTCGTGTAGATAATTTTTAATTTATATGCAAAAGTCAGGTGAAAAGGGCTTTTCAACAATGATGACCGACGAAGCTCATTTTCATTCTTTGGATACAAATTTGTCAAGTTGACAAGTGAGTACGAGTACGAGTGGAACTTTTTATACAGCTTGACTGATAGTGGTTAAGGAGAAAAGGAAAAGATTTGCTCACAGTTGTGGTAAGTATATTTCCTTTTATAAAATTGTAATTTTTTTTCCTTTGGGTAGACATGTACACACTCGTATATATAAATCTTGCGGTCGTAGGTCAGTCTGTTCATAATGTGCTGGAGATGTTAATACACAGAAAGTGAGTTCGTTTTTATTTGAAAGAAAATTTGAATGAAAGAAGCCCTCATTTGGAGATTTCAAGGGTAGAATCGCTGGAAAAATGTACTAGTTGATATTTTTGGTATTCAAGATGACAAAGCAATTCTGGTAAATATAATACTATTGAACTGCATAAGTAAGTAAGTCGTCCAGTTAGATATTATATGAAATACAAAAAGAGAAATGTATCTATATTTCCACATGGTAGATTCTGCATATGTACAATGCTGCATAAACAACTAATCTTCCCGGCTTATTCGATACCTAGTCAGCGGGATACGTTCAGAACGTCGCTTGTTACTATAGGCGTGTCTATCTTCACGTTGCATCGCTATTCTGGATTTAAGCCAAAAGTCTTCAGGCGTAAGCATGCTTCTAGCAATCCTCGCTGGAACAAATGTATTCTTTTTTTCTTTAATCAGGTTGATGCTGCTCATTAGCCTGTTTGCATTCTAATTGAATGTGCTTCATCATACTCAAATAAAATTGTATAGTGCGAAGAGCAACGACATCCGCCAATAAATAAGCCTATGCTTTTACATCGTAACTACTACCGTAGATTCTACACCCGACTGGGAGATGAGGGTCATAAAAGTTAACCATCTCGGAAGCCTCTCAGAGGCCCTTGTCACTAAATTATCTCGTTAGCCGAAATGAGCAGCGATTGTCAGGAATTTCTATTTATTTGATTTCTATTCTAATCTTGTTCACAGGGCAGTACCACAGTGAAATATTGAACCTATCTGATTAGAAATTGGCAGATACACGGCTCCATTGTTGATGCTGCACCACCTAACTTATGCGGAATTGCCGTGGCCAAATTGCTTGAATTAGGGCACGAATTGCTGCCACATACACCGAATTCGCTCGATCTGCCCTCCTGTGTCTTTTTTTTTTGTTTCCTAATACGAACGACTGCGTCATATTTTCTAGTAGGTAGTAAGTATATGATACACGAACTTCCCACTCATGCAGCACTGCATGGTATAAGACCGTAGAAAAGAAAGAGATTAGTGCGATCCGTAGAAAATATCGCAGCACTGGAAGCCAGCGTTAATGAAGAACCGAATTCGTCCGCTCGCAGGTGTGCTATTGAACTTAGGATTTGTCCGCTCACAACTTGGATACATTTTTCGAAAGAATCTTGGCCTTCAAATAGAGTACGAATTGTACCATTTTCGTCTTTCCGTGCGTTGGACTTTCGTTGAAGAGTTTGAGCCCATTGCAAAAATATACGTAATTTTGTGTCCAAATTGCGTCCAGCGATCAAGCTCACTTTTGTCTCCACGAATACGCCAATAATAAAATTTGCCGTATTTGCAATGAAAACAAACATAGAGTGACTCTTCAGACACAATGGAATCTACAAAAATTATCTGTATGGTGAGGTTTGCACCCATTATCGAGCTTTATTTCCTTACAAATGATACAAGAACATGCGTTAAAGAAAAATGAACAATAAATATTATATTTGTTTCCAGATATATACACGTGTCATCTGATGTGATGTCGGCAATATGCGGTGCCAGGACGATGGGGCAATCCGTATTATATGCGCCCAAGTCCCCACAGAGGAGAAAGATAACGATACCAAAGACAATCTCTACGAGCTCTTCGACAAGACCTACAGCTGCGATATTAAAATTGTCCTCGTCGATTTTAATGTTAAGCTATTAAGCGAGCACATCTTTGGTAGTACCGATAACAGACTCAGGCAAATCGACTTTACGGCGGGACGACACATTGTCGTAGCTAGCACGCGGTCTCCGCATCTCGCTATTCATAAAGGGACAGTTGCAGATATCCCCAGCATCACAAAGACAAGCTAATACTGTGATGAAGTTTGACGTTGAACGGCTACAAGTATCAAGTATTAAAGACCAGTGGCAATATTGCCAACAAGTAATCAGAGATGCCGCCTCTGATGTGATGGGTTTTACTCGACCCATTGTATTGGTCCTGGTTAAAAGATGAGTGCCGGCAAGCACATGCAGTGAAGTAAGAGGCATAAAAAGCAGCGCTGCATAGAAAGACTAGAGCTGCTCACGAGCGGTAAAAAAAAATTTCACCGGAACAAACCCCAAATCGAAGCCGGATCAAAGGAACATAATATATACTAGAGTCGCAGTCTGCTGAGAATGTGGAAAGAACATTTCTATAGAATATATAACCGCGATGACGAACCAAATATCGTTGTCAAGCAGAAGAAGAATCCTTTTAACATGGACGATATAGGCCAACAAATCCGTCCACCCGACCCGGAATGAAGTGTTGTGTGACCGCCTGAAGCCGTTCATCAGCAACCTGATTGACTCATATCAGCGTGGTTTTAGGCCAGACAAGTCCACCCTCGACCAAATATTTACACTACTATAGATCTTAGAAAAAACGCATGAGCTCCAAATGGATACACACCACCTATTCATCGATTTTAAGGCCGAGTATGACAGCATTTATAGAGACGAGCTATACAAAGCACCGTATGCGGGACGATGATAGAGAAGGCACGATGCTCCATCGAGGTTGATAAATAACTCACCGAAACTCTTGATGTCAAAAAATGATCTAGACAAGGTGATGAGCTGTATGCGTATTCTTAAATAGCATTCTTGAAAGAATAGTGCAAAACTCTCGCGCCAACATAAGGGGCACAATCTCTTAAAAGTCCGCCCAATTACTCGCTTACGCCGATGATATTGATATAACATAATCGGAAGAAAGCAGAGTGATGTCTGTGGCGCTTTCGCGATTGTTGAAACGGAGGCGGCGAAAGATGGGTTTAAAGGTGTACATATGCTGTCAACTAGAAGGGATACCCAACAGTGACGTCTCGGACAAAAGGTTACCCCCGATAGATATAACTTTGAGGTATTTTAGGACTTTGTCTACCTAGGTTCCGCTATCAATTTAGACAACGACATCAGCGCTGAGATCAAACGAATCAAACCCCTCTCTCGAACAACAAAAGTGACCCTATATATGAACTTAATAATCCAAGTCATACTCTATAGCGCAAAAGCATGGACTTTATTAAAAATGAAAGAGGGTGCTCTTGGCTGCTTTCAGAGGAAAATTCTTCGGGTGATTTGCGGTACCAACTGCGGGAAGGGAGATACAACGACGAATTATATGGGCTGTGCAGCGTCACCGACTTAGCACAGTAAAGGAGGACCGCTACACAGGTTTGCGCACATAAGTGGAAGGGACTTCAACAAACTTTGCATGCGAAATTGGAGGCAGCTAGCTGGAGACGCTTGTTATTTGAGGCCCAGTTCCACCCTGGACTGTAGCGCCTTTGTAACTAAGTAAGTAAGTAATTATTTATTAAGTTATCGCTTTAGAAAAAATCTCACTCCGAATGTTGTGTTCAGGTCCTCTACAGAATTATTCTTCGATAGTTGACATTGACCATACTTTTCAAATGAGCTCAGAATAGGAAGTCCAACGCAGTTCAATGGCATAATCTCTGGAGCCAATTAACTTCTTTAAGCAAAAAATGCTACCTTCAAATTTCGTTCGCCATAATCTGACAGTTTGATATTAGAGCTCGTCAACATTCATTTCATTCTAAAAACTTAACACGTGCTCAGGCATTTTAAGTGTATTAATACCCACTTGAGTGTTAAGTTCTTTAAAAAAAAAAAAAATTCTGGAAGAAAAATTTGGTCAAAACTATTTCCATCGTCATCTTAAAAGAATGGTGTCCAATACCGCTAGCCCGCAAACCACACCAAATATCACTAATTTTTGGGATTTATTGGTTTTTTGTAAATCATGTGAGGGTTCTCCGGATCACAGATATAACAATTTTGTTTGTTTCTATCAAGTGCTCAGCAGAAAAGATCCATTTTGATGAAAAATTGTTCTTTGATCCAGCACACATTGTACGAATTAGGTTTAACTTTTGTGTCTTTAGGTAGCATATGGGTGCAGATGCAGATAAACTGTCAAACCCTGCTTAAGGTTGATTTAGCCTCTATTAAGATGCCAGATGTGCCTCAACAAAAATCTTGAGAGTCAGTCTGGTCGAGAAATTTTAATATTCCTCCTTAATAATTCAAAGTTTTGTAAATGATATCGACCCTGGCGGTATCCCACTATGAAGCTGTTTTCGATTTTATCCCTTTTGAAGTTAAATGATAATTTTGATTTATTTTGGAAGGGTAGCTAGGTAGAAGACCCGATATGTTCTCCCAATAGGATAGACACACTATGCTGTCCCAACTTTTGGTCGTTGAATTTATTGCTGAATACAGGATGTCGCAGAGGAGGTATGAGCCATTGAATAGATCAGGTTCATCGGCCTTTTATCCATTACACTTGTGCTATAGTATGTACCAGAGCTAGACTTGGTTTCTTTTAGACAAGACTTGACAAATATTGTAGCACAATTGCTACAATTTGGAGTTAAGAAGTATGAACTGGCCGCTTTCAGTGCTGCTTAATAGTCCGTGAATATGTGCAACTTTCATTCCTATTCCAAAAATGGTACTGGTGCATTCTTGGATTCCATTACGTATTGCTTGAAAGATGCTGGGACTTTTCCCATTGGTCTTGCAACCTTTGCTTTTGGGCCGCGGACACCTGCACTTACTCCGGTATCAATTTTATATCCATCTGTATAACACTTGTTGCCTTTTAGGTTTGATGTTGTGTTTTGAAAGTCCTATGCTTGTTGATTTGGAATCACTATGTTGATTTCTCTATTCAGTTCTGGAGTCTCTGAGATGAAGGTTACGATCTCCGATTGTACTACGGGTTTTATTTCATTTATTTGCCATAATCTAGCTGTACTGCAGATTGCCACATATGTATACGTATAGAAAGTAGTATGAGACCAATGAAAGTTTCAATCACAGCTGTGGGCGGGTTCTCATAAAATCAAGGATAAGTATGCAGGCGAGTCTCTGAAGACGTTGCACCATTTACATGGTCTTTTTTTTTATCTTATGGATCCAATAAATGGTTTTTGGAGATATCCCCAAGGTGTTACCAAATATACGTCTACTAGTCCATATGGCTTAGGTTTGGTGCTTTTATTTTTTACATAAAACTACTCATAGATATTTACCTTCATCGGAGAACTCTATAATAGTATCGTTCGAACATTTTACATTTTATTGTTAACTTCAAACGGATGTTTACCTTTCATGATGATGACCAAGTCATCGGCATGCCCAATCGCTTCGTATGCTTAATTTTAGTTTGACTATTAAGTCGTGCCCATGTGGGCAGCTTTCTTTATTTTCGTCTAAAGGCGGTTTTTATCGTTGATACTAGAACCAAAAGGGCGACTTTCGTAGATTATTGTTTCCTGTATGCGTATTGGTTTGGGTGCAGAGGTTTACTTTCATCTGAGTATTCTCTTAGCCTTTCCATTAAGAAAAAATGGTGTAAAGCTTAGTAGGGCATAGATAGCTAACTAGGTTTTTTACCTAGTTTGGCAATAATAACTACATTTACCTCCTTACAGGTGCTTGAAATTATCCCTGATCAAAGATGGGCCTAAATAAGGCAATCTAAGTTAACAGAATGGAAGCCTGCATTTTCTGAATCAAAGCTGGAAAGTTTGGTGAGCTTGACAATCATTCCGTTCTTCCAATTCCAATCTGGGAGTAGTGCGAATTCGGGAAATTGTTGCCTCAGGAATCTTTATTTGGGTGCACATCGCGAATACATGATACTGGACCGTAATAAAATGCTCGTTCCATCGCTTGAGCTGATTCACATTCGAAGTGAGTACGGAACGCTCTTTGGTAATACTGTAAACGGTTCTGGTATCTCACCCGCTCGCTGCTTCCTCTGCTTCTGTGGCCAGCGCGTTGATATAAAGGGTTTTCAAATAGGGACTTGACAACTTTGAATTTAATTTGTGAACGCACTCTTTCACTAATCATCGATCTGTCGCTTTCAATTTATTCAGTACTCAACATTTTGATCATGGTAAAGTACACGAACGAGCAACGTCTGCAAATTATAAAAATTTTCTACCGAAATTCGGAGTCGGTGACTTCAACTTTAAGAGCGTTAACTCCAATTTTCGGTCGTAATTCTCGCCCTAGTAGACAAGCAATAACAAGTTTAGTTCAAAAATTTGAGTCTACATATTCGTTGTGTGATGTTGCCGTGTCAGTGAGACAACCAGTTGGTCAAAGTGTCGAAAATATCGCTGCCGTTCAGGCGTCCGTAGCAAACGATCCAAATTAGTCAATTCCACGTCGTTCTCAAGAATTGGGCATCGCTCAGACCACATTATGGCGTATTTTGCGTAAGGATCTTGGTTTACACCCATACAAGATCAAGCTGACTGATGAATTGAAGCCGATGGACCATTTGAAGCGACGTACGTTCCCCGATTGTTTTCTGAAGAAAGATGCGCCAAGATGATGAATTTCATCGCAAAATCATCTTCAGCTCATTTTTGGCTCAATGGGTTCGTCAATAAGCAAAATATGCATTATTGGTCGGGTGAAAATCCACATGTGCTTCATGAATCACCACTTCATCCACAAAAAATAACGGCGGCGTTATTGGGACATATTTTTTCGTCGACGATAACGATCGTCACGTTACTGTGGATGGTCAGCGTTATCGCGCCATGCACCGATTATTTTTGGCCCGAATTGGAAGATATGGACTTGGACGGCATGTGGTTTCAACAGGATGGTGCCACAAGCCACACATCACACGCTATAATCGATTTATTGAAGAGTAAGTACGGTGAGCGTGTTATCTTAAGAAATGGGCCAGTCGATTGGCCGCCTCGTTCGTGCGATCTAACGCCGCTTGACTATTTTCTGTGGGGCTACGTTGAGTCATTGGTTTATGCTAACACGCCGACGACGTTGGAAGAGCTCAGAGCCAACATTGAACGCGAAATAGCGGCCGTTTCGGCCGAAATGTGTGGCCGAGTCGTTGAAAAGTGGGTCCAACGAATCGACCGCTGTAAATGTGCCCGCGGTGGCCATATGAACGAAGTCGAGTTCCATTCATAAATATTTTGATTGTACTTCAAGCCGATCATAAAGTTTTTCAAATATCTCAAATGGTTTGCGTTTTATTTAAAAAAAAAGTTTTCAAATCCTTATTGGAAAACCCTATATGTATGTGAAAAATGTCATCAAAGTTCCAATAAATTATATACATTCCTTTCTTGTCAACAAAATTTATGAAAATCACTAAAATCCGCCTCCAGGTATCCTCTCGGTAGGCTACGTGCTAAGTCTGCCATCCAACAACAATACTTTCCGCTCCTGATTTGAAAACATTTTTCACAGTGTTCCAATGTCTTTGGATTGTTATCGGCAGTGGGCTGCTGGTTGCTTCCACTCCTAGCAAAAGGTCGATGTTATACCTAGGCATACTGGTGATATTGCGGAGTTTTTGAATATATGCAGTAAGTACTGAACGGTAGCTACCATTAGGTCATGATCTCGTACCAACCCCATGTCGGCTCCTAGACAACTTCCGGAATTCGACTGATCGCCAAATAGTCGATTTGGTTGGACGATGATTGCCTGTTAATTGACAACTAACTGACTTTGTGGCATGTATTATGCACAAACAAGGTGCCTCCAATTACTAAGCGATTGATGTTTCAGAAACTAACAAATCTTTCAACATTGTCATTTCGGTCGCCAAGGCCGTACTTCCCGATCACATGTCTGAGCCCTTCATTGTCATTGCCAACTTAAGCATTCAGCTCCTCCATCACGATGACTATACTCGTATCACCGTTCGGCGTTGCACTGAATACGGCACTTAGCTTATTGTAGGAGTTGTCCTTTTCATCCTCAGTCAAGGGATTCGTTGCGGCGTAACACTGTTACGTTTGTTCACGGTGCCTTAAAGGGTTTAAATAAGTTTGTGTCCCGTTTAACTTTGTCTTTACTAATCACTTTTCTAGACAGACTGCTTTTTCTACTATTGTTACGATGGATACTAGAATCAGAACGAACATTTAGTGTATACTGAATTAGAGTCGAGCCAGGGAATTGTACCTCAAGCAGAGTTTCTTCTCGGCTGAACGCGTACGTACCATCTGATTTAAGGGAAAAACCCATGACGTTTGAAAGGTCTTCAGATAGTGCTTTTTGGAGACGTGCGTTACCCGGGAGTTCTTCCAGGCTTTCATAGTTCTTTATCTAAATTTTCTCTTGGATTTTCTCAACTCTATGTTGTATTCCTTTAATGTGGTCCTGTAAACGTCTCATGAACCAGTATGTTTTGCTTGATTAAAAATTTGCCTTATCCTTCTTCGAAGTCATGTATTTGCTACTCACGTTTAACCACTTCAGCTTTGACTTTACAACTACTGAGCTGAACTGGCTAATCTATATCGCTTGGGGACTGTAGTTATACAGGCAGATTTTCAGCACTGGTCGAGAGGTATATATATAGTATATAATATATTCTGTATATATATATATAAAAATATTGAGTCCTGAGTATGAAGTAAGACTTCTCTTCACATCAACCAATTCCCTTTTAACACAGGACAAAAGGAACAAAAAGAACTGGCAAATAGGCTTATCCGATCGCCTTCAGCAGTTTATTACAACAGTCCCTGACTCCATTTCAATCAGATATACAATTAACACCAAAATATATATCCCTGTAAACAAAATCGTCAAAGAGATAATTTTTGTTTTTTTCCTATATAATTGTTTGCCTCGCAAATATCTCCAGTTCCAGTCCACCCTAGAGCGGATTCCCGTCGAAAGTGCGTTTTTTTTTCTTTTTTTAAAGATGGCGAAAGGACTGATCAAACAGCGTTGACCCGATTAAAATGAAATCAGGAAATAATTTACAGTAAAAAGGTAAAAAAACAAAAACCTATCTCAAATAACTTCACATAGCGGGTCTGTGTTGTAGTCGTTTTTAATCTTTACTATCCCAAGGGCTTGTGGAAATGTCCCACACACAACCTGTTGACATTAATCGCACTGAACTCTGAGCATCATTACAGCTAAGGACATCGTGCCCTGTTATGAGTATCTACAGAGAAATTCCAGAAAATTTTAATTATTTAAGACTGAAGATATTATTCCCGAAAGCGAACGGAAACATTCCAAACCAAATTTTCCCTCAGCACAATTGCCGGTCCTCTGTTGTTGTCGTGTTGGTTGGTGGGTTGCGATGTTGCCTGTTTTTGTGACTGTGCCATTTTATTATATGAGTACCACAACATGCAGCTTGTTGATTTCCTTCTCGTGTCCTTGTTTTCGAATACACAAAATGATTATCTCTTTCAAAAATTAGGTCACGTAACAGAGAAAAACTTTTTCACCCTCTTTGGCATCAATATGCAAAAAAACAAAAAGCAAAAAAACTTAACAAAAAAAAAGAAAAAAAAAACAAAAACAAGTCGAAACAAAGCCAAAGCATCCTGAGCATACGAGTATCTATTTATGTATATATTTATACACACGAATTATACATACATATATATACAAGAATACTCGTACATCTGTAGAATGGTTACTCATATCCTTGGAGAAACTGAGAGTAGCAACAGAAAAAAAAAATAGCAAAACAAGGAATAAAAAATTTTCAAACTTGAACTTTTGCTTATGCATGCACAGAGTGAACGGTGAACAAGTCCTAAACACTAAACTTCTGTCAAAATACCAAGGAACGGAGGCAAGACAAAAGAAGACTTCCGACGACGTCATATCCCAACTCTGACATTCTAGCATCAAGCTATAACGCTTCCTTACAAATCGTTTCTAATGCACGAAATTACGTTGTCCTGTCATCAGAGCGAATGAATAGTCAAAGGGAGGAGAATGGTGGTGGTAGTCTATAGTGTTATGTTCGTTCTGTGTGAAGAACAGGAAACGGGAGACTTACTAAAATAGGCGGACACGAACACGAGCGTGGTTTGAATGAAATAATTGGTAGGAGTGGTTCTTTCGTGTTCTACCAATTTCAGTTGCAAACTTTTCTTACTTTTCCCAAAATACGAGCACGGATACACAATATACTAATACGGATGTGAATACGAGTAAGAGTCAGTCTACAAGTTTGAGTACGAGTTTGAACATGAGAGTACATTCTGGGGGCTCGTAGAACTAGATGAGAAGGAGTGCCACACAAAGTGCACATAGAAGATACAAATTGGGTTGGGTGATAGGAGATAGGAGTAAAGAACTAAGAGGTGCGGGATCTCATGAATAGTGTTTCCATACACATTTGGTGTCCAAAAAGGTTGCTGAAAGAAAGTTTTTGAACCAAACGGTCCTGGTTTTGCAAATCGGAAGCAGGAGAATGTCATAAACAGATTTCGGACAATTTCCCATGCCACATTATTGTCTCAAGAGTAATGAATGAAGAGAGAGAGAGAGCATGAGATGAAGGTTAAAAGTCATTGTTAGTTTGGTGTCCTCAAGGGGACGAAAGAGGAAACAATGTATTTTTTTTTCGTTTCTCTCTTGGTTTTTGGGGAAGACAAAGCCAAATGGAAAACATTTGAGCCAGTGGGACATTGAAATACAAACAACGTGAATGTATGTCAAGCTGCTTGAATGGAAGTCATCAGGATTATCATTCCGGTCAAATATGATGAAGGTCGTTACAATCCCCCTTGGTATGTTCGAAATAACTTACAAGACACAAGGATGTGTCCGGTTTTTGATTAGATTTTAAGGAATTCGTTTAATCAGAGTTAGTGACCTCTCATAGCTTTTTTATGCATTGTCGATCAAAATTACATTGATTGTGTATTATTAGATAATTTTAAAACGAATTTTAAATAGAGAGGACTCATGAAGATTTCTGTAGAAATCACATGCCGCTTTTAAGTATGCTAAGACTGACTGTGTGGATGTAGCTGAAAACTGGGTGAATTTTAGTGCAAGGGCTTGGCATTCGTTTTGTCGGTATTCCATACTAAAGTTAGAAGACAAACTCATCGAATTAACTAATTTGAAGATATTGATATCTGCGCAAGGCACAGCTTCGGTATTCTGTCTAGGTGTCCGAATGTTTTGAGAAGCCAATGTAAGAATCCCGAAACATGAAAAAAGTAGAGCGAGGAAATTTGAAATCGACAGCCACTGCCTTATCTCACCCAATTTCAATAATTCTTCTGCCAACATAAAACGTTTGTTGGGTTTAACTTTGCCACTATAATGAAAACGAAAAATGAGACATACACGACGGCGTTACGAAGGAGGCACAGAGATTCGCATGAACTCGACGAATAAAGTTGTCATGGGACGAGAGGGGGAATCACTCAATTGAGGTAATGAAGATGTGCTGGTGCAGGTGGCGTTTAAAAGTTTTCCATGGAGGTGTAAAATAAAATTCTTAGCACGTAAAACGAACCAAATGGAGGCATTCAGGCGTATACCGCTTTGATGGTAATGTAGAAGCAGAGACGTGTCTGGTTCTGACCAATATATCGCTTTCCGGTAGAAAGAATCTTTCAATGAGGACAAAAAAATTTATGAATAACGATGACCAGATGGGTTCTATATCGAACTACTTGAGGCAGCGAAAATTATTTCGTGAGGACCATTCACCAAGTAGGCCACTTCTTTCATGAATTTTTTTTAATGCTGTATGATTGTGCTCAGTAGCACAAGAGCCATCCCTGTTGCAAAGTTTCCTTATGAACGCCATCTTACTGCAGTGATGGTGATGATGCAGTCCCAACTTGGAAAAATAATCTCTGGGGACAAGTAAGTTAGTGTTTAATACACACTATTCTGACGAAGCCAGGAGATAATTGCATCAAAAAGATATGGGCAAATTAGGCAGGCTTTTACGAGCGGGACAGCCATACTTATCGGTGAGATAGTTCAAAAATGCCACTTACTATGATACAAGCCTCCTCCCTTCGCTCTCAAAGGTCTTTGAGAGGCTCATCATGAAGAGGCTGTCCAAGGTTATAGACATAAAAAATGTTTTGCCGGATCACCAATTTGGATTTCGGGAAGGGCATGGCGCCATTGAACAAGTCCACAGAGTGGTAAATCACATACTCAAGGCGTCCAACGATAAGGAGTACTGCAACGGCGTATTTCTTGATGTCCAACAGGCATTTGACCGGATCTGGCACAAGAGTCTCTTAGTTAAAATCAAAAGAAAATTACCCGCCCCCTTCTATCTCCTGTTCTGTTCATATTTAAACAACCGCCAGTTTCAAGTAAAAGTGAGAGCTTCCATCTCAACTACCTATACAATAAAAGCTGGTGTACCACAAGGAAGCGTACTTGGACCATTATTTTACTTCCTATTTACGGTTGACGTTCCAAATCCTGTAGAAGCCATCACGACC
Organism: Volucella bombylans; assembly: GCA_949129095.1. Classification (NCBI taxonomy): domain Eukaryota; kingdom Metazoa; phylum Arthropoda; class Insecta; order Diptera; family Syrphidae; genus Volucella; species Volucella bombylans. The sequence goes on from OX422140.1 coordinate 389,079,335, forward strand.
ATCCCTGAGGAAAAGGCACTACTCGCATCATACGCGGATGAAATCATCTTTTTTTATTCGGCGCCATATGAGAATAGGGCAACTGACGGTGTATAGACGTATCTCAACCTGCTAGAGGACTGGGATCGCAGGTGGAACATTAAGCTGAATCCCCACAAATGCAAGAACGTCTGCTACACCTTACGGAAGGGGCAGGTTCAATAATAAGTGGCTGCAGCTAGATCAAAAAGCCAAATATCTGGGCGTCATCCTGCACAAGCGACTGACTTTCAAATCGCATATTATGGCAACTCTTTCAAATTACAGGTTCAAGCTTGCACGGCTTAACTGGATGCTATGCCGCGATTCAAAACTACCGCTGCGATGTAAAAGGAAGGTATACGAGGCCATCATTGTACCGACTTGGAGCTACGGAATCCAGATTTGGGGAATGGCTGCAATGTCAAACCGAAAACGGATCCAGACGCTTCAGAACAGAGTCGTAAGTATCATAACTGATTGCGAATGATGCGTTCGAGGTTCGACTCTGCATCGTGATCTAAATGTGGAGCCCGTGAAGTTTCTAATTAATCGGCACTGTAGCAAATATAGCAACAAACTTCATTCACACATGAGCAGACTGGCAATGTGTCATGTTATTCTTATTCAGTATTGTTTGACTAATCAACATGATAGGCTCACATCTCAACAACTTCTTCAAATTATTCAGCTGTCTTACGAAAATCAGCGTTTGCGTGCTTCGAGTAACATATGGTGTGCATCATCGACCTTCCGAGTCCATTATTGCCCTTACCATCCGCAAACTCAAGTCTCAGTGCACGTTATTGGTTAAAACGCTACTAAATAGACCACATTCATCCCGTAGTGAGGAGAACATTGCGGCTGTGACGGCGAGTGTGGCTGAAGGCCGTGAGCAATCGATTCGACGCCGATCTCAACATATGGGCTTATCGTATTCGACAACTTGGCTAGTTTTAAAAGAGGATGTTGGTTTAAAGGTATATAAAATCCAACTCGTTCAAGAATTGAAGCCGCCAGACTTAAATTTCAGTCAATGGACTCTGACACAGCTCAATGAAGATCCGCAGTTTTCGCATCGAATTTTGTTCAGTGATGAGTCCCATTTCTGCCTCAACGGTAATGTAAATAAACGAAATTACCGCATTTAGGCAGACGAACAACCTGAACCACTTGCACTCCACAAACTTGCACTGTTTGGTGCAAGTCAGAGGCCACCTAGATCGTGTGATATCACACATTTAGACTTTTTTCTTTGGGGTTATGTAAAGTCAAAAGTCTTCGCCGATAAGCCAGCTACGATCCAGGATTTGGAAGCCAACATTATTCGCGTAATTCAGCAAATACCGGTCCCAACGCTGGAAGCAGTGACCCAAAATTGAACCTTCAGAATGGACAGTGTACGGCGTAGTCACGGGCAACGTTTACATCAAATTCATTTATTTAAAATTAAAAAAAAAATCTAGTCTTAATGAATCACCCAATACAACAAGATGATAACTTAAATCAACTTAGTCACGGGATTTGAGACAATATTAGTGATTTGGGTACAACGAGCGGTTTGAATTGGAGAATACTTAAGACAAATATTTTTCCACTGATTTTCTCATATGTTGGCAATAAAATCCAAATTAAATGTATCACCATTTTGATAATTTTCTTACACTTTCTGTTATCTGCTTAGAAATCCCCAAATTTCCATTTGGTTGGGGATTATGTGGTCAAGGTGTGGGTGCAGTAGAAAAATGAGAGGTCCTGTCCTACATACATTTGTTACATTAAGGTTCAGCGATATTTTCAGGCTCACGTGCTACAGATTATTTTGGATACACCTTTTCCATGTGGTGGTATACTATTGGAAGGTAATTTTGCCATTAAAATTTATATGAGGTTCGGCTGATTTTTTTTTTTTTCTGACATCTCAGATCCTGCTACTGTTCTTAGAGATGGTGGTAAAAAATTTATCTCGAGAATTGCATGATTCTCCGCCAGTTTATGTACCGTAATTCTGATGATTGGTTTGACGGTTCGGTTGAGAAATTTCTGCATGAGCATCGTATACTCTTTGTAGCAATACGTTGTGCATGTATAGAACCTGTAAATGGCATCATTCATCAACGGAGTTTTGGGCTAGAACCATTCGTTTACTAACAGAAGTTATGTGGTTTAGAAGTCGTTTATTACACGGTGTGTCGATACCTTAGAACCAGCTATCTGTATGTCGGCCTGAATATGATTTTTAATATCTAGGTCTTAACCACCTTCCCCAACTCTCCGCTTACATTTTACAACGAAAATGTAAGAGACACTCTCTTTCGATGTATATGCTCTTACAGAAACCAATCCTGCCCGACCTAAAGTATATTCTCCATGCCAATGTGTCCTTCTGGCCATTCGTAATAGCCTTAACTCTTCTTTCATCGCTATATTTTCTTCTGCTAAATTTGATCTTGTTGTACGTCAGGTGTTATTAAAATGGTTGACCTATTAATTGACTTGTATGATTCTATTCACTATATCCCTATCTTTGGTAACTTTAATCAGCCTCTGTTAAATTGGATTCCATCGGATGATACACTTTTTTTATTTCCGCATCAAACACCAGTTCCACCGAGGACTTTCTATTCATTGGTTGAATAACAAACTTAAGCTTATGCCAAATAAGTGGTAGGCAACTGGATTGTATTTTCACTAGCGATCCCATTAATTCCAAAGTAACATTTTGTCCCTTCACTCTATCAAATATCGATGACTTTCACCCTCTCTTCTTCTCTCATTACTCCATAACTTTTCACTCTAGCCCACTTCTTCGACCAGCCACTCTCTCTTCTTTTAACTTCCATTAAACAAGTGGAAAAATTAAATCAATTTTAATTTAATTTTTTATTATTGTATTTTAATTCAATTTACTCAAATTTAATTAATCCCAAACTCAGCAAATCTTCTTTTGATTTTACCAATCTATCTTTAACTGATGCTCTCTCCATTTAATTCTATTGCTCCTTGTGGCGCCCTTTTCGCGCCATAAAACATCATCAACTTCTGCTCCTTAGCTCTGACTATGATAATTTCCTTCCAACCTATCTCCAATTCACCAAACCTTATAACTGCCTCTATCAACGCTTTCTTGATACTGCGCAGACAAACCTTATCAACGGTATTATGTCTTTTTATCAATTCGCCAATTACAAACGAAAATCTGACGGTGACCCCCCTCTTTCTCGTTCGATAATATATTGTCAAGAAAAGACTTGAATGGACGGAAAAAACGTCATGCTACAACACCGAATTAAATTTATAAGTAAAACAAAAAAAAAATCTGGTTACCAAAAGGTTTAAGCTTTTTTTTTAAAATTGATTTTGTACTTTTTCTTTTTATAAATTAATCAGGGTAGTTTGCTTTGCTCGTTTTCTACTGTTTAACGATTTCCTCGTTCTACCGTTTTCAACACTTGCTGTTTATTTCATTTAAAAATTATCAGCTTCCTTTGTTTTGCTTCTGCTGTAACCCCGAAGTCCACCGAACATTCACAAACTGCTTCTATATGGAGAAGTTCCACGTCACAGGAAACGGCAGATTTTATTTCGTTGATTTTTCTTGATGCTGGTGTTCTTTTTTCCGTTCCTCTTCTTGTCTCTATTCATGATAAGTTCGTTTGCATCTGCCGAGTGCATTGAAAGCGTCCTCAAATGGAACTTACGTAGGGTAAGTCAGACAAAAGGTAAACAATAAGTGTGCTGCGCGAATTTTGCGCGAGATTTACAAGTTTTTGCAAAACTTTCTTTCAATCGTGATATTTGCAGATCGTTTTCCGGAACAATGTCGTCTGCCGACTATTGCCAAATACTTTCTTTTGACAATCATATGCAGCCAACTTCTTCGTACCCGACCCCATATATTTCAAGTACCTTCCCAATTTCTCCATTGGCCCCTCTTTCTCTCTCAGTCCTTTGATCCTACTCTTATCGAGGAAAAGTAAAAAAAATTCAATGATGAATGTTTACTCTGACAAAACGGGCCCGCAATATTTCACAAAAAGTGAGCCTACCTCCACCACTTTCCTCCCTATTTCATCTATCCTTCAAAAGTTTAGAAGACCAAGTTTAGAAAACCCCTTTCATAACCTCGGTCCGCAAAAAGGCATCAAAAAATGAAGTAGCTACCTACCGTCCCATTCCTAAGCTTTTTCGCATTGCTAAAATGTTCAAAAGTCTTTTATATAAGATTCTAGCCTTTCAATGCAAGTCTCTTATGACCCCCAGGTCAGCATGGATTTCTGAAAGAGAGATCAACTGCTATAAACTTAGTTAAGTTCGTATCTTTTGCGCTATCAGCGCTAGAAAATGAAAATGAAAACGATGCAATTGCTACAAATTTTGCTGAAGCATTGATAAAATAAAATATATCATCAATTGGTCCTCTTCAAATTGCCTTCCTTCGACTTTGTCCCCATATTATTAGAAAGTAATACTTCTTATCTGGAAAACCACTTCTGGTACCCCACAAGGCAGCCGTATAGGTCCCCTGCTTTTTAACAATAAACCATCTTGAGTGGATTATTAACCACTGCATCCTATCCATTTACGCAGACGGCACCAAGTTCTCCAAGACACTATTCAAGAAGACTTTGACATGTTTTCAACTTGGTGTCTAAAAACTTGCTTCGAGCTTAATGTCTCCAAATGTCAGTGTATGACTTTGTTATGTAAGTACAATCAATCGATCCTCGACTTTATTTTCTATATGTTCAACTGGGGTATAAGTTCAGTCCCTTCGCTACCTTGGAATAATGTACGATAGAGAGTTAAACTTCCACTCGCTTATTGGTTAGATAATCCTTAAAGCAAACTGTACTTGCTTTTATCAAATGATAGCCCAAATCCCTCTATGTGACCAAGTTAGTTTACATTACCTTTGTCCGGCCGTTTCTCGAATATGTCAATGAAGTCTGGTCCTTTTTCATATATCCCGCATCGAGGTCATTCAACGGCGTTTCCTTCGATTTGCTCTTCGAGGACTACCCTGAGATGGCTCTTTTATTTGAACTCGCTATCAAACTTCTTAACTTGAATACGCTCGAAAAACGTTGAGACTTACCTCACATTCTTTTACAACTCTATTTGCTTCAACATTTTTCGATGCTCCCGTTTCTTTTATATTCCAACTCATCGTACCTCTATGGTTGCAACGAACCAATCTCCCGTATATTCCGAAAGGTCAACTGAAACTCTCCGCTTTGCATTTCAACCTGAGCACTTCTCGCCTCAAACTAGACCATTCCCTTGGTCGGTATGTTTCGTACATAGCGACGGACACTATTCTCTTTGGAATGAGATCCTTTATCACTCATCGGATGAAGGGTATCACACCAAAAGAAAAGGCATGGTACGACTCAAGCTGTGGAGAGGCTATCAGGGTTAGAGAAATGTTTTTGTCGGTCCTATAAGACCAACCCGATAGAGTAAAACCGAAAAAAGTTTAAACGAGCCAGGAAGGACTGAAACGTCTTTCTCAAGTGTGTACAATTTCAATACGACTAAGAGCTGAGGCAAAAGATACTACAGTGTGCGAAGCGTAAAAGGTAACAATTTTTGGACGTTCGTCAAAAATATTAGAAATTCTGTCCCTTCCGCTATCCCAACGCACATTTACAATGACATGCCAGCTGTCAGCTCTTTGGACACGGCCAATCTATTTGCTGCATACTCAGTGACCTTGTTGCGTGCAAATCACGCCCCAAAAATCCTCCACTTCCTTTTCCATCTGTTGTCTGTTGACCTCTTCATTTCTCCTCCCCCTTCTTTTGCTGTCCCTTCTTTTCTTTCTTCTCTGAAGAAGGAGCCTACCGCTCCAGAGATGACCACATTGGTACCCCTGATAGAGCCAGGCGGACGGCCTGGAGACTTTGGCGGACGGACGGTCCGCCCCCTGATGGCCCGAGGGGTCAACACCATCAGCAATGGCCGCGAGCCCACCCTAACCGACATTGTTTGCCCAACACTATAAATTTGTATAACCCCCTACCACCACAAGAGTTAAAAATTTTAAAGAAAAGCCCACAATTCCCCGCGGTCGTTCTAATGCTCTATATGTCTGCAAGAAGGTTTACTGACTCCCCATTGGACCCCTAATAAGTTAAGTTTTCCTCCCTATCCGGCGGTCCCAATGGAAGCTCTCAACGATAGCTTCGGTTTCGGGTCAGAGGGCTGGCTTCGAACCAAACCAATAACTTGGACGACGAAACAAATAGAACGAACAAACACGACCCACAAACATAGAACATCGACGTGTGTGATTGGCCGGGGATTCGTGAGAAGCTGTTGGAGCTCTGGATGTGATTCCCTTTGCTCTAACAGCTGAATTGACGGAACCCCATGTGTGTGTGTGTGTGTGTGTGTGGACGAATGGCGGCGATAGCCAAAAAGCGCGGTAAGCTCATTCGATAGCTTATCGTCTTGTTGGCCAGAGCCTCAAAAAAAAAAGAGAAAAAAAGAAAAAACCCAAACGACGACAAAGAGAACAAAAAAACCAACCAAAAGAAAACGATAAATATAACAAGAACGAGAACAAGAACACGGACAACAATATTTAAACAACCGAGGACGAGAAACACACCAAAGGACAAAGGAAAGGAAATTGCAACACACAACGGACACGACCGGACAAAAGTCGGTGATTGTGGCGGAGACGGTTTACCCTCCTCCACCAGCAGAGACCCAGCTAGAGAGCGAACCCGCATAGGCAGGAAACCCATAAACAGCTAAGTACCCCTTTTCAAATAACGCATATTTGTGCCTTAAAACCGTAAGCCTTCTTACCGTTTACGCGGAAACCGTTCGTAAGACGGTTAGATTTCGTTCATTGCGCGACCCGCTAGTTTTACCGGTACGACAACGCGGAACTGTGGGCCTTACATTAGCCGACCTACTCAATTAAAATTAATTAAAATTTTTTTTTAAAGACCTGACCTAAGACCTGGTCAGGGGTACCAAGATTTCTCTGCGCTAGCTAGATAGGATTCAAAACTGTGCGAAGCATTGGTGATCCTTAACCTATATTGCTATTGACACCCTTGTACGCCGATACAATGTCTCTTGGCCTGCCTTGCTCTACCGCTGTTTTGACCAACAGAATAAAATTGCAGAATCATTCCACCACTTCAAACTTTCAACTGCAACACCCGTCTCACTAGTAATGCTCTTTAGTCTGCTCTCAAAGTATTTTAAAACAGATCGTGATTCTTTCCTTAGCTGTATGACTCGCTTATGGAATCCGTCACAATCAGGCTGCTGAAGTATACTATTTGATCTAAAAACAAGTCCTGCGGGGAGTTAGTCAAATAAGAACGGATGAAAAGGTGCAGGATTTCTTGAGCCGTGATTTATGCAGAGATTGCTTGGTACGCCTTAACCCTTGGGGTGCTGTAAAACGATCGCTTATGTGCAAAAATCAGTGAATTTAAAGTCTCGGCTTATAAAACAAAATATTTATGTACTACGTTTCCCAAGAACCACAAAACAATTACAATATTTTTGAAGGGCAAACTTTTTTTTCGAAATTCCTTAAGCGGTTGCGTCAGTACCACACCCCAGGTGGAATCAGCGATTACAGAGTTCAAATTCTTATTTCTGCCTTCATGGGCTTTTGGGTATTCGTATTATCTTAAATTTCCTCTTTAAATTCATTAATTCATCCACCACACAAAGGTACAAAACCGTTGAATAATAAATTCCATTAAATAAATGGGCTCTGGAATCGTTTTTATAGGGGCCGTACATCCTTACAACTTAAATCAATTCAATTTTCCCTGCAACCAACCGACAATGTCGACCGGATTTTTCAACAATTGAATAATTTATATTCCCAGATAAACGCCCCAGATAAAGATGCAAAGCATATAAACCCCTTAAATCATGCATATTTTCGTCAAAAATCCCATTTCACCTTCTCTGCTCAGTCCTCCTTGGCCTATTTCGTCTGTAGTCCTTATTTTATTCGTTGGTTCTAGTTGTTTGTTGTGTGATTATCTCATAACTACGCAACTACTCAACAAACAAGCATTCAACGTTCACATCGTCTTATCCTGATTCTCTATCCTCCTTTTGCTTGGCCGCTTGTTTGTTTGCTTTTCTTTATTTTCCTTTCCAACTCTATCTTTCATCTCGGTTATCTATGGTTTCTTTTGGTAGATGGAGCCTTTAGCAGCCCTCCATTCAGTCACCGGCAAGGCCGTTTTAGTCTACGAGTATGTGCCTAACATGCTTGGAGGGATCTGCTTAAAAAAAAAAAAAAAAAAAAAAAAACGGAAAATAATAATAATAAATTATGTACAAGCAGGGATAAGATTTTGAGTATAACGAACAGAGAGAGGGGAGGAAGGAGAACTTGGAACAGCCGTTGTCAAAAATACGAAAACTCCAATGTATTCGTACGTGAGGTAGATTCATGACATTCTCTTGAGCACCGAAATGTTTTACTACTCGACGAAACGAGCACACCTTGAGATCCTTGAGATCCTTAAAATATGATTTAACACCTTACGCGTAGACATGCAAGAGTGCTGAGTCGAAGGTGAAGTCTAACAAGACGCGCGATAAAATTTTTGGAATAGAACTGCCTGCCTGTGTTACTCGTATCTTTGTTAGTTTAAAAAAATAAATAAATAAATAAATATTTACCTATGTGTGGATATACGAGTATGTATGATTTTCAGATACTCGTATCGATACGGGTTTGCGTATAAAATGTGTATGCCATGCGTACGAGTACACGAAATGGGAACAGTAACGATTAATTATACACTAAAGAGCTACTCATATTGAAAGATACAGGGTCTGTTGGTAGAAGATTTTCGATTAAATCCTACAGATAAAGGCAAGGAAATCTCTCTTTTCAGGGTATGCTGGGCTCGGCTGTGTACGTTGTTTGTACACCCAGGAACTGACCTTCAAAAGACCGAATTCCCTTGCTAATGGAATTGGAAGCTATATACGGATAGATAAAGTCTCACGAATAATATGTTTGTTTACGATTTGGATTATTATTCTGCCAATCGTGTAGGCTGAATTAAGTTGTCTTTCAAGGACGTGTGTATGAGATGAATATCGCTCCTCATGATTTGTAGATACGAGTACTACGAATTCTTTGCGAAGGAACCAGATGAAGCACATTACATCAGATTATTCGCAAACTTTCTAGATACAATAAAGCTATTCTAGCGAAGAAGGGGTGCTTATGCGGTTTCCTTCACGAACTAATGGACACAGTTGAATATGATGAATTCTATAGCGGCTATGTGAATTAGTTGACCTTTGTGAGGACTTGTATGTCTTTAGTTTGTTTAGCTATGAACTTGAATCTAACAATGGCCTACATTCTATTACAAAGGAAACATGACCTTTCAAATGATAGCTCATTGCTCATCGATATATTGTGTACTGTTGCCCTTTGACATCTTAATTGATAGTAATTTACTTGTGATTAGCTTTTATTTTGGGACGCCTACAGCTAGAGCAAATAATTAAGTCAATAGCGACTCTATAGACAAGATTGGAAAATTCATTATTCACGTATCTTTCATTCTGTTTATGTTATTTCGCATGCGAACTTACTGTCAACTACTTCATCCTTACACCAGAGAAACAGATATTGATTAACGTGCTAATGTCATTGTTGGAATTGATTCCAGAATCGAGGAACACAAAGCCTTAAACCACTTATTCATGGGGAAACTGACATCGATGTATCACAAAAACATACATGAGGCAGTTTGGAGGACTTCCTTTTACATGATTGAACAGATAAAACGGATATTCAATTCATCTTGCGATTCCATTTTTCGTGAGTCCTATGCCAGTTTTTTTTATTTTCGCAGCATGGACTCCTCTCCCACACCTAAATTTCCCCCTAAAATGGTTCTTCCACGCTTATAGGTTTGGGATGCCTAAGATGCCTTTTATAGCGAAATTCTGGATAGCTTACTGGTATCTGTAGTATCTTGGCATCTTCTAAATCTTGGTGCAACAAAGCGAAATGTTCACTGATATTCGGGCTACAGAGTATACAGCGATTCTTTGTGATTTAAGTAGTTCAAACTGCATATTTATTTTATGGTTTGGCTGTGTTGGCTACAACGATCTAATATCCGAGTCAATGCTTACTATCGGGACATCCAAAATACTAGAAGATGTGCCCATTTCCTGATTAATCTGGATGAAAGTTCAGGTGAGCCTTAAGTGTTATATAAAGCTAAGTAAGTCTTTTTGTTATGAAGAATATTTCAAGCCATTATATTTTCAACATGACCTTCTTCGACGAAGGGAATCCTGTCTAATTTTGGGAAATTTTTGAAAGCGTGAATGTCGAAATTGTTTTCAGCTTTATCATCACACCAAAAGCACCGACGGGCGTAATCGAATGGAGAAAAAATGCACGATATCGGTGGCCAATTGATTAATCCATCTCAAACTATAATGTCATCAGTAAGGCAATATCTGCAGTTCCGGAATCGAAGAAATAATCACCAATCCTTGCGATGTACGGCCTCGTTAAAAAAAAAGTGCACTCTTCTGAACTTGCATCACTCCAGAAATGCCGATTTTGCTTCTTCACAAGCCAATTGAACCAAAAGTGAGCCTCATCCCTAGATACGATTTTTTGATAGAAATAAGGGTCGACTCGGGAGCCTATCTTCCTACACTCCTATAGCAAGCTAGGGTCTGGTAGTTCCTGCACTCGCTGGATCATATCGCTTAGCGTCAAGCAGATTGTATTTGAAACAAAATTTATAGAACAAATAGACGAATAGCGAGCTCAGTCGACTATGAGGACCAAAGAAATGACGTTATATTCTATATGTTCCGCGTTTGGGTTGACTGATACGGAAGCATTCTTCTAGTGTAGGTCTATTCGTAATGATTTTTCAAATAAAACAAATGGCAAAATGTTTGGAAAAATGCCCCAACTGGGAGGTTTCTCAGTGACAAAAAAAATTGTCTGTCACTTCTTGTGAACTCTCTGACATACCTCGATTATGAAGTAATCGTATATATTCAAGAATTTCTATCAATTGAAACCATATTCTCAAGATGCCATTTGATCCCCATCAAAGTCGCCGCCCTCAAAGGATTCACGTACAATATCCACCAACTAAACTAGTAAGTACAGGACCTTTAATCTTAGCACTCGACGCCGAACAAGCAGGTTTCCGCTCTGGATCCGCCTGTGTCGACCATATCAACATCCTGCGGATCATCATCGCCACTCAATTATTTATTTAACGTGCCTTGCGCAGGAGTGGTATCAAAGATAAATTATAAGCAATTATTAAGGCTACGTACGATGGCTCCACATGTCACGTTTTGCACATAGAAAAGCTGTCTGAGGAATTCGAAGACCAAAGTGGAGTTCGGCAATGTGCTAAATGCGGCTAAATGCGGCTTTATTCATGGAAAATGGAGGAATTCGATGGACTCTCACATCTGAACTCAAACACCTTGACTACGCTGACGATGTATGCCTAGTATCTCACAGAATAAAGACTTTCACCAAATGACAGCAAATGTGGAGAGGGAAGCAGTCTTCTTTGGGCTGAAAATTAACTCGGCAAAAACAAAAATAATCAGCCTGGGACCGAGCTCACTAACTCATACTTGAATATGCATTGCTGGACAAACGGTTGAGAGAGTAGAGAGTTTCCAATACCTTGGGAGTATTGTTTCAACCGATGGTGGAACCCAACTGGATATAGCCAGCCGAATAGGTAAAATGAAGCCTGCCATGTCATCAACCGGTCATGAACCTATTGGCACGACCATACACTGATGAAAGTGGCAGTGGATTGGTCACGCTCTCCGAAAAGGTGACAGTTCCATAGCTAACCACGCGATGCAATGGAATCCGCTTACTCAGGATGGCAGGACACGCGGCGGTCCTAGAAATACATGGCGTAGAACAGTCGAGAAGAAGCACGGCAACTGGGAAAGAGTTTGGGAGAGCTGAGGCACATTGCCAGAAACCGCACACGATGGCGCGTAGGCGTTGTAGAGGCCCTAGGACCCACAAGGGGATATAGGACATAAATGAGTAAGTAAGTAAGTAGCAATAGGCAGGAACGAGCTTATGCCACTTTATCTAACAAACACAAAAATGCAACTTCATATACAAGAAAGTCTAGACAGTGGAAGCAGAAGAGGACATAACTCACAGTTTTGGACAACATTCGGTCAAACTTCTTAGATAGTGTTCTGCACTTGTAAGAATAAGAGACCATCTTGAATACATTCTTGTTCGCGAAAAAAAGATATTTCCGCTCTGCGTCAACCACATCTAGCCCGTCGATCTCAGTGATCAGTTGTTGAGTATCGATCACCAGATTACCAAACATTTACAGAGCTCGCAACTGCATTTGACAGTGTTTGCTGTGTATATGGTATACCAAGAATTTATCTGCTAATAAGGCGCCATACGATGGACTGGAATGGACCATTTTTAATAGTAAAAACCTGGAAATCCAAAGATGTCATCCTTGAGGCACTTTTGTTATAGAACTCAAACATTTAGAAAATGCTAATTACCTATGCTAACTATTGCGTAGTAAGATGGAAATAGCAACTGACTCAGAAAAGCTACCAGTCGCTTCCGGAGTAAACACTTGTGTTGCTTGGACAATCATGTGTTAAGTTTTTTGGAAAATGGGATAGAGAGAAAGAAAGAGTTTTATGCTCAGTGGTTATTTCGCATCCAATATTTAATGTGGAGACTAAATTCTTAATGGAAGTTGATTTCTAGTCAACTACTCATCTTAGTTGATTTTCGTTAACTGAAAAAAATTAATGCTTTTCGAGAACCAATCCACTACCACTAGAGCCACGGCCACCCACACCCACTGCTTTCGGACATCTTTTACCGCCATCTTCAGGCAGAAAAGGATGAAGAACTATGATATCTACTATAGCGATTCTCTACTAGTACGAACTTGTCATATGCGGCAGACTTAGGCAAGAAGTCTCGTCTTTCCGACGCGTCTTATGTCAATCCACATTAAGCCTAAATTCACGAACATAAGCCTAATACGCGCTCCTGCCCCTACGGAAAATAAGGACGACGCTACCAAAGAATTTTTCTACCAACTCTTCGACAAGATATATGACTTAGGACATTAAGTACAGGAAAGGAAGACATTTTTGCTAGGTCATCCATGGGACGACACTTCGTAAGTGTATCCTACAGGTCGCCACCACTTTGGCTCACGTTAAATCAAATTGGTCCCATTGAGATAGACGTAAGGAATACCTGCAGTATTCTGGACGTCCGAACGTACCGGGTAGCTCTTATTGATTTGGATCACCACCTTGTTACAGTCATGGTGTTAATGTGGATTTCCCAAGAGCTACAACAAAAAAGAGATCTTGGGAGAAGATGTAAAGCAGAAAAGCTGCAATCACAAGAGAAAGGCAAAAACTTCGCCGAACGCGTATCCAGAACTTCCATGACGTCAACATCAAGTACAGAAGGCGAGTGGTAACGATGCCAACGTGCCATCAGAGACGCCGCAACTGATGTGCTGGGTTTCATCCGATCAGGACATAGAAAAACTTCTTCTGCAGACTGTAAACGGCGAGAAGCCTAACATCCCACTGTCAGCCAGAACAGACAATTCAACTTAGACTTCCATCCACCTGACCAAAACGAGGTAAATATAGCAATATCTAAGTTTAAATCCGACAAATCTGCTGGATCTGATGGTATTCCGGCCGAGGTATTCAAAGCTGCTGGAAGTGATTTTGTGTAGAGCATTCACTAAATCCTATCCCAGATCTGGTCAGAAGAGTGTATGGGATCTCTGTTGCGTTTGCCCGGTCATCAAAACAGGAGAACCCCCAAACTGCTCGCTGCTCCATCAAGGTCGGTAACGACTTAACCGTAACCCTTGATGTCAAGTAAGGTTTTAGACAAGAAGATGTGCTACTTGAAAGAATTGCGTGGAGTTCACACACCAACACCGGAGGCACAAACTCTAAAGTCTATGGAACTACTAGCGTACTGTGATGATGTTGACTTAATTGACAGAATCTAGCGGGCTGTCACCGGTACATTCGCTAGTATTGAAGAGAGTACACGAGTGTAAAACGAAGTGCAAGATGCGACAAAAGTAACGTCATGATGTGAATTGGCTACCATTGTGTTGGAAATGAAAAAAATTGGGCTCTGTTTTAACGAAAAATTTACCTGAAGGTGTGAAATTGACGGCAATAAGTTGCAAAAATGATATCGGTCAAATGACCCCCTCCTGAGTTGATGCACATTTGTGCTCATTTTACTGCATTTTGAATTTTTCCCGCAAAATATCTATCTCCAAATTGGTGATTTTATTCTTAAATGTTGTCTCTCAGCGCGAGATTTTAAAAAGCCCCAAAGGAAGAAGTCTGGCGCCGTCAGATCTGGTGACCTGACCGTCCAGTTCAAATGGCCAAAACGGGAGATGATACGGCCTGGAAATTGTTAATTCAAAATCTCCATCGTTGGCCGAGATGTGTGAGGGATTGCTCCGTCCAACAATGCTCGAGACCCAATTCAGAAACTTGAGGCAAAAAAAAAAACCGTTTTAACATCTGTCTGTAGTGCTCACCCGTTACGGTTACGGTGGTGCCCTCAGCGTCTTCATCAAATTAAGGGCCAATCACTTTTTCACTGCAAATACCGCACCAAACAATCACTTTAAAAGTATGCAACGGCTCTTCGTCCATTTCATGTGGATTCTCCGTGCCCCAGAAATGCAAATTTTGTTTATTCACATAATCCCTTTGTTAACTATATCAGTAAAACGCGTCCGAGCAGTTCAATATATAATTAGAGACCAAATAATTTATTGTACATAAGTGTACACAAAGTATAATATGGTATGGGATATATTGAATCAAAAGTGTTGCCACTGTTGTATACAAAACATAATATTATAATTTTGTGATTTGATAATGTTCAATACTTTCCCTCAAATCAGATTAATTATAAATACATATATTTCAAATTTAGAGTTAAATTTAAGCTTTGCAAAAAACAAACAAAAGAAGAATTCATTATATTGTAAATTTAAACATTAATGTGTTACTCGTACTATTCCAAACCTAACATTTTTACAAATCGAGAATGTTTTATTTTACTTAAAACTTTTGTTAATATATCTGCTACCATGTTGTCTGTAGGTACATAGCTCAAACTTAAAAATGCCTTTTCAAAGACCTCTCTTATGAAGTGGAATCTTATATCTATGTGCTTGCTCCTTGAATGGAATACGGGATTTTTCACCAGCTGTTGTGCACTAAGGTTGTCACCAAATAATATAATTGGCTCCGAAACTGAACTGCCAAACCCAATATCGATAAGGAGATTACGTAAATAAACGAGTTCCTTTGATGCGGAGGACAGTGCCATGTACTCTGCTTCCGTACTGCTTAGTGCGACTGTAGTCTGCTTCTTGGATTCCCATGATACTGCACATCCAGCCAGAATGAACACATAACCCGTAAATGATCGCCTGTCATTGCAATCGCCACCCCAATCGGCATCGGCATAACCAACAAGCTTAGCACCAGATTTTCTGAAAATACATTTGAAATTGCTTGTATTATGTAAGTACCTTAACAGATGTTTTGCCGCAGATAGATGTTCTTTATGTGGACTATTGTTGTACTGGGACAACTTAATTACTGAATGAGATATATCGGGTCGAGTCGTCATACTGATGAAATTCAAGGATCCGATGAGAGATTGGTACCTTTTTGTGTCAACCTTTGAGCAATTAGGGCAGCTCTCACACTTTGTCAGCTTTGTTCCAGGGTCAAGCGGTGTACTAACCTTTCTACAGTCATCCATCCCAAATTCATTCAAAATTTGCTTAATCAGAATTTGTTGCCCAAGTTTGATGGAACCTCTTTCCCCTTCTCTCTCGAATTCCATGCCCAAGAAATAACTTAGGGGTCCTTTGTCTACCACTTCAAACTATGCGGCTAATTTTTGCTTTATTTCGTTTATGACACTCGTTTCCTTAAAACCCAAGATAAGGTCATCAACATACACGACCAAAAAATTAACTACACCCCGCCGTTGAATGGTATATACGCAGTTGTCGTAAGAAGATTGAGAAAATCCAATTCTCTTCAAGGTTTCATCCAGCTTCCGATTCCACTGCCTGCCCGACTGTTTGAGACCATATAGCGCCTTTTTTAACTTGCATACCTTTTTTGGACAATTTTTATCTTGAAAATATGTGGGCTGTTCCATATAAACATCTTCGTCTAATTTGCCATTTAAGTAAGCGGCAGTTACGTCAAGTTGATGTAAAAGCAGCTCATACTCAATTGCGAGTGCAATCAACAAACGAATGGTGGAAAACCTAGCAACTGGGGAGAATGTTTCGTGAAAGTCGAGCCCATACTTCTGGCTATACCCTTTTGCCACCAATCTGGCCTTGTACCGTTCAATTTCCCCATACTTGTTCCTTTTTATACTTAACACCCACCTTGATTTTATTGCTTTTCGATCGGGAGGTAAATTCACAAGCTCCCATGTTTTATTTTTCAAAAGTGAATTGTATTCTGAATACATGGCCTCCACCCACTTTCGCGCATTGGGAGATTGAAGAGCTTCTTCTACCGTATTTGGGTTTTCTTGATCTAACGATCCGGAATTCACCATAAAACTAAGTGAGTTTGATCTTCTTTTAGCAAATTGTTCTACTGACTCGCTAGAAATACTACGAAACCTGTTTCTACCACTTCTTAAAGCACTAACCTGTGTATTGTTTCCAAGATTTTCGATCTCTCCTTTCCTCGCCTTCTTATTTTTAGGTTCCTTTAAAGCAACAACAGCATTGTTTATGCTTTCGGCACCAATATTTGGACCAACAGTAACAGCAAGCTCGTTAACATCAACAATATTACTCTTGGATATGTTCTCGGCTTCAGAAATTACAGCAGTCTCAAGGTTATCAGCAGCTTTAACATCGATGAACATTTTATCATCATTTGGATCCGCAGCATCTGGGAAAAGTTCTTTTTCATACTCATCGTTTTCAATTTTAGGCTTCAAATTTTTATCGTTCGATAATTCGATCAGAACATATGGGGAATCTGAAAGACATTTATTAGAAGGGTTTTCAATAAACTTGACGTCTCGACTTATGAGTATTTTGTTAGATTTATGATCATAAAGTCGGTACGCCTTTGACTGGTCCGAATATCCCACCATTACACATTCTATCCCTTTTGAACTAAATTTGGAGTTACCTGGTTTTTTGTTGAGTACAAATGCTTTACTTCCAAAAATTCGAAAGTACGATACGTTCGGTTTAATCCCACACCATGCTTCATATGGTGTCTTTCCAACTAGGATCTTAGTCGGAGATCGATTTCTGATGTGCACCGCAGCATTAACCGCTTCTCCCCAAAATGTCTCTGGTAGATTTGATCCTAGAAGCATGCAGCGTGCCATTTCAACCACAGTCCGATTGGCTCGCTCTGCCACCCCGTTTTGCTGTGGTGTATATGGGCAAGTCAGCTGTTGTTGAATACCATTTTCATTTAAATATTGTTTTAAAGCACTATTTACGAATTCTTTTCCATTGTCACTTCTTAGTATTTTAATTTTGTTTCCTGTCTGTCTTTCTAAAGTATTCTTAAATGTTTTAAACTTCTCTAATACTTCACTTTTCTGTTTAAGCAAATAAATAAACAACATGCGCGAGAAGTCATCTACAAACAATAAGAAATATTTCGCACCACCATTTGTTACCCTTCGCATAGGCCCACATAAATCCGTGTGTATTATTTGTAGAACACTAGTGGTACGCGTTTCAGAACTCGTATAAGGCAACGAAGATAATTTTCCTCTTAAACAAATGTCACACTTTATATTATTACTGATTTTTGTTGTACTCATTCCACTAACCAAATCTTTTGACGATAAATTGTGCAGGTGTTGAGCGTTTAAATGCCCATATCTCTGATGCCACAAGGCGATGTTTCTGTTCCGGTCAATATTTAGGTATGCATTTACTTGTTTTTTTTCTTCATAAAATAAATAAACCTCATTTACTTTAACTGAACATAGAAGAATTTTTCCTGCCGTGTCAAAAATTTTTGCACTCCGATTATCAAAAACAACTTTATTTCCTACTTTCGCTGCTTTACTTATCGAAATAAAATTCATTTTTAGTTCTGGCACGAATAAAACGTCTTTCAAAGTTATCTTACTGTATTTATTTGTATTTAATATCACTTCGCCTATTCCAACCGATTCTATATATGTAGCTCTCCGCGGCAAGTTCAATGCGTTCGACATGTTCACGATAATTGACAAATTTTTCTCTGTCACAGCAGAGATGACTAGTTGATCCACTGTCCATTATCCACACGCTGCCGTTCATACCCCCAATACAAATTGAATTTAGCAATGCAAACGACGCTGTACTACTACAATTGTTTTTATATTTGTGCTTGAATGAGCAATTCGCCGCAATATGGCCACGCCGTTGACATATGAAACATATGCCATGGAAGAATGCTCTCCGATTTGACCCGTTACTTTCTGTTTTATTTTTTTGTGCGAATGCTGATTGCATCTGTGTGGGTTTTTGTTTATTGCGGTTACGTAAAAACAAAGCCTGTTCACCGGTAAAATCATGTGACTCACTATCACACCGACGGTGCCCTTCCTCAAGGAGTTTTATCTTCAAATTTTCAATCGATGGGAGGTTATCGCGCGATTCTATAGCAATTATGAAATTTTCATAAGTACTAGGGAGGCTGGAAAGTAGAATAATTGCTAGAAGCTCATCTTGCAAGTCAATATTTAGTTCTTTGATTTTTTCAGCTAAATTGAAAAAAACACTTATATGCTGCTGTATGTTTGATCCTTCTTTCATTTTTAGCTGGAGCAATTGCTTAAAAAGCGTCACTTTTCTAGCAGGTCCCTTTGGTAGATGAACCTTTTCCAGACTATTCCAAGCTTCTGCTGAAGTCTTACAATTTTTTATATAATTTAACTGGGATGGTTTAACACACAATAAAATGGTTGCAAGTGCTTTTTCGTCTCTACTGCTCCATAAAGCGACTGCGGTCGCATCGCTTTCCGGTTTTATACTCGCGCCCGATACATAATTCCACAGATCTGTGTGAATTAAAACACTTTTCATTAAAATTTTCCACGAGTCATAGTTTGAGCCGTCTAACTTCTCTATTTGGTAAATTGATGTCATTTTAAAACGCGCGACCTGGGCCCATAACCTGTTAACTATATCAGTAAAACGCGTCCGAGCAGTTCAATATATAATTAGAGACCAAATAATTTATTGTACATAAGTGTACACAAAGTATAATATGGTATGGGATATATTGAATCAAAAGTGTTGCCACTGTTGTATACAAAACATAATATTATAATTTTGTGATTTGATAATGTTCAATAAAGTGGAAGCTTCGTCGTTCATAATGATTTTGGACACGCAATCATCCTCTTCGTGCACCAGGTTCAACAGAGCATGGGAGTAAATTAACCTCACTTGACGGAGAAAAGACAGCAATAGATGAACGGTTGCACTTTATAAGAGAAACTCTTCAAATCTTTCACCAAAATTTAACGCAACAAACGTCTACTGATGCTAAATTGTGTGACCGTTGTCTCTCGGACTTCCTTGGCCACAGAAGTGATATTCTCGGTCGAACTACTAATACGTGACCGGCCACTTCTGGCGACATCACTAGTGAACCCAGTTTGGAGAAGAAGAACGACGAACTTTTCAGGAAACTGAAGAGCAAACGGACACCAATGGTTCGACCCGCACAGTCTTCAAATCGAATCCGAAGGGAGGGGGCATTAGAGGAAGAGCTGACGTTAGGAGAGCGCAACTGGGGCCAGTTAGCTAAGGATCGGTTTAACTAGAACAGATTGATAATTGAGACAAATGTTCACCATGAAATGTAGCGCCGCTTAAGTAAGTAAGTATGTTCTAAGGATTCAAGTACTTCTCCAGTCATTTGATACATTCGAAACGAATTCTCGTATTTCGTCTCGCGGCCAAAAGTATTCTGGGAGACACCAAACACACCTTACCAATAAACAGAGATAATCTGTTTAAGTTTTTGTCAACGCTTTCGTTTAGTATGTTCACAGTTGGTTAATGTTCATAGCCTTTAGGAAGCTTTGCTAGTCACATTCGATTATTTTGTTATATTCTTCGAATGGCGAGGCGATTTCTCCGTGAATTGTTTCGATAACTGACAACGGGTTATTAGTCGATAATTGCAAAACTCCAATTGGATCTCTGATGTGCAGATAGACAGGGCTATGGAAATATCGACGGCCTAAGGGATTGTCTGTTGGTTTAAGCTCATATAAATAAACTTTTTTATGACAGCTGAGTAAATACTGAGGCATTATTTTGTTAGTACTTTGGACGATTGTGATTTATTGAATATTTCCAATTCATTTCCCGGTATTTGTTGTTGTCTCCGATATATCTAGAAAAGATAAGTGAAGTGAACCGAAAAAGCAAGGCTAAGTCCGCTTTCGTTATATTGACCAAGGTATAGGGAAGGAATTCTCTTAGTAAAACAAGTCAAGATTATGCTGCCCTGTTCCAACTATGAATTCGTGATGCTACCTATAAATGATACACGCAAAGACAAGACGGCATCTCATAGCCATTGTTATTCATAGATCTGATATACCCTTCGAAAAAAACAGCACGTTTATTAAACATGTTAAACAAAATATGTACTCCGATAAGAACAAACCTGCGTCGAATCACCCTTAAAACCATTTTCCAGAGACAAGGAACTTCTTCTCTTGTCAGCAAGGTTAAACAACTGAAATTGCAAAGCTTCCGCAGCCACGCAACACCAAATACACATACTCGTATCCTTTATAAGGGCATCCTTTCCGAAATTGTTCCTTAAGGCGAATAATAGAAAATTTCTTCACAAAAGATTTAAGCACCTGACGCAATACAAATCAAATACCTTTCCGAAAATTATTCAATTTATCAAGCTCAAAGTGTGATACTTTCAATTAATTGTGGAAATCTCATTCAAAACACCCTGTGTTTTTCTGGCAATTATCGAATCGAAAAATACGACACGAAAACAAGACAAAGTTTAAACGTGCGTTTGAGACGTTCCATTTAACAAAGCTCAAGAGTGGGTCACACGAGTATCAATTTCACAAACAGATCCTGACAAAATAATCCCGTAACAGGAGCCACAAAAAAATTACCCTCTTTCTCGAAACAATACGACACAAAAATGATGAGGATGACAATGACAAAGAGAGAAAAATTGGATGAAGAATTTCCACGCTTGTCTGGCAATTTGCCTGCTTTTTTACTTTTGTCCTCTATGGCTTTTTTACGCACGCACGTTAATGTCCCACGTTTCACACAATACGGAACAAAACTGTAGAAATTACATTGTATTATCCATGCTAGAGAAAACCCTAATGCAAAAATGACAATCGTTATTCTGATTTATTCACTTGATAACAATACTCGGAAAAGTCCTAAGAGAGACGTATACGACCAATAGCTGTTGTGGGGGGGGGGGGGGTGAAAGGGTCGCTTTTGGGTAGCTACACACACGCACACACACACAGCCGAACACAACCGAATGCTATGCATGTGTATTGTTAAAAAGAAAATTTCTCTTTACCATGTGTGGGGATGCCTGATCAAATCCATATCCCCAGGTTAAGCCAAACAATTCCAAAGGATTTCCGGTATCGAAACGCACAGATGTGGGTATATTTGTTAAGTGTTCTCGCTAGGATACGAATATTCTGCCGAGACAAAACTGAAACTGACAAAATGCGTTTTTCGTGTGCGATGAAAGAGATATCCTTTCTACGTCCTTAATTTGAGTGCTGAAGTGAACCTACTTTAGGAAAAATTTTCTACTTTCCCGAAATGTCCTCGTGAGTGTCGTGTGTATGGCAATGTGTGTGTTGAAGAAAGCCTAAATATGCGGAAGCACGCGACAAAACATTTCATCCTCCAACCAACGCAACGGTAGGGCAAAAAATATCTAAAAAGAAATGAAAAATAAAACTTTGTGAGAACGAAAAAGCTGATGAAATATCAAGGACATTTCGTGAGAAATAAACGAAGGAAAAAACAAGGACCAAACCGAAGAGGAAAAAAATCCTTTCCATTAGAAACAAGTGAATTTAAATCCCACCACTCCAGAGTAGGGTATCCGGTTTCAAGGCAACACTTCACATTGCTTGCCGCTAAAAACGGGCCCTCAAGGGAACACTCTAAAAAGCAAAGAAAACCGTCAGAAAAGGCAAAGGCGCGCCTCACAAAAACCTCCATTTCCCAAGTATGTACATTCGCGAGGGAAGATGACCTTTATGTGTGCCTGTTCTTGCTCTCTGTGTCATTTCATGAAAATTATTTTTGACATACATACCAGCGTATATCCATATACTCCTGCATATAGCATACAATAACCCCATACATACTCATACGTATTTTGCGAGTATGACATATGTTTTAAACGTTCGTTTGCTTGTGTTTTTTTTTTTTTTTTATTTGTGTTCCTGTGCGGGCGTCTGTTGTGAAGGTTTTGAATGGATAGAACAGCCTATTGTGAGGTCACACGGGAATTCTTTGAAGATGAATAACAGTGATGTGCGAGGAAATTCCTAAAAGGTTGACAAAGGAAAGGAAAACGACGAGTGAGACTTACGGCTCAATGTGCCACACCCAAAGGCATTCTTTTAAGCAAAAATAGTTTTTTTTTTGTTCTTAAGTTAAGTTTATCATACAATCTAGGGAATTGCCTTTGCAATGGGTTTTTTGTGTAAAATCTAAAGGACTTAACGCTCAAGTCACTTTTCTCGACATATCCCTAAATGTACGTCTATTTGCGTTACGAGTGTCATTTCAAGTTATACAGCACTACAATTAGAGGTGATTTTTTTTTTCTTAAATGAGGTGCAACGTCAGAGGACAGATAGGAAGTCTATGTGAGCCGAAGTCATACTTTTTATAGTGCTTTCAACAACTTATAAAATATATGTACATATCCAGTTGCTACGAATGCATTGAAAGATGGGAATCATGCACAATTAAGAGATTATGTCTTGTAATAAATAGAATCTTCTTATAACTTAATTGACACATAGGGAGCAGGCCAATTAATAACAGTCCTCGCAGTCATATTCCGATAGATATTTATTAAGCCTCCTTATTATTACGTAAAACGGAATAATGACCAACGAACTACATCAGGACTTCCGGGTTGGTGATTGTATGTACGTGGGGATTAGTACCTGGATTTGTAAAAACCCTAGAGTAGCAAGCAGCCAATAGATTTACTGTTGACGTAAAACCAATAGAGGATAACGAACGTTTGAATCTGCATATGGAATGTTTGGACCTTGAACAGGCCACATGCAGCCGAGCAAGGAATTGAACCCTTTAACTGCCATATAGCTCGGATATCACCGAACCCCACTAGTAGCAATGAAGATACGTGGAAGATATGTGTTACATACTCCAACTGGACTGCTGACTGCCCTATAACTTAGATTGGGCCAACAATCAAGTTCGCAGCGTAGAGCTTCCCTTAATTTTCAGTGATGGCCCTGGTCACAGTATTCGTAATTCCTTACTCATGCAATGGCAAGTGTGTGATCGACTTCCTAATAGATTCAGATAATGACGGATACACAGTTTGAAGTCGCTGCCAAACGATAAAAAAACACGTGGAATGTTTAGACCCTTAATATACAATTAGCAGAGATCTTCGACTGCTACAAAAAAGACATAACAGCCACCCAAGAAGTGCGATGTGACGCACCGGCCAAAAGATGATGAACAACTGTGATATCTTCTATGGAGATTGTAACTAACCGCAGGCGCGAGAAGGACAGCAGTCGAAGACGTTATTTCCGATGCGGATATACCGTTAGAGGAAGATTGGGAAAATGTCTTGAGCTTCAGGTATGTAAGCGAATGCCTGCCGATGATTCGAGAAGAAGCTAAATTCACCAAGATAAGCCTAGTAAACCCGCACGTCAGATGAAGGAAAAGGACAACCTTACCAATGACTGATTCTACAAGCTCCACGGCAAAACCTACGAGCAATGTCTTAAACATGACGTGAAAATTGTCCTTTGTGATTTTATTTTCAAGTTTGGCAGGGAGGGGATCATTAGTAATATGGCCGGAAAGTACAGTATCCACGACATCACCTCCGGAAATGGACGTGGGCTTATTGAGCAAATGGCGTTGATTGATATCCGTAAAAGGACTGGTCAATGGACAAATATGGTCATATTGCGTCTAGATGTCCAGTTTTGACATCCCTGCCAAGCTCATTCGCCTTTGCAGAATGACAATGGAGAATACACTCTGTTCCCTCAAGGCCGGTAATGTCAGAAAAGGTGTTAAACAATGCTATGCGTTATCATACAATTTTTCAACATCGTTCTTGAAAGAATTGTGCACAAATTCGCAAGTCAACTCCATCTTTCAAAAGTCCGTTCAGTTACTCGCATATGCTAACGACATAGACACAGTGGGAAGAACACAAGCAGCTGTCAAGGAGTGTAGACGGATTAACCGGCTATTGAAGGAAAAACAAAGTATGTATACGCTGCCAACCCGCATGTAAAGATCGACGCTAGGGACAAAACGTAATGGTAGGCAGCGGCAACTTTACAACTTACTCCCCATAAGGGACTTTGTTTTACTATCTTAATATCCTCGGCATCGCCATCAACAACGACAAGGTCAACAGGTAATCCTTATCTTTGCTAATCGTTGCTTCATTGGACTAAGAAGATATTGTAATTGAGTAGTAAAAAGACTTTATACAAGACTCTGATCATCTCAGTCATGCTTTACGGCACAGAAGCTCGGAAACTGAAGAAAGTGAATTAAAATGCATTCGGACGATTCGAGGGTAACGTTTTTCGGGTAATTTTCGGTTCCGTTTGCATCAAAGAATGTCGTCATCATCTGAAAAAACGGACAAGCCGGTTTAGATGACTAAGTCATCTTCCATGCATGGACACCAGCGCCGAACCGGAAAGTTTTCTACTGTAACCGAGATGGATAAAGAAGTGGAGAAAAAATTCATATTAGGCGCACACAAGTGAAAGAGGACCTCAGCCAACTTCGTGCTCGTAATTAGAGGCCGCTCTGTTAGCTAAAGCGGTGGTACTTCCGGACTGTTGCGCCATCTTAGTAAATACATAAGTAATGAACAAAAATAAAGAGATCACCATCATTTAGGAAGTGCCAATGTATGGGCTGCATAAAATTACATGTGACATGTATTCATATAGTACTTCAAAATCGCCTTCAAAGAACAAACCAACATCTAATGGTTTTTGGCTTTCCGCAGTATCCTCACCAAGTCTAAATTCGAAAACATAGGCATAATATGCTCTAACTCCCCCACCGAATATTCCAACGAGTTTTTCGATAAAACCTACGAGCATGGCCGTAAGATCCTTGTAGGTGATTGTAATGTCAAATTGGGAAAAGAGCATTTGGTTGTACAACCGGAAAGCATACGAGTATCCAACACAGTCTGCAAATAGACTTACGTAAATTCAAATTGCTAAGATGCGAAATATCACTGCAGATAGCGCACGGTTTGCTCTGCTCAATATTCACAACGGCGGTCTTAAATCGGCCAACCAAATTGATAATTCTGCAACCAGCGGAGAGCACTTCTCAGACGTCATAACGACACGGAGTAATAAAGTGGCTTCATTGCCAATGTTGATATGCCAATTGTTTGATGAGCAGAACAATTTGCCTATGAAGCACAGAGTCACTAGAGTGACTAGTCTAGTGTCTAGAAAAGAAGAAGGGAAGAACATCGGCTTTTCGCATAAAAAAGAAAAATATACGAAGCGACCGAACGAGGAAATGGAGAAACGCTACTCAACAAACCTTAGCGATGTTTGTTGGAATCTGTAGCTAAACCGCTTCCTCATGCTGCCAGCCCACCACCGCAACCTCCAATAAAGAAGATGCAGACGACAACGTAAGCGATATCGAATCAGAATCTTCAACACAAACCACCTCTAAGTCGCAAGATTTTCTACTAAATGAAAACAGACTACATTTAACACTTCAAGGTGAGCTAACTGATTTCGTTAGAAACCTAAATTTGTCTAAAGCTCAAGCTGAACTCTTAGGTTCAGGACTTCAGCAATGAAATTTACTTCATCCAAGTACACAGGTTTCAGTGTATCGAAAAGGCGATGATGAACTTGTTGACTTATTTAAAAAAATAAAATTTTTTAAAAGAAGAAAAGATTTGGTGAAACAATATCAGCATTTTCATTTCGCATCCTTGCTTAACAGCTGAGTTCATTCAAAGAATTGTATCCCTTTATCCTCATACTGAAATCGTTATTACGCGCGATTTCAATATACACAATTCTGGGTGGCTTCGATATTCTGGACAGACAACATCCGAAGGACGATATGCTCAGCATGTAAGTGAGCCCACGTGAATACCCGACGTTGATTGTCATACCACCAACGCCCTAGACTTGTTTTTAACTTCTTACTCTGACAATATAAAGTCAATGTGCTATCCACTATAGACTCGTCGGATCACTGTTCAGCTAATTTCTCGTACACCGACCACACACTTAGAGAAAATATTTCTAAAAGAACCAAAAGCAAATATGAGAGAACAAATTGGACCAGATTCAATACCTTCTTTATGAATTTTAACTGGTCGTTATATTTCCTCGATAACGACGTGGATGCCGCTGCTGATATGATCACTGACACTATTCTCTTTGGAATGAAGAGTATCAAACCAAAAGAAAAAGCATGGAACGAAATGAGCTGTAAGGGGGCTGTCAGGGTTAGAGAAATGTTTTTTCGGTCCTTCAAGACGGACTCGACAGAGGAAAACGGAAAAAAGTTTAAAAGAGCCTGGAATGACTGCAACATGTTTCTTAAGCGTGCAAAATTCCAATATGATCAAAAAGTCAAGCAAAAAATACTACAATGTCGAAAGGTTAGGTTAGGTTAGGTAAGAATGGCTGTTGGAAATACCAACCCACTTAGGCCTATTGGCCCATTGTGATGCCACGTGGATCTATGATCCTCTTACTAATGGAACCAGTTTGAGCTTATAATAAAGCGTAGGAGAGTGTTAACGTCTATATTTTCTAGATCGTTTAGGTCGTTGTAGAAGCTCCTTGATGAAGCTTTCTTCTCTGGGAGAGGGCTGGGCATGTGCAGAGTAGGTGGAGGATTGTCTCCTCCTCTTCCTCGTCCAAGTAGCTTCTACAGAAATCATTAGTAAAAGTGTCAAGCCTTCTTGCGTGCTTGCCTATGAGGCAGTGTCCAGTAATGACACCTATTATGGCACTGAGATGTTTGCTATCTAAAGGGATCACACACTTAGAGTGACTCAGATCCAGCATTGGCCAGATCTGTTTGGTCGCTAGACATGTTTGCCCAGCAGTCCACCTAAGGTCTGTTCTTTTATTGGCATCCAGCTTTAGTGTTAGTTTGCACGTAGCGATTGGTATACCTACGCTACCCTTCTCCGGTAGGATAAGTAGAGTGGTTTCAATTTTGGCGAGTTCATCGGCCCTACAGTTCCCTGGAATGTCTCTGTGGCCCGAATCAGAGCAAAGGTGAAGATTGAACTGCTCTCCCATCTCCATGAGAGATGATTGGCATTCAAGGGAGGTTTTAGAATATAATGATAACTAGTCCAGGGACTTTATGGCGGCCTGACTGTCCGAAATTATGCGGATATTCTTTGCAGATATCACGTTTTTCTTCAGCCAGGACAGAGCTTCTTTAATCGCCAAAATCTCCGTCTGGAACACGCCGATTTGGAAGACGGAAAGAGAGGCTTAGATTTAGCTTATCTGAGAAAACATCGCGACCAGCTCCGCTATCGGTTTTAGATCCATCTGTGTAGAGATGGATTGACTTGTCCTCCATGAAAGCATCTTCCTCTCAGAATAATCTAGAGGGGAAGTTTACATGGAAGTTTTTGTCAAACGAAAGTTCATGTAGGGTGTAATCGATGTTCTCTGTGAAGATTCCTAATGTATTTAGAATATTGGCGTGGCCAAATGAATTACTTGTCCATTGTTTAGTTGCTTTAAGGCGAATAGCTGCATATCTAATGCCGCAGGGGGGTAGACCGCAAGGCTCCGCTTATGCATAGACATGCTGTTCTTTGGACTCTACTTAGTTTAGTGCAGTTGACTGCATTTCCCAAAGCCGTCCACCAGACACCCACCCCGTAAGTAAGTATCGGTCTTATGACCGAGATGTATAGCCAGTGGGTTATGCGAGGTTGAAGGCCCCATTTGTTCCCAATGACTTTTTTGCAAGAGAATAAAGCTATTGTAGCTCTCTTGAATGTTACGTTTCCAGTTTAGTTTCCTGTCAAAACTGAGACCCAGATATTTTGCTGTATCGGAGAAAACTAAACTGGTACCGTTTATTGAAGGAGGGTCTATAATTGGAATTTTATATTTCCTTGAAAAGAGGACAAGATCAGTTTTATGGGGGTTTATTCCCAATCCACAGCGATCTGACCAGCGGGTTAATCTATTGAGATTTACTTGAAGGAGTTTTTTAATGGTATTGAGATGCTTACCTGAGATGTCTATAGCAACGTCATCTGCATAGGCAATCACCCTGCTACCCCCCGCTTCCAGGTATTTCAGTAGTTCGTTAACTAATAAGTTAGAGAGAAGTGGAGAGAGGACACCGCCTTGCGGCGTACCTCTGCTGACATATCTTTTAGCAGAATTCTCACCCAGTTTGGAATTGATTATCCTGGTTTTTAGCATGAGACTGATCGACTCCCCAAGTGAGTCGACTACCTGCAAAGTTGACAGCGCAATCGTGATTGCGGATGTATTGATGTTGTTAAAGGCGCCCTCTATGTCTAGGAAAGCAACCATTGTGTACTCCTTATATTGTAGGGATCGTTCGATGTGGCTAGTCAGAGAGTGCAA
This sequence comes from Volucella bombylans, assembly GCA_949129095.1. Classification (NCBI taxonomy): domain Eukaryota; kingdom Metazoa; phylum Arthropoda; class Insecta; order Diptera; family Syrphidae; genus Volucella; species Volucella bombylans. Next base: position 389,108,379 of record OX422140.1, read on the forward strand.
AGTCGTTTCCACCGACTTTCCTTTACAGTAGGCATGTTGAGCCGTAGACAGAAGTCTTGGATCAACTGTAGCTCGAATATGGATATCAATCAGTCGTTCTAGAGTTTTCAGAAGGAAAGATGATAGACTTATAGGTTTGAGGTCCATTGGGACAACATGACAACATTGACTTCTCTCCATAACAGTGGAATGTGGATAAGTTCTACATAGCTCCTCATAATATTTTCTAACACTGCCGGAATAATATCTGAGGACCTCTGTAGCTCGGCAGGTATTATACCGTTCGGACCAGCAGACTTGTATGATTTGAAGCTATGCAGCGCCCAGAGGAGTTTGTCTCTCGTAATCAGACCATGAATTTTGGTCACGGTTGCAGTAGGCCTGTTTGGGCTGCTACTGGCCGCGAGCTGGGAGCTACCTGGAAAGTGGGTGTCCAGAAGCAGGTTGAGCGATTCATCACTTGAGGTTGTCCAAGAGCCATCGGTTTTTTTCAAACAGCTGGGCATCATAGGATTTATAGCGAGGATTTTTCTTAGCCGCGATGCCTCAGAGGTTTCTGTGATTTTCTCACAGAATTACCTCCAGGATTGTCGCTTTGCCTTTCTCAGTTCTTTTTTGTATAATTTGAGGGATTCTTTATATGAGTCCCAGTCAGTCACTTTTCTTGTGCTTTTTGCTACGTTGAAAAGTTTTCTACAAGAGTTTCTGAGCAGTCTCAGTGCCGATGTCCACCAATGTGGCTTTTTTTTGCCTCTTGGTTGAATAAGAGGGCAGGAAGCGGCCATAGCCTGATTGAGAGCCAGACTAAATTCCCTGACTTTCATGTCAAGCTCATTGGTGTCACGCGGAGTACTTGATAGTTCGGAGGATAGCGTTTCTGACAGTATTCCTCTGTATTTTGTCCTGTCAGTTTTCCGGTAATTCCGGAAAGCTGGTTGGCTGGGAGGAGCATCACTCAGACTGAATTGGATGTATCTATGGTCTGAAAAGGAGTGTTCAGACGATACCATCCAGTTCGTTAGCCTTTGAGTTATGGTATCGGAGCAAGAGTAATATCTAGCACTTCTTGTCGGTTTCTATTTATAAAAGTCGGCTCATTGCCAATATTGCAAATCAAGAGGCTAGTACTTAAAATATAGTCAAAAAGTGACTCACCTCTATCATTGATGTCGGTACTGCCCCATACCGTGTGATGTGCGTTAGCATCGCATCCAATTATGAGGCAAGTTTTTTGCCTTTCTACAATGTCCCAAAGGTAGTAAAATTTTTTGGACGTTCGTCAAAAATATTCTAAATTTTGAGCCATCCTTCATCCCAACGCTCATTTACAATAACATTCCAGCTGTCACACCTTTAGACAAGGCCAATTTGCTTGCTGCACATTTTGTGGCCAGCTCAACACTTCCAGATTGTGTTTTGTCTCCGCCTACATTCAGTGAACACAAATCCGCTGGTCCAGATGGTGTATCTCTCCTTCTTCAGAAGAAGTGTTCTTCCTCGCTGGCAAAACCATTACGTAACCTGACCGGGAGTACGGTTTTCGTAGCAACAGGTCCACTGATCTGATGGCATGTCTCACCGAAAAGTGGAACCAAAGTCTACTACAATCTGGCGAAATCAAGATAGTTGCACTTGATATTTCTAAGATACTTGACAGAGTTTGGCACCAGGCTCCTTCGCCGAAAACGCGTGCATTTGGGATCGATGAATCTCTCCTTCAATGGAATAGAAATTACTTTCGCAGCGTTCTATTCAAGTTGTCTTGGATGGTTTCAAGTCTGATATTCACAAAATGAAAGCTGGTGTGACCTATGGTCTCCGACACACTCCGACTCCCTCTGATCTGGCCTCAATATATAAGGCATTTATCCGCCCGAAATTGGAGTACAATGCCCACATCTGGTCGGGTGCTCCCAAAACATCTCTGCATATGCTAGATAGGATTCAAGCCAGTGCGATAAGACTCATAGGTGATAATAATATCACTCAAACACCCTCAAACACCAAGGTAATGTGTCGTGTAACTCTCTCTGTTTTGTCGCTATTTCCACAACCAGTGCTCCAATAGCACTCCGACCCTTCAAACTTTTAACGTCTCGCTATGAATGCCCACACACTCGCTTAAGAACTGTACATCTCACTTATGGAATGCCCTGCCGACCATTATAACCTTCGAACATTCAAAATGCTCGTACGTTGTACCTCTCTTACTTCCCTCCCTAACAACGGGATGCAATTGGAACACATTTTCTCAATAAATCAAATCAATCAAAAACTTTGTAAATGCCGAAGGAGCACAAATGTCAATTCTAAAATTGTAAAGTAATCAAAAGTAAACATATAAATAATTGTAAAGAAAATTTAATAAAGCATTGTGTATTGTTCAAACAGAGAAGAGGGCTGTTTTTTTTCTTATCCCGCGGATCTCCCAACATAACTCCCGTGCTGTGTGCAAACATTTTAAGGGTATCTATCTTCCAGTAGCAAATAGTATCCATATATTATAAAATAAAAGAACCATATGCTAATATAAGAAACCCTTTCGAAAAAATTTAGTACAACCGTCATTCTTGGAAAATATGTGCAGATCTGAAATATTGCTCGAGTTGTGAGGAGGCCACACGAAATAATATTGTTTTGTTTTCTTTTTTTTTTTGTGTGAGCTGGATAACAAAGTTAGAAGTCAAGACTACATTAAAAAAGAATGGCCAATGAGGAGACAAAAAAATATTTCTGAGAACCACTTAGTAGGGCCAAACAATATAATTTCACTGCCTTTACACATTAAATTAGGCCTCATGAAAAACTTCGTTAAAGCCATAGAACTGGAGAAGGTTTTCTGTATTTGAAAACTTTGTTTCCTATGTTGAGCGAAGATAATAAATAACTTTTATAGGGCCGGATATAAGGAAGGTTATGAAGGATTCTAATTTTATTTCAAAATTAAAATTAGAAGACTTTGTGTAAAAAGAGGACTTTTTTTTAAAAATTAATTTTCTTCAAAACTAAGTTGTTTTTGCTTTTTTGTATAAACGAATTTTCGTAAGAAAATGGTTGTATCAATATTTTTTCACTAATCTCATTCCAAGGTATGAAAAAAAACCAATCACGAGCCACGGCAGTGTTATTAAAAAAAAAAACAAACAAAAAAGTTAAGGACTCATGTAGGCTTACAATTTTGCAACGATGTAGTAAAAAAGTTTTTATCATCCAAATAAATAAAACAGATTAATAGAGAGGAAAAACGAGACGAGTCGTTAGGGGATGATACATACGCGAAATGTTCCGCAATGTCTTTGGGGTGAGGCTGTGAATAACTCTGTTTACTTAAGGAATAGAACGGCATCCCATACTCTTAATTGCAGCACCCCATACTAGAAATGGCATGGTGTAAAACCGACAGTGGATCCTCTTAAAGTTTTCGGGAGCGAGTGCAATGTCCATATTCGAAAGAACCACGGACAAAATAGGAGCTGTATTCTGTTGAATGTTAGATGGTAGGACATAGTGAGGGAAATAAGGCATGTAGAGTATATGACGCAGCAGAAAAACAGATTTTTATCAGAAGAGGCGTCTCATTTATAGTAATTAAATGCCTCTTATGCCTCACATTGTAGTGGACAAAAAGACCAGCTTTACGGACATTTGCATGTCATGACCCAGTGGGCACAAAAGGAGCAGATCAATGTGACAAAAGCCGATCAATGCGAAGAAATCTAAGGTTACCAATTCAATTGGTACACATATCCCAAACGGAAGGGATGCTGACGTATTAGATGGTTAAGTTGTGTGTAGTGCAATTATTGGTTGTTCGGAAAGTAATTATTTTTTCAGAGCCAACTTCACACTTAAGCCGCATAATCATTATATACGAGGAGCGTTTAACATATTCCCGGTATCGGGGTGAAGCTGTGGTTGTATATATAAATTGACTTATTTATCAAGTAATACTATTATTATAGTGCATTCATGTAAAATTTCATAGTAATGTGATTATTAATTCGCGTTTTATCTGTAGTTAAACAGAATCATAATGGCAACTGAGACGATGATGGTGAAAATTGAGCATCGCGCTGTAATTAAATTCCTCACTAAGCAAGGAAAAAGTCAAAAAACTATTCATGAAGAGATGGTGGCTGTTTACCAGGGTTCCGCACCTTCATTATCAACTGTGCAAAAGTGGTCAAGTGAGTTCAAGAGAGGCAGAGAGCATTGAAGACGACCCCCGCTCCGACGCCCCGGCTACTGCTTGTACGGGAGAAAGCATCAAAGAAGTCGAAATACTTGTTCTTGAGGATGCCCGAATAAAAGCGAAAATGATGGCAGAGATGACCAAGCTTTCAATTGGTACCATTCACACCATTCTTCATGACCATCTTAACCTTTCAAAGGTCAGTGCAAGGTGGGTGCCACGAATGCTCACAGCGCCTCAGAAAAAAGTGAGAATCGCATGCTGTAGAGAGCTTTTGGAGATGTGTAGTGAGAACGCGGACGGTGTTATGGATCGAATTGTTACTGGGGACGAAACATTGGTCCACCACTATGACCCTGAAAGCAAACAAGAGTCCATGCAGTGTCATAAAAAAGGAACAGACCCCCCGAAGAAGTTCAAAGTCACTCCGTCTGCCGGGAAGCTCATGGCCACAGTTTTTTGGGACTCTAAGGGAATCTTGCTCATTGAGTACAAAAAAAAGGTGAAACCATCAACGCCACATCCTACGCTTCCACTTTGCATAGTTTGCGGGAGGAAATTAAAAAGAAAAGACGGGGTAAACTCGCAGCGGGTGTGTTGCTTCTTCATGACAACGCTCCTGTTCACACGGCGCGAGTTTCCAAGGCTGCTGCGCGAGATTGTGGTTTCGAAGAAATCCAACACCCACCCTATAGTCCAGACCTTGCCCCTAGTGATTATTTCCTGTTTCCGGATTTGAAAAAATGTCTTCGTGGAAAAAGATTTTCGGATGATGAAGAACTCAAGTCGGCAATAAATGGGTATTTTGCAGAGAAAGAGGAAATTTATTTTTTTGAGGGTTTAAAAAAGCTTATCTCAAGATGTAATAAATGCATTGACGTTAGGAGAGATTATATTGAAAAATAAAAACAATTTACATTGAATTCGCATTTTCCTTCATATCGATACCGAGAATATATTGAACGCCCTTCGTATCTTGACACCTTATATAGATGGAAAGGCTTGCTTGTGAAAATTTTCAATTGATTCAACGCAGTAGTTTTTGGTTGGTGCCCTTTCGAATATGGAGAGTAAAAAGCAGCATTTTCGGCATACCTTATTTTTTACTATCAAGTCTGTGACTTGCTTCTCAAAAGTCAAGAAAATGATTCATTTTTCGAGCGCATCATCACTGGGGACGAGAAGTGGGTTGTCTTCAACAATGCTAAACGCAAGGGATCATAGATTAAAAAAGATGAACGATATTCATCAGAAAAAGGTGATGCTATCTGTTTGGTATGATCTCAAAGGAACCGTTTTTTTCTTTAAGCTTCTACCGGACAACATAGCGATCAATTCTGAAGTGTGCTGTCATCGGCTGGACAAATTGAATGTTTAAGTCAAACAGAAAAGGCCAGGATTGGACAATGGAAAAGGTGTAGTGTTCCACCAAGATAATGCGAGACCTCATACAAGTTTGGTAATCCGCGAAAAGCTTTTATAGCTTGGATGGGATCTAGTGTCACATCCATCATATTTTCCAGAATGATTATTACTTGTTCCGGTCTCTACAAAACTCTTTGGACAGTAAAACCTTCCCTTCAGATAAGGAGGTCAAAAATCATCTGGATCAGTTTCCTGGCAGGAAAGAAAAAAATTTTATACGCGTGGAATCATTCTACTGCCAGAAAGACGGCAAAAGATAACTGAGCAGAATGTGCAATATATAATGCAATAAAATATTTGTTCACTATAAGAAAATCGTTCTTCATTTTCATAAAAAAAAACGAAATTACTTTCTGAACAACTCAATGACGAATCTGCTAAATGGCTAAACGCAATTCAATGATGAGTTAGAAATACTGGTGGAGAAGAAAATTTAGATTTTAGCTCCAAGACCAGCTGATTGAAATTTCACGACGAACTGTTGCATTTTCAAGAAGAAATATAAAGCTGATTGACGAGGGGCTGCTCACAAAATCGAGGAGTGGATGGTGAAGAAACTTTTGCACCAGTAGTAAGATACGACTCAGTAAGAAGTCTTTCAGCAGTTGCAGCAGCTTTTGATCTAAACTTTTACAAGTTTGACATTTATATGAAAAAAATTTCATGGAACCACTGCATGGTTTTACAGAGGATGCTCGTGTTTGTCTAATGAAAAGAAATTTGTACGGATTGAGGCAGGCGTCATGTCAATGGAACTAGAAGGTGATATAATTTTTATTGCAGTTTGGGCTTAAGCAATCAAATATGGATTCGTGCGTTTTCTACAAAAGTCAAGCTGTTTTTATCTTGCGTTGTACGAGTATGTGGACGATGCCCTTGCTGCAATCGGAAAAGATATTCGCTGCTCCAGCGTTTGGTCCTTTGAGTCGAATTTGAACCAGCGAGCTGGGCTCGACCTATGTCGAGCTGGCTCACGAAGCTGTGGACTGTATTTCAGATGTCTGCAAGTAATTTTCCCAGCAGTATCCAATCTAATTGAGTCCTCTGGGCTATTAAGCCTAAGCACTCACTGCTTCGGACTATCTCACTCATAACGATCCCGCTATAGACGTCATTACCCAGGAGTAAATCGAATCTAACTGGCATATGGAATGTCGGGTCTGCCTACTGCAAACCCCCCAGGTAAGACCATTTGTCGAAGCTAATCGGTTGGGGCGAAACAAGTCCAGACAGGGCCTTTAGTACTATGGTTTGCACTTCACCATGTGATGTTGACACTTGGTATGCTTTGGTATGCAAGTGACTTTGTTGGCTACGGTTTTGCTGTGGATGTGGCGGTACATTTCTTGGCGATGTTAACTCGGGTTGCATATGGTACGCGGTGTGTGAAGTTGCATGGAGCAGTGTGTTGTGACGTTTTTTGCAATAATGACAATTTTTTCGTTGCGCCCTCTCCAAATCTTTATATCAATATGTCTTACATAGTCTACTCCTGGCTGTTGAAATGGCCTTGATATAGTGGTTCTTACTGCCGGTAGGTTGCCCATTAATTGGGTTGGATGTTTTGCCCTGAACCTAGAACAAATTACGCAGTCGTGTCTTCACTGCTTTTCTTAGGTTAGGTACCCAGTAGTGTTGTCGTATACCTAGTCCTGCCATAAGTTATATTACAAATATAAAACACTATTAAAAAAAACAGTAAACAATATTGGTTATTAAAAAAAATTGGATTCACTCGAAATGATTGCCGTTTGCTTTAACACAAGATTCCAAACCGTGAAGCCATTGGGCTATAGCCGCATGTACGGTTTCAATGGAGATCGTTGACACTGCTCTGGTTAATGCTGTTGAGTCTTGCAGGCCATATTCTCCAATTCTGACTACAAACCATAATCCAGTGGATTCAGATCTGGACTCCCCGACGGCCAATCTTCTGATGCTATAAAGCCAGGGATATTGACTCTGAACCACTCCTGTGTGGTATTGGCTTTGTGTGCCGGAGTAGAGTCCTGTTGGAAGACCCATTTGTATCCATTGAAAAGGGTATTGGTCAAACCCTTCAGAACACCCTCTAGCACATCTTCTTGGTAAACCTTAGCATCAGTTTTTACGCCTTTTTCAAAGAAATAGAGGGATGTGACACCGTGGTGAGGGACCCCACACCAAACCATTACGGAAGCAGGATGATGTTCATGTTGAACTCTTAGATCAACTTTTTTCGCTTTCTTAGATGAAGTGGCATATATTTTGTCATTTTGTTTGTTGAAAACTTCTTCGACGGTAAAAATTTTCTCATCCGTATACAGAATGTTTTCATGGCCACTGCAAAAGTCGCTTGCATATTTCCAGTCTAATTTTTTTTAGTTGAGGAATTAGAAGATGACTCGTGGACCGACGATAGGCTTTCATATGCAGATCATCCCGAATCTGCCTAGACATGGATCTGGCCTATACATCCAATTCCTTGGACATGATCTTCTGCTTCCTAAGGTGATTTCTCTGAATTCGTTCACGCACTGCCTTTACTACCGCATTCGTACGGACGACGCGCGGGCGACCGATAAATGATATGCCCGATATGATATGATGAGCCCGATAAGTGAATATTCTCGATGTTCTGAGTGCTTTTAGCAACTTGCCAGCACTCTTTAAGCAATTATGCAACGCTATTACTGCTGCTCGATTCTCTTTAACACCCCACTCCATGTTAATAGTTTGCAAATTGAAACCAAACTGACTAGTATTCTTCACTGATCAGTGCATGTGTTCTGAAAAAAAAAGTTAACGGTTATATTCACGCAAGAAGTTTTGAACGATATGCGCTGGAAATTGTGTAACAGAACTTACGACAGGACTAGGTATATATGACCGTCTTTTGGCTGGCAACGTGAAGCGTTTTTTCGTGTGCTTCCTGTATGAGCAGTTTAGTGACTGAGCTAACCCAGTCAATACATCTTCCCCATAACCGCCGCATATTGATCTTTGCCATCACGATACACAGCGAGACCCATCCCATCGTAGAGTTTGGCAATTGCAGATAAAATTGTCCTTTCTGTTACGTTTCCCTCCCAATCGGAAATGGAATTCCACTTGATTCCTAATGTTTTAACTCCGACAAATGTATTTAATAATTTTTACATGACCAGATGAGTGGCTATATATGAATAGAAGACCCGAGCAAATGCACAGCCGAGGGATAAAACGAATTTCTAAATATTTGAAGAGAAGTCTGTCACATGGAATAACTAATGGTGTGGGTGCGCTTCCTCAATTCCGGGACAGTTGCTTGGAGTTCACGCAAGCAAAGTGTCACAGCAACATGGATAACAAAAGTAGTTTTTATGGCGAGCACAATCACCAACACAGGCGACCTTATGTCTGAGGTGAGATTTGCTCGACCATAACTGCTTACAGATCGATCCAACGACAATATATTTCGATAATCTCAGGGCGATTATAATTGTGAATAATCCAGAGTCATCAAAGAGGACAAAACAGATCGATACAAAGTTGTTTTACACATCGACCAACAAAACAAAGGACTGATTAATGTGCAGTTCATTTCAACAGTTGAGCAGCTAGCCAACCCGTCGATGAAGCCGCTTGCTAAAGAAAAATTTGTAGATTAAGAGAACTTGTTAATTTTTTTTTCACTTTTGAATTAATTTAAAAAACGAAAACGAGAGGCCGTGTTTAAATACGCATTTTTATTTCTACCGTTTAGTAATAGTTTTTATTTCATAGCGCGCTAAAATTCATTTTTGAGAGGTCGCACATGGCCACTACAATTTTTATACATAACCTGTTGTCAAATTACATTAATTGCACTTTTTTCTTTTACAAGAAACCCAACAAGCACATTTAACGGTGATCTCTACGTGTTGTACAATGACATTGACTTGGTCAGAAATGGTCGCATCAGCCGCCTAAGATGGCAAATTGACACCAATGCTCCGGGCTGCAGATGCTTCGATTTCAACCCGGAGTGGCAACTCGGGCGCAGATCCTTCCCGGACTGTAGCCCCATCTAAGCAAGTAAGGTTTGAATTCGGTTAGGTATTATCTGGTACGTGATGTACCACGATGTTTGAGGCATTTGCTGGATAACCCCTTTCCGAAATTGATTTAAATAATGAACATCTGGTGTAAAGATGGAGTGGCCGTGGTGTAGTGGTACTAGCAATCGCTTCTCACTCGGAGGGTCAAGGTTCGAATCATACCCATGACAAGTTTTTCAAGTCTTTCATTTGTGTAATTGGAACTCAGTCAGAAAAATTCTGCGTGAGAGCGCATAACACTGACACGTAGATTTGGCTGTTGTATAGTTTCAAGCACAAAAAACAAGTGTGAATTATAACTTCGAATAGTCTGAGTGAAGAAAAAACTCTCCGTCCTATTGGGACTCCCACCCCTGAGACCTAATATCGAAACCAAATACACTTAAGTTTCAAACCACTACAAAAACAAATTTCCTTTCTCCTCCTTCTACCTTTCCGCCCGCGCTCAAGCAACAGTAAAAGGGTATCTGACCCCTTAGGAGCGCGTAAGTTAAAAAAAACAAAAAAAAAAATTCGTTTCTTCAATTCAGAGATATTTTGAGACTGTAGATTTCGTTAAACTATAACGGCTTCCTACTAAATGTGCCACAAGTCATCAAATACTCGTGGACATATTACACCGCTGCAAGTAAAAATAAAAACGATTCTCCAAACTAAGGTACGAAGCTCCAATTTTTTTTTCAATTTTATTCCTGGGACGTATCATTGCTTTCGGTATTTCTCGTCATAAACTCAACATGAACATAAAGTCGTTTTTATTTTTATTTAATGCGTTGATGTCATGTATAACATCACAGTCACAATCATCAAGGCCACAAGAGAAGGTCATGCGATTGGTGTATCTTTTAATGGTTGTCAACACATCAATGCCATCAGCATCTTAAGACCCTGGGTGCACAAATGTGAACCTATTTCTTTTTCAAATCCTAGCAGGTAGACACCTCAAGCGGTGAGTAGAAATGCCCCAATCAGTTGCTAATAAGTTCGCTACAGTTCGCAAAGTTTTGACATTATTTTTTTTCTTCAGTTTCATAGTTCGAATTTAAATTCGCTTAGTTATTCAACTGCTTACATAAATGACATTTTTTTGCTTCTTTCTAGAGTTGGTAAACTGTATCAACATTTGGGAATGTAAGCATTTAATTTATTTAGCTTTTTCTCATGAATTTCTTTATTGTTAGTGTGTACCTCATTAACATGAAATAGTTTTTTTGGTACTTAAATTAAACATGAATGATCAAGAAACTTGGAATCTGCTCAGTGACAGTGATTGCGACTTCTCTGAGGATGATAACGATGAAGAATGCCTCCAAAAGTCACCGGAGCTTGTCATCTGTCTGAGGAGTTTCATAAAAGAGAAGTAGAGCCAGAAAAAGGCAGCCGAGATGCCAAAAAGGAAGTGGTGAATAAATAGCAGAGATTATTTTGGCGCACTAAGAAAATGACTTCGTGGGGTGCAGATACTCCAGATGATGTGCTGATTTCACAGGGAACTTTGTTAATATGATATACTCCTTTTTTGGAATATAAGGGTCTAGACTTTTGGTAATTAGTCAGAACAAATAATATCCTTCACAACTTTGAGCGTTGTTTCTCTTGTATTGAATGTAGCGCCGTATTGTTGGAACTACAGCTCGTATATATCACTGTTGTCGAGCTCTGATCACAGAAAGTCGGTTAACATCGGTCTTTTCGAGACCTTCCTCATTTCAAAAGAAATAATGTCCCATGATGCCGCCATGCCGTAAACAGCACAAAACAGTCATCTTTGTGGATGCATTGATGCTTGGTCAAAGCTATCATTGCCACCTGGTTATCCTATACTTGATTTTGAAATTTAGGTTGGAAAAAATACAATGCTTCCAGAGTTAGTGAAAAATCTTGGCATCATTCAAAGGGTGAGTACATAAACGCCAGCATTTCTACCTTAGCACAATGCAGACTTTCCGCGTGTATTTTTGAACGCTTTCACTGTGCAGACACATCTACGAGTAAGTATGATAATCAGTCACTTTGCGTTCAAAAACGTGCAAAGAAAATGTAAAATTCAGTTACTGGAGCACCCTGGCTCCAGTTCTAGATGCGTCTCCAGCTTAAAAAGTAGCCAACAGGACCAGTCAATCCTCTCAAAACTAAGACTGTCCTCTTTACGAGAAGGAGGAAACTGCGAGGTCTGATTCATCTACTGCTTAAAGGCATCACCATCCAATTCTCCAAAGAACCTAAGTATTTTGGTGTTATCTTGGATAACAAACGTCTCTGGACTAAACGTCGAAAGTATCTAAGGCTCTGTCGGCCTTCTGCCAGTGTAAAAGAGCTATCGGCAAGCCATGTAACCGAGAAAGGTCTTTTAGATCTACACGGCTATGATAAGACCAATTATATCCTATGCGTCGGTTTAGTGGTGGAATAAGCGCTCGCGAAAATACGTGATTGCTGCTTTTACCAGACTCCAAAGAGCGGTTTGTTTCAGATGCATGTGGGCTTTCCCCAGCACTCCTGGCTCTGCTCTAGACGCATTATTGAATATACCTCTCCTTGATATTTATATCATGGGTTGCAGTCTCAAAGCCATCTTCCGTCTAAAAAGAAGTGGTCTATGGTACAACACGCACTAGAGATTTGATGACCTTGACAGAATCTGAGCCAGGAAAGAAGCATGCAATATAGGATGTGGCGCTGGTATCATTCTGGAGGACGACAATGTTAGATTTCACTTCACATTAGGAAAGCTCGCATCCGTCTTCCAAGCGGAGATTTAAGCAAACTTGATGGTAGTGAACTACTCGTATATTACGGAGAACTGATGAAGGGGTCGAAAATGATGACGACACCGCGGAGCACTATCTCCGTGAATGTCCGACTTACGCTCGTATCAGGCTGCAGGTACTCGGCGCTGACTTCGTGGGTGCTGGTACTGTACGCAACTTATCACATTATATCCAGACATTAAACAAAAAAAAAATTAATTTTAACAGAAAAGCATGAAAAGGTACTAAAAGTGGAACTTCGTGTCGAATCATCGGTAAAAAATAAGGAATTGCCATATCTACAATCGTGGGAATACAAAAAGAGTATAAAAATTTCTTTCAGATTTATCAAAACATCAATCGCAGGAGAAGAGATACGCACGACCTTCCGAAAACGGAAGCTGTTTTATATCGAGGGCTCCTGAAGCATCGTGATCTTCATGTTCCAGTGTCAGGAAACATGATGTAACCCAAAGCCAAGAAGTTGAATTCTGTCTTCAAAAAGACAGAATCGTTTTACGCTGGTAATGGCTGGATTACAAAGTTGAAAGCCAGGTTTGGAATTCGGCTGTTAGCAATCACCGGAGCTAATAAACACTCTGTCGTGCCGATGAAAACGTTATTTTTTTTAGCATAGTCCCAAGCAAAAAGTTTGTGCATGCCGGTGAAAGATGAGTTTCTGAAAGAAAAATAGCCAAGGACCGTTTTACAATCCTTGTATGTACGAACAGTACTGGTGAACACAAGTTGAGACTGCTTGTCATTGGAAAAGCAAAAACAATCAACGATATTTCAAAAATTGTAAGCACCTTTCTAATCTTGTTAACTAGTGCTTCCTCTTCCATCGAACTTGTCAAATTTTAGATGCTGGGTAAGGTCAATGAATCTCGAGACGTTCTCCAGACTAGTCCTGGAACTAAAGTACCACTGCTTCCATTGCTCCCGAAACGCTAGAAGACTCCTCCAAGCTACAGCGATCGTTGCGGTTTCCGTGCTGTTTCCCAAGAGGCTCCAAACCAATAAAATCAAAAGGCCTGGGCCATCCAGCAGCACATTTCTAACATCTTTTAGTGAAGTCATAAAAGACGCAATAACGATCGCGTTAATTGCCTGGCACTAAGGCCACGTCAAGCTTATCGCACGTGCTAATCAAAGATCTCTTAATCATTTCACCAAAGCCATAGGTGGATTAGGAGAGATTTGGCTAGGTGCAAAACTCGAGGTCGTGTCACCTGGATCCCAGCCGAGCCCTCCTCCCCAGAAAACATTATGGAGATCATCAGGCTCAGCAACCCGACCCTTCCGACTCATGACTGGAAAGTCGTGAAACTGGAAGAACTATGGGGCCTTACAGATGCGCGTTGATCGTGATCAATAAGGAATCCCTTAACCCTCTAGCGCAATCTGAAGGCATGATTCGGTTCGGTTTCTAGATAATTCACCTAAGGATCTATAAAAAGGATGAGCTGGATGCTGATAAGCAACCTCCTCCTCCTTTAACTGAAACTTTAAATACAACCTTAGATCTTGGAGCGTCCATATCCTTTCCAGAAATGGATAGCAACGACTCCAATCTATCACAGGCGACAATTAAGCCGTCGGTCTCCTCTTCTGACACTCTGCCGGAAATGGAAACCGTTGACGAAGTAAAAGGAGATCCTATACGATCAGATGAAGAAGATGGGCACATCTTCAGAATCGAAGAACTTAAACAGCACCATGGTGGAGGCCACTCTGGTAAGTTGTAGCAATGATACGGTTTCTTCAGATTAACCTCCGTCACCCAAAAAAGGCTTGGGCCGCACTTATTCTGGGTTTTTTCTAAAATCGAAGAAGACATTATCGTAGAAGGCGAGGTTCATGGACTTGGGACACATGTATACGCTCTGCTCTGTAAGATCAAAGATGGTATATTAGTGACACGTACCCTTAATGCATTTTTGCTTCCTAATCTCAGCGACCCCGATATAGCCGTTGCCAGACTAGCTACTTTCAAAGGCTCCTACTGACTTGCATCGGCATATCTTGACTCACGATCATGTGGGCCTTCTCCCTGGTGATAACCTAGAAAGCGTGGTACTGGAAGCTGGAAGGCTAAAAACTGTACTCATCATCGGGTGCGACGCGAACGCTCATCACACGTTATGTAGCAGTACCGGCATCAACGACAGAGGTGAGTCACTTTTTGATTATATTATAAGTAATAACCTCATTATTTTCGCCCACTTTTATAACAAGAATCCGACAGGAAGTGTGACGCTCCTCCCAGCCAACCATTATTCCGGAATTATCGGAATTATCCCCTAAACTCTCAAGTTCCCCGCGTGACACCAACAGCCACTTTTACCTACCTACCTACCTAACTAGTGCTTCCTTGTTAACCAAAATTAAGTACCTACTCAAAATGATGAACATTTCGTAAAGATGAACAAGCCCTGTTTTTTATTCGTTCATCTTTCCGATGCCTATGAAAAATTGAATCCCGATTGAAACCCAAAATATACATACGAGGGGCGTTCAACATATTCTCGGTATCGGGGTGAAGCTGTGGTTGTATATATAAATTGACTTATTTATCAAGTAATACTATTATTTTAGTGCATTCATGTAAAATTTCATATAAATGTGATTATTAATTCGCGTTTTATCTCTAGTTAAACAGAATCATAATGGCAACTGAGACGATGATGGTGAAAATTGAGCATCGCGCTGTAATTAAATTTCTCACTAAGCAAGGAAAAAGTCAAAAAACTATTCATGAAGAGATGGTGGCTGTTTACCAGGGTTCCGCACCTTCATTATCAACTGTGCAAAAGTGGTCAAGTGAGTTCAAGAGAGGCAGAGAGGGCATTGAAGACGACCCCCGCTCCGGCGCCCCGGCTACTGCTGGTACGGAAGAAAGCATCAAAGAAGTCGAAAAACTTGTTCTTGAGGATGCCCGAATAAAGCTGAAAATGATGGCAGAGATCACCAAGCTTTCAATTGGTACCATTCACACCATTCTTCATGACCATCTTAACCTTTCAAAGGTCAGTGCAAGGTGGGTGCCACGAATGCTCACAGCGCCTCAGAAAAAAGTGAGAATCGCATGCTGTAGAGAGCTTTTGGAGATGTGTAATGAGAACGCGGACGGT
Source organism: Volucella bombylans (assembly GCA_949129095.1). Taxonomy (NCBI): domain Eukaryota; kingdom Metazoa; phylum Arthropoda; class Insecta; order Diptera; family Syrphidae; genus Volucella; species Volucella bombylans. The sequence continues at coordinate 389,123,938 of OX422140.1, forward strand.
GTTATGGATCGAATTGTTACTGGGGACGAAACATGGGTCCACCACTATGACCCTGAAAGCAAACAAGAGTGCATGCAGTGGCACAAAAAAGGAACAGACCCCCCGAAGAAGTTCAAAGTCACTCCGTCTGCCGGGAAGCTCATGGCCACAGTTTTTTGGGACTCAAAGGGAATCTTGCTCATTGAGTACAAAAAAAAAGGTGAAACCATCAACGCCACATCCTACGCTTCCACTTTGCATAATTTGCGGGAGGAAATTAAAAAGAAAAGACGGGGTAAACTCGCAGCGGGTGTGTTGCTTCTTCTTGACAACGCTCGTGTTCACACGGCGCGAGTTTCCAAGGCTGCTGCGCGAGATTGTGGTTTCGAAGAAATCCAACACCCACCCTATAGTCCAGACCTTGCCCCTAGTGATTATTTCCCGTTTCCGGATTTGAAAAAATGACTTCGTGGAAAAAGATTTTCGGATGATGAAGAACTCAAGTCGGCAATAAATGGGTATTTTGCAGAGAAAGAGGAAATTTATTTTTTTGAAGGTTTAAAAAAGCTTATCTCAAGATGTAACAAATGCATTGATGTTAGGGAAGATTATATTGAAAAATAAAAACAATTTAAATTGAATTCGCATTTTCCTTCATATCGATACCGAGAATATATTGAACGCCCCTCGTATGTACATACGAGTATGTGCACCAGCTTTTTTCTAAATTCCCATAATAAAAAATTTTTTTTCAAATATGTTCGTTTAAAAAACACTTGACATTAAGTTTATGTTCAGGTCTTAAGGGGTTGCGGTACCATAATTGTTAATTTACTCTTTAACTATCTGCAGGATTTGGTTAACAAATTTGAATTCCTGCAATTTGCTTGATTTCAAATAATCGCATTTCGAAACATTGGGAAGCTTTAAAGATTTTCAAAGGAAAAAGTCCAATATAAGAGTACTTTGTGGAACTATGGAAGTTGTTAATTTGCATAAATCTCGAATTAATCCCCAAATCAAAATATTTCTACGAAATTGTGCTTATTATTGAGTCAAGGTTTTCAAACAAGCGGGGTGCCTCACTCTCCTCACAGATAAGAGCTAAAAGTTCAAACCTTTAAGGATATTTTCTTATGAACTTGAACACCGAAAACCAACTTTGACAAAGAATTTGGAAAATTTCAGGAAACTTTAAGTAGCATCTGCTACCAAAAGTGATCTCGTTTCCGTTGTCATTCTCCTTCACTTTCGATAACCGTTTGTCTCCAACATGCCCTGGGAGTTGTCAACTTTATTAACTCTTCACTTCAAAGGCAAACTAAAACACTGAACTTGCATTCCTTTCAACTTACCCCGGATAGAAAACTTTTCCCATTCTGTAACTTTGGTAGAAAAATCAAAAAAAAAAAGAAAAAGAAAAAAACAAAATTGGGTGAAAAATGCGGCGCCCCTTTCCGTTCGCAATTGAAGGAGTTAAATGAATTTTAGTCAAAAATTATTCATCAGCCTCCGCATGGAAAGTTTAAATCAAATTTAAAGAAAAGCAAAAAACTCTTCCAGGATTCACTCAACCAAGCGTAAGTTTGAAACCTTCTACCTTCTTTCTCCCATTCTTTACATCTTCTAAAGGCGTTTTTTTTTTTATAAAAAAAAAAAAAAAACTTCTGTTTGCTGTTTGCTCTTTTTTATGCAGTACTTATAAAGTTAAGCAATTGAGGGTAGAGGCAAAGGAGGTACATGTACTCGTACATACACGTATTGAGGAGGTGCCCTTAGTACCAAGTTGCTTTAGGCAAACTCAAACACAATTGAGTTGGTTGTGTTGCGTTTAATCAATTTGCATCGCATGAAGAGGCATACAATTCGAATTTAAAAGCAACAAAGGTCAGGGCAATTGACCCTTGTTAACCTTCAACATCAATTAGCATTCTCTGGAAGTTTCACCGGTCGAATGCATCTGTAACAACATTATCCCTTATCGCCTTTCGCCCTTTGGGAAGATTCTATTACTCTCCGGAATATGTAGAGAACAACAGAAATTATAGATCCAACGACTGTGACATGCAATGTAACATACGACCATGAGTAAGAGTACGACAACGAGTGCTTCTATACAATTGCCACAGGATCCTGTATTCACTGAGTCTTTACAAGTTTTTACACACATTGTTCTGTGGACTTGTAAGACGTTAAATGCCCTTGGGGAGCTGTTTCTGTTTTTTTTTCTTTGTTCTCTGCTCTTTTTTTATGATCTCTACTGTTGTTCGTGTTTTATGTTGATGAAATGCTGATAAACCTGCTCACGTATTCAAATGAGATTTATATATTTCTACTGGCACAAGTATAACAAGGACTTGAGAGCTCATGTATGTTATGAGGTTGTTTCTGCAGCAATGCTGGTAGGCGCATAGTCGTAGTCGTAGCCATAGTCGTGCTCGTACTCGTAAAAGGCTCTGGCAATGAAATTGAAAACTTCCTGAAGGTCATGGATTCATGGTTCCGCATCACAGAGTTGCAAATGAAATTTTGATTGGGCTGTTTGCTTGACGTATTTATTGCTGCATTTGCTTAGATGAATTTGATGCTGAAAATATGGCTGAAATTGACGGAGCTTGACTTTGTGCAACCAAGTGGTCTTTGATTCAATGATATTGAATGATGTTTGCCTCAATACATTTACATTCAATCGATTAATATGTGTACAGATACATGACCATCAAGGATTGCTATGGTCAAATACTTGATGGGCGTTTCTATATTTAAACATTTTTTCTTGCTCTTTTTTTCACAAATTCTCTTGGTACCATGAAATGCTGTCGTTTTTTCCAATTTGGTTACAAAAAAACGTGTACATATAGTAAGTACTGTTTCCTTAATTTTGAAATAAATCTTTGCATTCACACAAATTGCATGTAAATATGGTATACTCTATAGTGTATGTAAGATTCCTACTACATATTTGATGCAAAGGAATTTGTGCCAACACAACTGAATAGAGTAGTAAGTAAAAAATAGTACTGGTGCTGTCCAATTACCACAGAAATACTTGCATTGTGGAGAAATATTTTGAAATGCTATTTCCAGAAACAAAATCCAATTTAAGAAATATTAATCAAATTTCAACTGAAAGTTCTGCAAAAGGATATGAAACATAGCTAAAAAACGTTACTCACTACAGAAGCGAAAGAAGGTAAAAGGAAGTAGATACATCTCGCAAACAAATCTTATTTCCATAGAGATTATTACGTTACCTGTGGGATGCGAATGCACCTTCTTCAAATCAATTGATGAATAAAATACGAAACGATGTCAAAAGATTCCTCTAAAAAGTGGAATTTATTCTCTGAATTTCAATCATCATACTCACTGAAGGGACTCATAATGATGTATCAGCTTTGATATGTTTTACAGTCCCAGACCACGGAAAGTGCCACTAACTAGATAGATCAAAATTGAGTGTAAACAATTAGAAATGACGAAAACTGTCCAAGATTCTTAGAGACAATAAAAATAAATAAATCAAGTTATCGCGAAAAGACTAAACCTCTGTCTGATTGCTCTAGATTTGCCTTCTCTGACAATACTCGTATTACAGCAAGTTACCAAAAGTGGAAGAAGTCTTACCAGAATGTTTCCACATTAACAAAAGTTTACCATTAAGTGACTCATATATATCGTTTAGTGGACTCACAATAGCTAATAGTTCGTATCCTACGTTTTTTAAGCCGAATACATCACCAAGTCTGATTGATCTCGTCATTGTGTCTGACCCTCTGTCGCTTCTCCTGTTCGAGCAAATTTCTGAACACGATCTCCTTTTTTGCGCACTACGAGTAGATATCGTTTTCTCTCGTACTAGATCTCCAACATCTTTCCATATAAGGACTTTGTCTTTATAGAATCCAGTTCCCTTCAAGATGCATCCAGCTTAGCACCATGAAAGCAATCAGATTAAGCATTGATCTTACCAGAAAACTGGATTATTTTCAGATGCTTATTGAACATTTCTACAACGTATACGTTCCTACTATTTTTGTGCGGAATGTAACCTATCCATGGTATACTGATGAGGTCACTAAGTTAGGTTAGGTTAAACAGGGGTATGATGGATATGCCATCAGACAGACACCAGTCACCAAAACGGATCAAAAGCGATCCTTGTGGAACTGGTTGAATTTGTCCTCAAATTGAAAAACTACGTATAAACAATCTCCCTGGTGAAATATCCAATTTCTTTGCAAAACGCAAGAAGGCCTTTGAAATTCGTGCCGTGTATTTCGTTGCGTGTTTCCGCAGGAGACAGTGAACTTTCAGGATTCCTATTACTCTCCTAAGCTTATCCCTGTTTAATTTTATTAACTCCCTACATCTCTTGCTGTCAAAAAGTCGGCCTTGGATACCCTGTGTCCTTCAAGACTTGTCCACAGTCTTTGTGATTTTTTCTTCGATAGTGCCCCTCAGTATGCAAAGGGGTGGTTTGATATTGGCAACCTCACTATTATCGAGTAGCCCTCCTTTTCTTGCAAGCTCGTCCACTTCTTCATTTCCTTTAATACCGCAGTATCCTGTATCAGAGATGACGTTGGTTGTTTTCATTTTCTTGAGTAGCGATGTCTCTTTCGGATACCAATCTCATCTGTATTAGCTCAACCGCCCATCTGCAGGATATCTGATTGGAAGACACTGCTTGCGTCCGTTAGTCTTACAGACACTCTTAGCTTAGATCTTCTAAGAAGATACCAGAACTTATTTCTTCCTCTGTTCTTGAGCCATCTGTGAATATTTCAATTTTATTTGACCTGATTATTGCACTTTTTTCCCAGTCCTCCCTCTACGGATAAAGTATATCATACGGGATGTCGAAGTCAAGCAAGGAAAGAATTTCATCCGTTAGAATTGGATTGCCTGGCAGTAGCCCCGCTAGGACCGTGTCATATCGGAAATTACTGCTCTTAAAGGAACTTAAATTAGTGAGTCCTATCGTACCGTTGCCAGCAAGTTTTTTTGTCTCTAAATCAAACGGTGTAGAAAGGTGTCCAATTCTGCCGTAGGGTGGTACGGAGCGCATCTGTAATGGCTATGGAAGCCGTTCTTTGAAACGTTTTCTTGTTTATTTCTTTCCACCGTACTAGTGCGACGTATGTAACCATAGCAGGTTTTAAGCCCCAAATTGTTACTACTATTCTTTCACAGATAAAAAGAGCATTATATGCCTTTTTGGTTCTGTCCGCTACATTAAGATTCCAATTCAGTTTTTTGTCCAGAATTACACCCAGATGTTGTACATCGCGCTGCTCGAGAATGCCCTGAGGGAGCTTGAATTGTGGTATCTTACCAGAAAGTATAAAAAGAACCAGATCCGTTTTGGAAGGGTTGGCATTGAGAGCACAGCTCTTTGGCCAAGTGCTGATCGTCTTCTTATTAAGGTTTACACTATCCACTTCAGAAATTGCGTTAAAATTTCTCCATTTGTTTTTATTTTTGAATGTGTGAACTAATTTAATATCACTTTCACTCAATCTGGAGTTTTGTTTCTTTATTTCATGGTTTTCTAAATTCATAATGCAAATTTTTGGATTTTGTTTCGGAGGCACTATAACTTTGTACTTATCCGTGAATTTGGTTTCAATTTCATCTTTCAATTTTCCCGAAGATGTTTTATCGCCACATTTAATTGTTACACAATCATTACTCTTGTTTACCACATTGTTTGCATTTACGTGAGTTAGCTGTATTTTTTCGTTTATTTACTTTCGAATTTCATTTGACTCCTGTTTTACCTTGGGAAAGACAAGGACCTTTGACATTTTTTCTTATGGTCATTACATTTATCTTCACTGTCACTGAGTCTGATACAGTTTCAATTTTATTACCACCATCACATGACATATGTCACATGAGGAATATGACATATGTCAAAAGATTGCAAAGACGATTGTCCAAAGAATTCCTTGTGAAAAAATAAGGTGCACCTAATGATAAACCAATTGGATACATTTTTCATGACAACAAGATATTTCGCCATAATTTTCTGACTATTACTCATGTTATAACATACGATACCTTAAAGACATACATATGGGTGTTCCATTGTTACGGGATGTGACATTAATATCCATCATTTCATAGACTATTTGCCCAATATTCTAGATTAATAAAACAAAAACTGGATCGTCAATAAAACTCATGATGTACTTTTAACTATAATATTCGTAATATGTGTCATTAATTGAAGAACTACTTGGTTAAGTTATATGTAGGACCATATAATGTTATACTATTTTGCATGGAAACTGTTTTCCGTTCTAAAGGGTCCGCCATCTAACGTTTTTTTTTTTTCAACTAGTGCTTATTTCGTGAATGTAACACTTAGCTCATGTCTGATTTGACAGATAATTACTTTTATCCTTCCGGTTAATAATGGCAAATAATTTCATTCAAATGGTTGCCTCGGCTGGCTATGCAGTACCTACACGATCGGTCCAATTTTTAAGCACATTATTGATTGTGTGGCCAATGGCTTCACGAATATTGTCCCTTAAAGCGTCAATTGTATCTGGCTTGTCGGCGTAACACTAATCTTTTACGGCACACCACAAATAATACTCCAACGGTGTCAAATCGCAGCTCCGAGGTGGCCAAACGACATCAGCTCTGCGGCTGATAATGCGATCTTCAAAAACAGGGCGCAAAACATCGAGTGTAGCTTCGGCTGTGTGGCACGTAGCGCCGTCCTGTTGTAACCAAATGTTGCCAATATCATCCTCTTCAATTTCTGTGAACAAAAATTCGTTCAACATGGCCCGATAACGATCGCCATTGGCTGTAACGGCCACTCCTTGCTCATTTTCGAAGAAAAATGGCCCAATTATGCCTCTGTACCAAAATCCGCACCAAACAGTGACTCGTTTTGGGTGTATCGGCTTTTCAATATATGCCTGCGGATTTTTTGTGCCCCAAATGCGACAATTTTGCTTGTTTACATACCCGCCAAGATCAAAATGAGCTTCATCTGAAAAGATGATTTTTTTTGGCAAAATCGGCATCTTCGATCGCAGGCCCACGTTCCCAGCGTTGTTCAAGCGTATACATAACCATATTCGTTCAGCGGAAGGATAAAACTAATTATCTGTCAAATCAGACATGAGCTAAGTGTTACCATTCACGAAATAAGCACTAGTTGAAAAAAAAAACGTTAGATGGCGGACCCTTTACTTTAAATATTGTAGTTACCACAAACCTGATGTTTAATATCAGTTTAGGAACGAAAAACAAAGTATCCTAAATCCTCTCTGATTTTGTGAAATTTTCGTTCCCACCAAATACAAAATGTTCTATTTTATTAATTTAAAAATCATAACAATCTAATGTTGTTCTAATTATAACCTTGGCTCTTAAGAATGGCACTGATGTCGTCAACAGCACGTTTCCTAGTACCGACCAAGTTAAGCACACGCCAAAGTCTTCCATTGAAGTACACGGATTAAAGAGATTAAAGCGATTTTGAAATTGTGCAGCAAGTCTATCTGAAGAAAGGTCATTCATTCATTCATTTCTAATGCATTTCATTGCATTCTCCTTAAATTTACTATACTCACATGCTAACAGAAAAAATGCTTAAAAGCTAATGCTGCTTAATATAACTTAATTAACTTATTCTAACTTACTGGCCTCCAAGCGGCCGCTTTAAGCTAAACTACGATATATTCTTACTCTATGTCTTTCGACTTGGTAAATGACATTAAATTAAACATCCAACTTAGACTATGTACTTAAACTAACCTAACCTAATTGTTAGCTAACTCAAAGTTGCTAACCTTAAATACCTTAAAACTACCGTACTCTTTCTAAGTCGGTCATTTGCTAAAAATAGCAAAGAAAATATGGCCCACTTTGTCTTCTAACTAGGCTAAACTGGACTTGAAGGAAACCACAACGAAATCGGGTCTTCATCACTCAACCACCAAATATATTGGTGCTGCAAAACAACATCTTTTTTATCGCGTTTTGAAACCGCCCTGCTAACCCTGAGACGTTCAGTACTGCCGTGTGCGACGTCTCTGTTCTAGTTGAGTCGCCTCTCACTAACTGCACGAGCTACGTGGAAGATTAGCGGCACCGCAAACCTATCCTGGATCAGCCATTTAATGTCAAATTAGAGGAACGCTTCTGGGGTAACGAAGGCTTTCCAGCGCGCAATGTCATGATATATGTAGTTGGGATAGTAGGCCCCAGATATCAGGTTGTTGGACAAGGTCATTGCTTTTGCAATATGCCCTCGAGTCAACTTAATAGCGAAGTTCTCCACTCTTACTAGATTCATCCTGTTCTATAGGACCTCATTGGGATAGAATTTTATGTACTCCGATTCTGGTGTTCTGTAAAGTTGAAGACAAACTTGAATCTTTTCCGTTAAGCTTCCTCTTACGTTGAACCACATGGGACACAAATATACCAGCATGGGCCGGATGAGGGCCATGTAGTAGATAACTTTCACGCTCGCATCGTTTTAAATATAATGGTTTCAGTCTTGTGGAAGTTCATTTTCAACTTCATTCATCGCAAAATCGCCTAAGTTTTCGAAGTCACGTTGCAAAAGCATGTTAAGGACCTCCACTTTTGGACCTGTTCTGTACTCTATCAAGTTATTTGCGTATGCCATGCTATGGGGAAGTGAACCTATCAAATCGCTTGTGTAAATGTTGCATAAGACCGCATCTTGTTGCCGACCGTTCTTAATGTGAAAAGTTCCAACAGAAGTCGCATCGCCATTTTTCACGATGAACTGTCTGTTGATGAGCATATTATGAGGAATATACAAAAGTGGTTTACTGATGCCCAGTCTGGTCAGCCTGTAGAACAGCCCCTCTAACCATACGGTGTCCAAGTCAATCAGACAAGCTCCAGTATCTGACACCAGCTTAGACGCGGCATGTATGACATCATGCCTTGCCTTGAAATCGAATTGATTGTCCGGAACTAATTTTTGTCCTCAAACCGCTTAATCAGAACTTTATTGATCACTTTCTCGAACACCTTACTGATATTCGGAAGGAGACTTATGGACCGGAGATTCGCCTTATTGGATGTATCTTCACCCCTTTTAGGGATGGGATAAACTACCGCAGTTTTCGAATGCTCTGCATAATGTGCATTATTCATTGCATTGTTAAACTGGGTGGTGTAATCTGAAGAAAGTCTTAAGTGTCTTAAGTCGTCATTTATGAGTCTTATAAACACGAAAAAATAGGTTTTATTGTGACTTAAATCGTCAAGTATCAGTTTGAAGTTGCACTGTTCTTGTCTCTTTAGAAAGCTGTGAACACACTGTTTTATGGATGCTTCCAATGGGCGTTCTGTACTTCATCCTGTGGGATGATCGTAAAGTGCTCTGCGAAATCTATTTGGACCACAATTTCGTTTTCAGATACCTGCTGCTTTAGGTCTTTGAGAAACTGAATTTGGATTTTTTCGTTAACCAGCGTAACAATTGTGACTCAATTATGGTTGTACAAGGAAATTCAGAGACACTTCCTTGCTGAATTACAAGCTCATTCATCTGACCAGCCCATCAGCATCTGACTTTTGCTTCCAAAATATGATGGCTTTTTCGTCATACTTTGCCGGTATAAAATCCTTGACTAGAAAACAAACATGACTACAGCATGACTAAGCTGTCTTCAGCCTCGATATCATAACATCCTTCATTTAAAAATTCTTAGCAAGGAAGAAAAGACGTTGGCGGCTACAGTTAGAAAATTATAGTTTGCTTAGTAAATATTAACGTATACGTCGTGAGGAGTTTTCGTTATAGATGGAACACATAAAATTTCGATTTTCCTATTTCTGCTTTTCATTGCTCATAATCAGGAGTTTCTAAATTTGTTCACTTTGTCGGGTTTCAGGAATCAAATCTCTTTGGTCAGGAAGAAGGTCCCAACAAAAATGACAAACTGGTTCCGGTTGCTGTTGAATCGGTGTGCCTTTATGAAATCCACATTTCCTGAAACAGTTGAAAATTGTTGTTGGGGTGACATTTCTCTAGGCCTTATTACTCAGGGTCATGGTAGTCAGAACTGTTATATTGGCCTGCGTTCCATTATCTATGGTGTTCCGCAGCGGTGACACAACTTCCTTGGGGTAAAATGCTTTAAAATTTTGGAATACTCCTTGGTTTAACGGCTGTAGCTTAGATGTTGTGTTAGGAGGGAAAAATTGGAGCTTGATGTGGGAAAGCGGAGGTGGATTCTTATGAATAGTGTAATTGTCTAAACACAGCAGCATTTTGCGTTTTTTTTTGCCATGTCATCGTTCAAATTTAGAAGCCACTCATTAAATAATTCTCATCCCATGTTAAAAATGTTACATGGGTCATAGTGTTACAGCAATCGGTGTAATTCTTCCTTCTTTAAATATTTTTAATAACAATGCCCTGACGTTTCTTAAAATTGGTCATGCACCCTTCAATAGCAGTAGATCCTTTAATGACTATCGAGGTTGCACACGACTGAGCTTTCTCTTTCAGTGTTAAGCCTCCAACTGGTATGTTTTGTCCTCTGGTCTCACCAAGCAATTTAACTAGACATTCCTTTAGACGTCGATACCGACCTTCCCGGCAGATTTTCCTACATCCACTTTCCTTGCATCCGGCGATCTGGTCTTTCCTCTTCAAAATATTAGAAAGTGTCTCAAAATGTTTCGCGATGTCTTTTTTTAGAAGCTCCACCTTCTTTCTCCATTGAATCTCCGCTTGAGGAGGGTTCAATAGGAAACAGTCTAATAATTACGAGTATGTACACATTATTTACATCTGGACGCGTCAATCAATGTAGCTGAAGTAAAAAATGTTATCGAAAACTCAAAAAAGAACAAGGCTCCAGGAAGCGCCCGTATTTCGTTTGAATTTTATAAAAAATGCACACCTGAATTGCGAACCGAGGAGTTCAACCGAATATTCAAAACTGCAGCTGTTCCTGAATGTTTTCAAAATTCAATAATTTTTCCTTTACATAAGAAAGGGGACTACAATTACCCGGCTAATTACCGAGGTATATCTTTTTTGAATACTTCCACCAAGTTGTTCGCTGGTGTGCTATTCAACAGAATTACACAGTGGGTAGAAAACGAGAAGATCCTACGCGAATTCCAGGCTGGTTTTAAGCAAAATTATTCCACTATAGACCAAATTTTCGCACTAGTAAACACATAAGTTATATGCATTTTTCGTTGATTTTCGTGCAGCCTTTGACTCTGTACCACGCGAAGCGCATTTTTACAAGCTCTACAGATACGGTATCTCGACCAACGTCGTCAAAGTATTGAGAGCTACGAGTATGTAAAAAGACAACGTAGCATTCGTTGGGATGGAAGGGATCTATTAGAGAAATTTAATACAGAAACAGGGGTAAATCAAGGATGCGTGTTGAGTACACTGTTATTCATTTTATATATAAATGACATAACAGATCACGTAAAAGGTGGGATCAAGATCAAGTCAAACCACAATACCAGCTCTTATGTTTGCAGACGACATCATTTTTCTCGCAGATTCTGTGAACGCAATGATAGACTGGACGAATATTTTAAAACCTGGAACCTGTCGGTAAACTTATCGAAGACAAAGACGATGATATTCAGGGATGGCGGAGGCAGATACTCTCGCAAAGAAAAGTAGAAGTTTCAAGAAGAACAGACTGAAATTGTGAGGAGTATAAATACCTCGGTGTTTTGATTACGCCTAATCTAAATATGAACAAGCACCTGGAAAGCAAACTAGTAGAAGCGAAAAGGGCAATTTGTTCAGTTTTGAGTTATTGTATCAACAATGAAAACATTAGCCATGGCTCGAAACCGAAAATATTCCGTTCTACTGCAGCACCTATCCTGTTGTACGCTGTCCAAGTATGGGGAAAATTTCTTCGCTATTTCATCAGGCGAGTTTTTAGATTGCCAAGTAGCTCACCTAACTACATGCTTCACCTTGAGACTGAAGTAGCACCGCTATTTATGGATAACCTTAAAATCCACGTTAACTATATGATTAGAGTCATGGAGATGAAAGCAGAAAGGATACCGAAGATAGAGCTCACCCAAATGCTGCTTAACGGAGCAAAATGCGTTCACGGCTGGGAAAATCTAGCATCTCAATGTGGCTTAAATCTCCATGTTACTCCAGATGAAAAGCTAGGTCCACTAAAACATAATTTCCACACATTACTGAAGAAAACAAGCAACTGAATTTACAAAGAATTTGTAAATGAAGCTCAGTCATCGCAATACAGGACATGTTATACCAAATTGATTTATAATTTGCAGAATAGAACCTACTTTCTGACGAGTTACAAAACGCATATGATAAGCATTATCTTCAAGAGGTGAAATTATAAATTTAAACTACATTCCGCACCGCCCAGAACTACCATTTTTGTGTAACCTCTGCAACCTTAAAGAACGAGAGGATGTATTCCACTTCGTTGCAATATGCCCCATCCTCAGAGAATTCCGCTGCAGACTCTTTGGAGCACAGATACTCAATGTTAATGAACTGACGAGCATCTTAAACGGTAACCGCGGCTAGGATAGATTATATAACTGCGCTATAGAAAATGCATCATAGGGGAAAACTTCTAAGAATAACATACTAAATTGGTTAAATTATTTGTATTATAAAAAAAATAAAAAAAAGTAAAAAGTAATTAAATTGTCAATCTGGTAGATGGCCAAGCCATATACACTAATTGTTAAAAATTCATTTTTAATACGAAGTAAATAGTCAATTAAACTAACTAAGTAACTAATTATGTACACATGTCTACATCCTAGAAAAATTAAATAAATAAATTGTAAGTGCAATAGTCCCGAGAGGACCAAGTCTTTCCCTTTCACTGTGTTGTTTGACTAGTCATTTTGTGTATAGTGAAGTATAAATAATTTTCTCAATTTTTCGGTATTGGCCGAGATTTGAACTCTGCTGGAGTATGGAATTCACGCGTTCTACACAACCTAGCCATCCTGCCCGGACTCATATCACTGTTTATCCGAATATACCTCATTTTGTTGATGATAGGTTGTAGCCGTTTACATAATACGCAGTTGAGGCGCCTCCTTTCTTCAAGTCTTTTCAGGACCATACAGATGATTCTAAGACTCCATTCATAGGGTAAGTGTGTGCATCGTTAGGGTTTTGAAAAGTTATGATGCTAGCCCTCTGGCTCTCACAGATTTGGTGTATTTGAATTGAATATTGCTATCGTCACTTAGTTTCGGTCGGGTGGGTTGAATCACATATTCTGCCTAAGAAGGTTCTTATTTGTAGGCTTTTGTTTTCGTTCGATTTTGTTGCCTCAGTATGTCCTTTTTACTTTCGGCTCAAATTTCCGAACTGCATTGCTGCAGTATCATTTCTTGATCGCCTCGACCTCATATTTTCTGATCCCCTGTTTTTAATTTTTTGATTTATTTTTTTTTTAATGTAAACACACCCCTAACGTTTTTCTTGTGAACTGCCATTACTATTTTGCTTGTCAATATCTGCTATATCATGATTCAGTACTCGAACAAGCAACGTTTAAAAATTTTTAAAATTTATTTGCAAAATAAAAATGTATAGTCCTTAGTGCAAAACCCAATATGTGTCGGCAGAAACTCTCAACTCAGCCCTTGTACTCGAGTGCAGTGCTTCAAACAGCAGGCGTATGTTTGGCCAACATTCATCATCGATGAGTTTCTTCTACGTGAATGCCTAGAGAAACTTAACGCGTCAGACTCCGTGTTTCTGATCTCTTCTTTTCTACATTGCCACTGGTCCACTTGATGCTGATAATGCGAGATTTTGAGAGGGAATGTGAAGGAGGGAGACACAGTCAACAAAGGCTTTGGCGATCTCTTGCTATTATTGCCATCTCACAGTATTTTCCCGGCGCTGAATTGCTTGGTACAGTGACTACTGCTACGCAGTAATTCGAGTCAGTGTTGGCACCTGAGAAAATGCGAACGTCTGGAATACTCGTGTGTTCTGTCTCCCGCAATATGATTAATCGCAATTTGCACTTGCGGACCCTGATATGTATGGGGCAAACGCATGCTTGCCATGACCATGTTCAGTTCATAGTGTGCCCTCCTTTCTGATTCTGGCATTAATGTCGCCGATTACCTTTTTCACGTCGTACTTGTGATACTACTCATAGGTTCCTTCTAAAAGTTCCTTACTTCGCTTATTTCGCCCTGATCGTACCACCTCCATTTTTAAGTCTGTTTCCAATGACAAATTTCGCAGAGGGGTCCTAAATTGAATGGTTTCCGACTTCTAAACCGTGATCTTTAACTTTTAGCCATCGCCATAGCTATTAATCTTATAAAGATATCGGTCTTGGACCAGATCTGTTAGCAGTAAAATCTTGCGTACGCCATGGCAAGACTATTCTTAGTGAAAGTGTCTAGTGACCTAAAAATTGCGTTTTTTTTCGCAAAATCAGGAAACACTAGACTCGAATACATCTAAATTCGGGGACCTATGTACAATTCCATAGGCCTCTTATTTTGGATCCCTTATTCTAGCGTCTTGTTCTTCTTGTTTTTGCAGTTCGATTTTGTAATTTTTTTAGTTTTCTTCTTCAGCTTTTTCGAAAAGGTTCTGTTCGTATATTCCACATCTAGGAACAACAAAATTTAAATTTAAAATTAATTTAAAAAAGGTAAAAAATAGAAAAACAAAGTATTGTAATATAATCTTGTTACGTGAGTGAGACAACTTAAAGGGGATAAATTCAAGCTCAGAATAGCTTTTAAATTTATCGAAATAAACTGCTCAAAATAAAATAACGCCCACTAAGTTTTTAGGCTCTCATTTGAAACACTTGGGCCCACAAAATGGTCAGTTCCGTGAATGCATGCAGATATGCTGAAATATCTTTTTTTTTACAAGAAGATCTAAATTGTTTTACTAAGTGGTGCGAATTAAACGACCTAATGTTACCTCTGCATCAAATTGTTACACACTATCTATTAAATACGAATAGTTCTCATTTTTGATAGCAAGTTAAGTTTTCACTTACATATCAATGCAGTAGTTAAAAAAGGAAATTCGCTTTCGTTAAAACTACCCCCTCTGATTTCAAAGATCCATATATTATTAAGGCATTGTATTGCGTCCGGTCATGTAGTATGGTTGCTTTATCTGGGGTCCTTTCACTGTTACAGATATACGTAGAAAAAAAGGTTTTTTAAATTTACCTTACGGCGTTTGTTTCATCATTCCTACCGTTCTAAATGTCTGCTAGTTGGAATCCAATCTCTTGAATCGAGAAGAAAAATGATAATGTCATGCTGATCCGAGATATACTATCTGCGGCCATTGACAGTGAGAATTTTATTAGATGTTTGAATTTGTACACTCCTTCTAGAGTCCTAAGACCTACACCCCTACTATTTGAATTTCCTCATAATACGAGTATGTTGTATGGTCAACCACCGTGTAGCGCTCCCATTGTTCCGATGGGAGTTCTGTTTTTTTGTTAAGTTGGTACATCTGTTGTTGTTGACATTCCCCCTAAATCTTAGCGTCATATCTTGACATTTGCAAAAGTTACATCCAAGAGTACATCTATCTCTGTGTGTGTGTTGGCGATTTTTTACAATTTTAGAAATGGATGCAACAACGAACTTGTATTAAATTTTACGTAAAAAAGGGATTTAATATTGCGCGAACGTTGGAAATGTTGAAAAAGTGCTTCGACAACGATTCTCTAAAGAAAACGGTCGTTTACCAGTGGCACGAGCGGTTCAAAAGTGGTCGTGAGTCAATCGAAGATGATGAACGCAGTGGCTGACCATCGACATCGAAAACCGACGAAAACATTGATGGAGTAAAAGAAATGTTGGTCAATACTGCAAATTAACCATCAGACAGATAGCGGATGACTTGAACATTGGCTATGGATCCGTCAAATACATTTTGGTTAATGATTTGGGTTTCCGTCGTGTAGCAGCAAAGTTGGTGCCAAAAGACCTCAATTTCATGCAAAAAAGAGACCGTGTTGACCATCATTATTCGTAATTTTTTGACGAAAAATGCAACAAATACAATCCAACCGCCACCGAATTCACCTGATTTGGCTTCTTTCTGTTCAATCGGGTTAAAAAACCACTACGGGGAAAGCGTTTCAGCAGCCGAGAGGAAGTAATGGAAAAATCGGAGGAAGCACTGATGGACATACCGAAAACCGAATATAAAAAATGTTTCGAGGATTGGATCAAGCGCTGGCATGAGTGTGTTGAGTCAATGGGGATTACTTTGAAAGAGACAATATAGATTTAGATAAATAAACTTTTATTTTTAATTTTCTGAATAAACTCCGGGAACATTTTGATCAAGGTGGTAGCTCAGAATTGGATATATCTTTGCCCAGAAATAATTTAAAAATAAATTAATTTCGTTACTTTATTAATAAATTGTTATATTATTTTAAGTTATGTTTAAGATACAATCTTATCTAAATTTTGAAATCTGTGGGTTCATAAATCGTAGATTGAAATAATTAAATTACTAAATTATAAAAACGTTCATCTAGTCTTCTCCACATGCGTATTCGTTTATCGTCACTAAAAAACTAGACCTTACATTCGTCTGTAAAGAGTACAGGCCTCCAGTTGCATAGTCCAATCCGAATGCTCACGGGCGTAACTCTGGACCGTTGACCATCTTCGTGGAGCCGATTACATACGGTTTGGTCACTTACTTGAGTGCCAGTAGATTACCGCGGTTGATTTTGTACTGGTTTGTGTACGCTCGCGAAGTGCAGTTTTTCTACGTACTAGACTTCTTGCGCAGTTGTGACTCTGATTCTTCCGGATCCAGGTCTAATTGTGGTACACTCCGGGTTTCTTAGAAGCGTCCCCAGACGTTTCATATTGATAAATACTAATAGACAGGCAAGTTATACAGTTAAATACTTCGCTTCGATAATGTTTACCTATAGAGTAATTTTTAGACAAAAATCAAAATAAATCTTCGATGAGCCCCATTTTTTTTTTGAGTAGTTTGGTAGATCACAATATTCTTATAACTTCCCCAAATTACCTTATTTTTACTAATTCCGTTTTCGTGGTTATAAAACTTTTAATTATTTTGTTATGGGTGTGACACTTATTACCATTTTACAATTAACCGCGCATAAATTTAATTTGTACCTCCTACTGATTAGCCAAGTTACACTAAAACATGCTCTTTAAATACATAACGGTTCTTAAATTAAAAAACAGTTAACTTTAAAATACAAGATTCGTAACATATGCCAAAAATAAGGAATTTCAAAATAAGTACGAAGAAGTAAAATTAATGATATTTTCGCTTTGGAGCTCAAACATTAATATCAATTGACCGTAGTCTACTGTATTTTTTTTTTTTTTGGTTAGTTAAGGGCTGAATTATATGTACATACCCATATGTAAAGATTTTGTATTCTGAATGACAGTCCAGTCAACAGAAATAAGTGATTTGAAGCAAAACAACCACTTGGCTAAGGGACGAAAAATTATTGGCTAAAAAGTTTTTAAAATTTCTTTAATGGACAAAGTGCTCAATATGTTGTCTAGTCTCCTCCATGCCCAATTACAGCCTAACACCCTTGTCGACAACGTGAAGTCAATTTGTTTGAATAGTCATGCGGGAATTGTCGTCAAGTTATTCCATTGCTTCGTAAGTCTTCAGACACTTTTAATCTGATTGACATCTGGTCTGGTTCATATTTTTCTAACGCTGATCCCACTCAAA
Organism: Volucella bombylans; assembly: GCA_949129095.1. Taxonomy (NCBI): domain Eukaryota; kingdom Metazoa; phylum Arthropoda; class Insecta; order Diptera; family Syrphidae; genus Volucella; species Volucella bombylans. The sequence goes on from OX422140.1 coordinate 389,141,690, forward strand.
TATTTTTTAAAGTTTCTCCTAACAAACGCTTTTCCCCAAAGGCTTTGTATTTAATAAAATTTCTTCGGATTATTTTAAAAATATCGAAGATAGAAATCTCGTGTTCTTTTTCTAATACCATTTATCTCGCTTTTCTGGCACAAACCTTCTTATTTTTGTTTTGTATTTTAGGTACTCTGTTTTGAACAGAATTGAAATGGTCTTTGTTTTTCCTCACTTTTTGCCGTTGGTGAGCAATAAGAAACGCAGCTCCAACCGAATCTTATTTACAGCGCTCATTACGAGATATGTATGTTTAGATGAATCTATGATGCTGCATCGAGGAGGACTAAGTTTTCCGCAATTTATCGCAAGTATCGAGTGATTGATCTCAGAAGGCAATTAATCCATTCAATATATATGTATATATATATATATTTGGCCTATTCTCAAGCCGGAATGAAGGCAGCTCAGCAAGAAATTTGAAATTCAAAAACCTCAGACAGACATGGCAGAATGCTGATAGGCCTGTAATCATTGGTATTGGTAGCATTAGGTTTCTTAGGGACAGGAATAATTCTTGAACGTTTCCAGGCTGAAGGTTGAATTCATTATAAGTGCCTTGATTATGTTAGTCTTATGATTTGTGGCACAATAATTTTCACAAAACTAAGTTATACCGCATAAGCATTCGATCTCAAATACTTACGACCTCTATCTCAGTTACAACCTCAAAATTAATTTGATGTTCAAGAGTTGTAGGTCACTATAGTCAAACCTGTCGGGTTCAACTTCATTCGACTGGAGGGGATCATTGAGATCATTTAAATGTGGAATAGCATTAGTACTTACCAATCATACTAATCTGACGTAGGTTTACCAAAAGACTTTTTGAAGGAAGTGAAGTGCCTAGTTTAGAGGAGAAATGGTGACCTTTTGATGCACTAAAGGCAGATGTTGCAGCATTACGTGCAGTTTTATATATAATGCAGTTTGTTGGAGAGAGGTGCGCTAACACTTACTGTAAAGCTTTTTACTTTATCTGATCGCACAAATGACCTGGCAAGTGCTAGGTGAGCCGACACCAAAAAAATACGTCGTTTTCAGTCAAAAAAGAAGGCAATGCTCACGGTTTTCATGGATTACAATGGTGTAGTGCATTATGAATTTTTACCAGAAGGCCAGACAGTATTATTTGGGCGTTATGAGACGTTTGCGTGAAGCAAATCGGTCAAACGTTGATTTCAGTGGAGTACAAAGTACAATATAATATATTGCAACAATATAAAAAAAAACCTGAATACCAAAAATCCGTTGAATTTAAATTTTATCATTGTACTATATTGTTTCGACATCTTAGACCCAATAATATTACAAATTGTCAATAAATCATTTAATCTGGATGAGTTTTCAAAAAAACATTACTGAATCTACCATGATTCCAATATACAATTTCTTAAAAGTACGCGTATGGTTAATTTTATAATCTGTATGTGGTAGTTAATTATTAATTGAAAATTAGTCAGGCTTTCGGGATAATCATTCATATGAAACGTCCCTCAACTGGTTAATAATAACTCTGAAAGAAAAAAGACAAAGTGGCAACAAAATCATCGCACTATTCTTGGACTTTCAAAGAGCATTTGAAAGGATTGGTCGTAATAAACTCAAATATATGTAGGGTGACCAGATAGCAATGATAGTTTTTGCAATATTGTTATAAATATATACAATATTTGAGTAGTTATCAAAATAGTCAGTAAGATTTGCCATTTCATCACGCAAGGTGTGGAAATTATTGAAAAAATATTATTGAAATTCCGACTTAGTTGTAAATATGCGACGCGAATTTCGTCGTGAGGTTGAATTCATCGCACCGTAGAAAAGTTTGAGCGTGATCTTAAGCCACCGACCAGACAGAGAAGAAGAGAAAAGAAGAAGACCCAGAAATATCGGGCGAACACAATACTCAAGTGTTCGGCCAAGCAGAAAAGCTTCCACAAAGATTGACTGTTTGGTGTTGTTTATGGCATGGCGGCATCATCGGACCTTAATTCTTTCGAAATGAGGAAGGAGACACAGTTACAGTCAATAGTCTCGGGTATAGAGCCATGTTAACCGATTTTCTCTAGTCAGAGCTCGACAAAACCGATATATCCGAGATATCGTTCCCACAAGGCAGCGCTACATGCCATAAAAGCATGCCATACATGCCACTCGGAGGTGTGAAAGAAGAATTTAGCGACTGGATCATCGTCCATCAATTGGCCGCCGCGATTATACGATTTGACACCACAAGCCAGCCACTTTGGACGAGTTCGAGGCCAACATTTGACACGCTTTTGCTGGAGTAACGCCGCTCGTATTATTGGCCCGGGTCTACCCCGGACAACTTTATTAAGCTTATTACCAAGCCAAACTTAAAACTAGACTTAAAAACTAACAAAGATATACTTAACCTAATGGGGCGAGGAGAAATGGTGGACGGGGGAGATGTTAAGGGAGTGGCATATTGAGCAGCGCTGTTTTTATTTCTTGTCTGCTACTATGGTCAAAGACTTCGGCGTAATTGTTCGTTATACGCAACATTCTGGATATGGGTTCAAAGTGACCGTAGTTGGTGCGGTGAGTTCGGATCAGGAAGAGTGGGACATATCTTAGATTACACGGATTGGGAGTGAATGCAATATTTTGCGTTATTGTCGAGCAGTCGATATTTCCAGTCAGTAACTGGGGGATAAAAAGTACATCAGCGACTTCACGACGTTTTTTTAGGGTATGCATGCTAATTAGTTTTAGCCTATTTTCATAGGGGGGTAATCCATATAGATCGGCCCAAGGTAGACCACGAAGTGCAAAACGGATAAACCTGCGTTGGACTGCTTCTATTCTTTGAATGTGGGTTAGTTTATAGGGTGACCAAACTTGGCTGCAATATTCGAGAAAAGGCCTTACAAAAGTAATGTACAGGGACTTTGTAACGTAAGGGTTGGAAAATTCTTTTGACCAGCGTTTGATAAAGCCGAGTGAAGAGTTAGCTTTATTTATACGAGTAATGCTGTCAATATGTGAGTCGAAATTCAATTCTCTATCACAAATTATACCTAGATCCCGTACTTGGGTAGTGGAATGAATAGGCTCATCGCAGATGAAGTAGTTTCTTGGAGGGGGAGGTAGACGTTTACGGGAATAGGTTATCGCTTGGCATTTGCTGACATTAAGCTCCAAAAAGTTTTGCTTGCACCATACCGAAAACTTATTCAAGTCATCAGAGTCAGAAGGCAATGAGATGACTTTGGAAATTCTCATGTCATCAGCGAAAATAGAAAGATTAGAGTTAGTTAAAATTAAATTTATATCATTAATTGTGAGGATAAAGATGATTGGACCAAGGTGACTACCCTGAGGGACACCAGATGTTGCTTTAATGGGTTCGGATATTGAAGATCTGAAGATGACCCTGTATTCTCGGTCTTCTAAATAGGATTTGGTCCATGCCACAAAATGAGGGGAAAAGCCAAGTTTTTTTAATTTAAAGATGATAATTTGGTGAGAAATTTTATCGAATGCCTTGCTGAAATCTGTGGAAATTGAATCGACTTCATCACCGTCTTCTAAAGCATGAAGAGTCCTAGAGACGAACTCTGTTAGGTTAGTGGTCGTTGATTTACCTTTCATGAAGCCGTGCTGATTTGTGCAGATAGTTGGCCTACAGTACGGAAGCAGTTGTTGATAGACTATGCTTTCAAAAAGTTTGGGTATGCAAGAGAGTTTCGCTATGGGCCTATAATTATCGACTTCGGCTTTACTTCCTTTTTTATGAATAGGGATAATGTAAGATTCCTTCCATAGGAAAGGGAAAGTACCTGTTGAGACAGACAAGTTAAATAGGGCAGCAAGAGGAGGACGGAGATGGGTAACACACTCTTTTATTACAATAGCCGGAATTCCATCAGGGCCAGACGAGAAATCATCTTTAAGTTTGGTAATGTTTTCAGATACCAAAGTTGTTGTTATATTTAGCGAAATGGATGACATCCCAGGATAATTTCTCATATAGCTAAAGTACCTAGGATCGGGTTCAGCTGTTTTCTTAGAAAAGGATTTGTTAAAATGAGAGGCAAAGAAATTTGCAATGGTTTTTGGGTCGGCAGAAGATTCACTAAGAAATTTAAGAGTAGATGGTTAGCCGTCTGACTTTCTTTTGGTATTAATAAACTGAAGATCGAGTGGTCAAAAATTGGACCAACCGCTTGAAGCATTACCAGCGAAACCGAGGTGGCCGCTTGAATGATGTGTTATTCCACACATAATGGCATGAACGTAACCACAAAATAAAGTCAGAATTAATTTTATATCTCACAAAGTTGTTGTTTTATTTACATTTCTTTCACTTACGTAAACTATTAAAATATGTTGTAAACGGCAATGAACTTAACTAGTTCAACTCATGCTCATTAAATAGAATTCAAAAGACATGTGTGAATAAATCAACAACAAGTGTAATAAATACTTGGTCAACCACAATCTCCTATTGAGAAAATTAGAAAAAGCTGGTTTTCGTGGTTTCATGCTCCACTGGTTTAGGTCTTATCTTTAAAATAGGTCGCAAAGAGTGAAAATATATGAATTAAGAGCGAAATACGGTTCCTGAACCTGGGTGTTCCACAAGGTTCTGTTTTGGATCCAATTCTGTTTTTGGTCTACATCAATTCACTCTTTGCGCTTAATTTCAAAGGTAATCCTACTGCTTTTGCTGATGACATTGGTTTTACTTACGGATTAAACAGTCCTTTGGACCTAATTTCTAATGTGAATTGGGATCTAAGTTTATTAAGACACTGGTTTGCTGAACATAATTTGGTAGTAAGCTCGAAAACCAAGATAATGTTCTTCAGCTTATCTTCCTCATACAATTTGGAAGTTAATGTGTACTTTCACGCACCTGAATGTCATAGCTACAAACTGTCTAATTGCTATTGTTCGTCTGGTGTTTCCTCTCCCTCTTTTTGTTGTAAACTTACCTGTAGTGATAAATGTTTCCTAGTAGAGAGAGTAGACGAATTTAAATATTTGGGGCTTACCCTTGATTCAAGCATAAGTTTTGCGAATCACGTCGATAATTTGAAAAAGTATTTCCGATGCACACTTCGTCATTTTTATTATTTGCGTAACGTGTGCTCAACCAAGCTATTAAAGATAATTTATTATGGTCTTTTCCATTCCAAGTTACAATATGGAATTGCATGTTGGGGGGGTGTGCATCGAAAAAATCGGGTAGATATTCTAGCTTTCCTTTCTTCAGTGCCCTAAATATTCTTCCTGTTCGTCATTTGTATTGTTTCAAAGTGTTAAAAATCTTCTTTACGAAGTCAGGTAATTGCAACTTTCGTTTAATTTCCTTTTATAATCTTCGTGGAAACCTTTCTAACTTTTTTCTGTACCCATCTTCCGTACCACTGCATATCGTAATTTTTTCTCGGTTTTGGCTTATCGTTTATTTAATGAACTCCCCCAGTCAATGAGGACAATAACAATACCTGGAACGTTCCTAAAATGCGTAAAAATGTGGCTCTTCAGCCTTGATTATGCTGCATTAGAATATTAATCTTCGTTTTCATTATTTTCTTTCTTTCTTTTTACATTTTTTTATATACAATTACAATTCTTTCTTTTTTGTTTGCATTGAATTTATATTTGGATTATGCTTCTTGTAATGTTTAAAGTTTATTTTTTTTTCTTTCTTCTCACTCTGAGTTCCTAAAGGGTCACGCCACCCACTAATCTTTATTTTGTTTTTATTTAGCCAATTGAAGTGGCATTCAACTCTATTTTCATTTACTTATAGATACTGAATGTCATCAACTATTTTATATTTTGCTTCTTAGAACTTGAATTCTCTTACATTGTATGTATTATTTAACTGTTTAATTGTTTAATGAATTTATAAGAATGAAAAGTATAAGAATTAATAATAAATAAAAAATAAAATAAATTTTTGATGTACCACAAGATACTCGTACCATATTCGGCCCCGTATTATTTTTGAATATTTTTATCATATATGCAAGGTCTTGAAAGTGTCTAAAATAACTATTCCTGGCGATGGTAAAATTATTTGTGAGGTCGTTGATTACATAAAAGAACATTTACCCATTCTGCATATATAGCTAGAGACAACAAAATTGAAAGTTAGTATTAACAAAACTAAATGCATGGTCATAAATAGTTGTTAAAAAATGTACATAATAATAATTGAGTAAATTGCCTTTGACACTCTTGTTAATTTTAAACCCATGCAATGCAAAATTGGACATAGTTGTTAATTTTATAATGTTTGCTCATCCTTATCAATGTACTCGCGTAATATCTAATCAGAATCCTTAAAGCTCTCATTACTATTCGTTCTTCAACTGCCAACGAGGTGGGTTGGATCGGCATAAAACTAAATAGTTGTTTGAAGTAAATTAAGTTTACAACTCGTAAAGAAGTCAGTAGTGCTATCCTTTGGCTTTTTTTTCATCTTAATCAAACACCAAAACAATGTGACAAAAGACTAAGAGGAAGAGGAAGGAAAAGTAGTACCTACATTTTCATTCACACATTATTATAATTTACATATCACAGCACAAATTTACTACAGTCCCCACCCTCTTCATAACCATTTTGGTCCTTCAAAAAACTGGATAGTAAAAATTTGCATAAGTTGCAAATACACTGTTGAAGGACATTTTTCAAATACATTTTATATAAAATTTATAGAACTCTTGGGAAAAAAAGGTGTGTGGGTTTGTGTGAACGGGTGTATGTAGGTATATAACCAGCATGTGATATTGAATGTTAGACATTTGACTTCGCAAACATACATACATACGAGTATTTCTTGAGTTTTTGAATACTATTGTTGGCGCAAACTCACATTTAATAAGTGTGTAGAAATATTGCATTTTTTCTTCGAATAATACAAACTTGTATATTTATGTAGGTATATATAATATGTATATATGTAACAGATCTGCCGGATAGGATACATTTGCCACATAAGTGCAGTTATGTCACGCGTTCTTTTATATCTTAAGGGGTAATTCAACAGTATCAATATTGGCAACATTTGCAAACTCAATTGGTGAATCCACTACTCTAATAACCCTCGCCTCATAAAACTTGACAAAGGCTGGATAATCCCGAATATATCAAAATATAAAACATTTTGATGGCCAAGCAGCGATTTCTGCCGCGATTCTTCGAAAGACAAATTCCAAAAGCGAAAATAACGTCGGTTTACCAAGGTTCTGTGTCTTCCACAAATAGTTCATCTCCAACCATATCAAAGGCCTCTCAGTTGCCCCAGATTGGCCAACATTTCGCGATTTTTTCAACTGAACCATCGACTCAAATCCATCCATCACATGCACTCCAAAAGACAAATTACTTAAAACCTTTTTTCCGAGGAGATGCCGTGAATTTGATTAAACATATTTCATGTTCTGACCAGAACTACTTAGAAGCTTGGGATCATTTAGAAAAGCGGTTTGATCAAAGGAATTTAATCGTGAAATCATTTATTCATTCGTTTTTGTCGTTACATATATGTACTGTCGTTAGCTTACAAATGTCGTTAGCTGACGGAGTAGATGAAGCCATAAGAGGACTCAATGCTCTAGACTCCAAAAGCTGTGACCCATAGCTCGTCTACCTCCTAATTCAAAAGCTGAATTATTAAACCAAACAGGCTTGGCTAAAGAAGTAGGCTCCAGAGATGTCTGTACCCACCGACGAATTCTTGGAATTTTTGCAAAAACCTCTTTGAAGTCAAAATTGTAAAAAGGTTTAAAATGCGGTATGCGCCAATTTAGTTGTGCCTACTTGTAGTTGCCCCGAGTGTATGGAAAGCATATTCTTCCTAATTGTCCGGAGTTGAAGGCCCTCAATATTGACGTGCGTCTTGAAATCGTTGAAATCAAATTACTCTGCTTCAATTGCTCATGCGTCATGGACACGCTTCTAATGTCGGTCGAGTTTCCGCAGTCAAAATTGTAGCTTTCGACAATCACTGTTCACACCCTACACCACAAAGTGTCTAACGATACATTCGCGCTTCAGCTCAAAACCCATCGAAACCAACTATTATGTGCTCACAAAACTTTCTTCTTATCCGTCACCTGCTGTCATCAACTTGACAGGTATAGATACAATTGAAAATGACAAACTGTTGCCTAATGCTCGCGTCTTTACCAGAAGAGTAGAAGGAACTCTAGGCATTAGACTTTAAAGAGTATAACTCAATTAAAATGCTTGGCCTGCAGGAGTGTTCATCGCGGGACTGCTTACCGTATAATTAAATTAAGTGTGTCCAGTATTTCCACGAAACGTTGCATTTTATCTGACCCATAGCGAATGTATGATCCCCTAGCGTTTCTTTCTCCCGTTGTCACCGCTATAAAAATTTTATTTCAGGAACTCTGGAGAAAACAGTTGAAGTGGAACGAAGAAGTGCCAATAAATATATTGGAGCAATGGAACGCCATCAGAAATGAACTTGGTGAATCATTTGCCATTCCTAGGCCTAGGAGCTTCTTGGTTTCTGCGATGCATTTCTTGACACATATTCTGCTGTAGTTTATTGTATAAGTTTGCTTAAAGTCAACTCCCTAAGTGTTAGCCTTGTGGCAACGAAAATGAGCTTTGTGGAATCTTGCTTCTCACTTGCTTCATCAGTGAAATATGGACATCGTTGTAAAAACCAGATGGTAAAATTTTTGCTTGCACATACTCCTCTATTGTGCTTCATTGACAAGAAATAGTCTGTTTTTATTGGAAACAGGACTTCGGAAATCCTCAGCTCAATACCTGCAAATTAGTGGAATCATGTTTCATCAGCGTCAAATCCTGTGGATGCGCGTAACATATTTGACGGAAAGGCTCACATTGGATGTGGGAAAAGAAGATCTAGTGCAAACGATCAACGTACAATTGGTAGGATATAGATTCTACTCAACTAGAGGAAAGAACGGTATCAAACTTCAATGCATTTATTCCAAACTTAACATCGGTAAATGCTTTTGATGCTATTTTGCTCAGCCGTTGAAGTTGATTCATAAGTAATCGTTGCGTTACCCAAATATTCGAAAATGTAAGTGCTAATCCTCCGAATAACTATCTTTTGCTAAGACTCAATTAATCAAGATTTCACAGTTGTATACTTCTCATAATTAAACTATGACTCCAAAAAGCAAAAAGGTATTGTTCCCTAAAAATAGACTCACAGGTTCACTCATAGATTCACAAATTCGGACAGCGTTCTAGGCATCGGTTGCCCGACCCTATCTTATTCAGAAAAACATCCCATTTTACTGGGTAAAAGTCACCCCATTGAAAGACTTTTAGTTGAATATACCCATAAAAATAACCTACATGCTGGTGTTTTGCTCTGGATCGCATTAGTAAGACAGAAATATTATATTCTTGGCTGTAGAAACCTCGAGCGGATGTTAGAGCACAGCTGCGTGAAATTAACATAGAGCTGCATTAAGGCAATTAATGGGGAACATACCGATTGAAATGGTTCAATATTCGCGACCCTTTAGCAAGGTAGGCTGCGGTTATGCCAGAAAGAATTCAAGATTTAAGAAGGCGTATATAGCTCTCTTTGTGTGCTTCCCGACAAAGGCCATATACTTGGAGCTCGTAGGTGAACAGTCATATAACGCCTTTCTATTGGCCCTTGATCAGTTTCCTTTACGTTGCGAAGCCTCAAGAAATTTGGAGGGGCAGCGATTCCAATTTTCATGGTGCAAAACGAATTCTTGATGAATTTTATCATACAGTATTCGATAGCATTATCTTCGACCACATATCTCATCCACCGTTGTAATCTCATACCTCCTTCCTTGCAGCATTTCGTTGGGCTGTGGGAATTAGGAGTAAAATGCACAAAGCTGGACCCAAGCTTGCGTACGAGGGCATATACCCTACTTCCAAGAATTGAAACCCTCTTAAACTCACGACCTATTTGATGCTGATCCCATCGCTCACTCACCCTCACATTTTTATGCTTATGCTCGAAGGTTTCTGGAAACGTTGGGATAATGAATTTCTCACTTCCTTACAACAACGAGCAAAATGGCAAAAGACACATTCCAATTTGAAGATCTACGATGTTGTTATTTTAAAGGAACCAGACCTACCTCCATCCAAATTGATTTTGAGGCGAAGTACCAAGTTGCATCCAGGGGCAGTCAATTTATGCAGAGTTGTGATGATTCGAACTAGCTTTGGAGATTGCACTCGGCAGTAAAAAAGATTGCAACCTCACCTAATTCTGAAAGCCAATGGCTTTCATGTTAAGAAATGTACATAATTGAGAAAATAGCGTTTGACACTCTTGATCATTTTAAACCCACTCAATGACAAATTGTACACAGTTGTTCATTTTATGTTTGTTCATTCATACATTGATAAGTATAGATATGTAGGTATAATTTTTGTAAAGCTAATGTGTATACAAGTCACTTTATTTTCTTCACTCATTGTAAAAATTATACCCACACAAAACACATTCGTCAGCATGTGTCACAAGGCTAAGAAGAAGAGCAAGGTTATGTAGCACATACTCATTTAAATATTATTACAATTTACATATCACATCACAAAATAAAATTTAATAAAGTCCACACCCACTCACAAACAATAGTCGTGACAGTATTAATTTAGCAATGAAAAGCCATTGAACAAGTGAAAGAAATTAAGTATTTAGAAGTTATATAATAATCAGTTTTAATAGCCATATATTGTAATTTATGTCGTAAAGTGGCTTCCTTCCTTAAAAAAATACGCAAAAATATAACTACACTATTACGCAGTTTATCCGACAGCTCAATGTGCGCTGAAGCAATCCGCATTGGTTCAATACGCTCGAATAAACACCACTTCAAATCACATTGAAATATTCAACACGCATACGTTCATTCCGGCTTATAAAACGCATTGAAAATTTATAACCGCTTTGAAATATCATATAAACATTTTCATATCGTTTAGAAACATTTTACTCTCGCGCTCTCATCATTCTTTCATCATCGGGCAGGTATTAGTTGTGTATTTAAAATGTGGGATTGCAAACGGAATATTTGGAAAGACAAAGAAATAAGAACAATGTATCAGTGTTAGTGTAAAGTGTCAATTCAATCAGCTGTTTGTTAAACTTCTCTCACTCATTTTGGATAATTTCATATAAACACCAGCATTTCTACGGATATTGAGCTGGATTGCGTATTGCTTCAACGTACTTTACGCTGTCGGGTAAACTGAGTATGTGTGATGCTAATATTTACAATACGATTATCAAACCACTCTTCGAATTCTGTTTATTTTTGTATATCAATCGAGTTTAAGTGCTGCAAATGTAATTTTTACACACCACATACTAGTACATACTCATATATGGAAGTTATCCTGCCTAACATGGTTAAACATCAAGCAAAGGATAATGTTTAATACATTGATGTCCGTGTTTAAAATGAAATTCGACCTTTAACCTGTATTTGGAAACTTAATTTCTAGATTAATTTACATTGATGAAACCAATATTTAAGATCTAATTGTGATTTTAGAGTTCAAATGTATAGAGACTCGAGAACCCAAAATATGCTTTGTTATTATGGACTAAAATCGTTCAATGAACTGCCTATACAATTAAGAAATAAGAGTGTCCTAATAAGATTTACAAAATTATATATATCTTATATTAGACACACAGTTGTATAGGAAATGTTTAGTTCTCCAATTATTTTTATTTCTTTGTTATTAATTATTTATATAAAAATGAACTATAATAGTAATATGTAGTTTACTAAATAAATACATGCATATTTGTGTTCCAGATACCCTTCATACCCTTCACCAACGTTTACTAATCATCAAAATTAGCGGTCAGGCAAGACCACCTCTCGTGTGGTAACTTACATTTTCACTCCATAATATTGCCGAGGTAGTGAGAAAGCGAAACGCTAGAAGTGAGGAGAATATTGCTGTAGTTCGTGAGACGATAAGTAAAGTCTGCAATCAATCATTTCCTCGACATTCTCAAGAAATGGCAAACTCTCGAATGGTTTTTGTGGCATGTTTTGCGAAAAGTCTTGGCTATATGACATTATAAGATCCTAATGGCCCAAGGACAAAAGCCAAATGGCTTTCGTGCACGTCCAACTTATTCTGCTTGAGATTTGTATTTTTAATTTATTGGGATTTATTTTTACCGAAAAGTCATCCTCAGTGACGAGGTATATGATTTGCTTGATGCGCAAAATTCTCGCATTTGGTCAAGCGGACAGTGAAAGGTGTTCCAGTAGCAGCCATTGTATACGAAAAATACAAATATAGGAAAATAGGAGATAAAAGATAAATATATAGATTACAAAGGGTTTAACCCTTAAATGCATAGTGTGCAATATAACATATGACACAAACTGATCACTTGTCAATATAATATTTGACCTTCGATACATTATATGATTGTCTGATTGAGTTTGTATGGGGTTTAGCATTGTCATGCAAAAGGATGGAACCGTGCTTATTGACCAACGCAAGTTGCTTTTTAGCCAATTTATCATGCAATATGTCCATTTCCTCACAATATTTGATAGCGTTTATCGCTCCTCCTGGTTGAAGAAATGAAAAGTGGATTGGTCCTTTCGATGTCCACCAAATTGTCACCTTTTTTGGGTGAAGATTGGGCTTGGGGTGTGTTTTGGTTTTTCATCTGCATCCAACCACTGCCCAGATCTTTTACGATTATCATTATCATACAGTATCCTCATTTTAACACAGGTTACTATCCGGTGCAAAAACGGTTCAGTTTGATTTCTTAATGTAAGCAATCTCAAATTCATACCCACCGTTGCTCTTCCCACGTGGTTCATTTTCGAGGCTGAAATCGTTCGTGCGTTCGCTTACTGCTTTATCCTCAAATGCGTCATTAATGTTTTTCATTGCCAATTATGTCCCATTTTAAATTCATAAAGGAAGAGGGTTCAAATTTGAATTGCCGACAGCATGGTAAATAATTCATAGAAAAAAAATAACGGTACTTCTAACGAATCCTAAAATTCTCACAATTGATATATTTTTGATAGCTCACTCGTGATTCGTGACATGTGTCAAAGTCAAACATACTCAGCAAGTATACCCATTTCATCATGGAAAGGCTTACACCCGAACAATGCTTACAAATTATTGAATTTTATTGTCAAAATTCGTGCTCTGTGAAAAATATTTTTCATCATAATCGACCTAGTGAGCAAGCAATTCAAGCTATAGTGACCAAATTTCCCACCAATTGGACGCAATTAGACATCGAGCCACCTACCCGTATGCGTGGGAAAATATTGCTGGTGTATCCGCCAGTGTTAATGAAGACCGTGTTACTCTACTACGTCGAAGCACTGAAGCCGAAAGACCTACCCCAGCGTCGAATTTTCGATGAGTGGGCGTTAGAAAAGCTGGAGGAAGATCCGCTTTTTTATCGATAAATTGTCTCCAGCGACAAAGCTCATTTCTGGTTGAATGGGTATGTTAATAAATAAAACGCCATATTTTGGCCGAAGATGATGAGCAACCTTAGGTAATACAAGAGCAGCCACTGCAATCCGAAAAATGCACTTTTTGGTGCGGTTATTGGACGGTATTTTTTCAAAGATGACCGTGAGGACAACGTTACATTCAATACAACATTCAATAATTTCGAACCTTTTTTGGCCCAAAATGCACGAGCTGAACCTTGTCGACATGTAGTTGCAGCACTAGTGACAGCACTAAATGCGACACAGCACACGAATCGATGGACCACTTCAGAAATGAGTTCGGTGAGCAATTTCGTTTTGGACCGGTGAATTGTGAAGTGCGATTTGACCCTTTTAGACTATTTTTATGGGTATACGTCAAATCACTCGTCTATGACGATAAACCAGCGTCAATTACATCCTTGGAAGATCACATTACACGTGTTGTTAGCGAGATACCAGCCAATATGCTCCAAAAAGTGATCCAAAATTGGATTCTCCGTATGGATCACTTAAAACCTAGTCGTGGTCAACATTTACATGAAATAATCTTTAAAAAGTAAATTGCAAGCATTGATTTACTAGTTTCAACGCAAATAAAAATTATATACACTTTTACAATTTTCCTATGTTTTTTTTTTTGAGGATTAGAAACCAAACGTTTAAAAAACAACTCATTGTCTATAATTCCTAGGGACAGTGAAGATGAGAAGACGAGCTCGAGAGCTATGAAGACCATTTATTTGATGGAATGGTAGGTACTAATATACTCGTAAATGATGAGTAGTTGGAGAATCTACCTGGAGATAAAAATGTTTTGAATATCCCGTTGTTGCGGTAAATTTTCGTGCAACAAGTTTGGCTATCTTTCCTTGTAAGTCCCTTCGGTCCCTCTTTTCTTTGAGTGGGAACACCGAGCTCTGGCGGAGGTGGAGGGCAGCCATGGTCCCATCAGCCAGTGGCCCACCAACCCCAGACCTCGGAAAACAACCCACAGAGGTTTACGGGAGGAACCCCAGGGTGCGACAGCAGGTCCACCAGGAACACCGTTGTCGGAGCCCATAAATAGACGGGAGACTCGCAACGGGCAGCATCAGACAGGACGTCTGAAAGTCGCCGACGGGTGGGGACGGACGGTCCTTCCAATCCAGACACCCCAACATGACGATGACGGGTGGGGGAAGACGATCCCTGGAACAAACACCCCAACGAAAACAAATAACAGGAGGCTAAGAGAACACCCCATCCTGCTACCGATGGGTGTACGAGCACCGGCACCACATCCCTAAACTGATGTGGATGCAGCTAGCTGGAGCTAGCACCAAGCCACTTGATCGATGGGTGAAGAGACGACGATCTCTTTTATAGCAACACACCAACGAGGGAGCAACAAAGGAGCAACAGTGGTGTGTAGGCGGACGGCCAGTATAATCGGGCACACCCCAACCAGCTTTAAAAGTTAGGTTCGATGGGTGAAGGGATGACGACCACTTTTTAAGCCAGCACCCCACCGATGGAGCACAGAAGGAGCAGCAGAGGCGTGTAGGCGGACGGCCAAGTAATAAGACCGCCCCAACCGAGGGAGCAGAAAAACATATATACAAGACACAAACGTACACCAACCAGTCCCCACCCCCCAAATCTGAACGCCGATCCACCGGAGTAGTTAATGATCCGCGGTTAGAAATATAAAAATTATAATTTTCACAGGCGCTATACTTGGTTTTAGTGAGGGGCGGCGATTCAACGGATAGTTGGATCGAGATACAATCCCTTCTGGATTGTATCTACACCTTTTTTCCTTTCGTCCCAACGCTCCAGCTACCATCCCATCGCGTTTCCTTTCTCCTTCGTCTCGTTTTAATTTTAACAAAATTTTTCTTTTGTAATGCGATGGGGGAAAATTACCCGGTTGGCAGAAAAGAAAGAAACTCTGCTTTTCGCAATTTCTTGTTGTAGAACCTAAGAGAGGAGAATTGCTAGGCATAGTTAGGATCCACAGGTTCCATAAACTCGCTCAGCGGAGTTCCCAGTCATTACTGGAATTGGGAGCGAACTCCGAAACTGAGGAGTTTAGTATGAATGTGGAAAATGGTATGTGTGAGAGACCCAGTCGGACACGTGGCACACACTAGCAAAGCTTGCTAGTGCTGTAGCTGGAAATCCCGTCGTTGGGTCCACTAGTGCTGAATGAATGTGTGAGAGAATGTGCGTGTGAATGCGTGTGTGTATCTGGCGGGAGTTGTGGATCGTAAAAGATCTGGAACTCACTTTTGTGACGACCAGCACAAAGAAACGGTCAAGAAAAGTTTTTTGTAGGAAAAAAAAAATACATATGAGTATATAGAAAAAAAAATCGTTGAAATTGCGGAAAGTAGAATTCTTTTTTTTCTTTGTAAAAAGTTCGCGAATTGCACAAAGCAATTCTATCCGTTTTTTTTTGATAGAGTAGTTGTTGTTGTGAATAGAAGCGCGAGTGATAGGAAAAATATAAAAAAAAAAAATAATAATAAAAAGAGCTGATGACAAAGGGAAAAAGGAGAAAGGATACGGACGAGGAATTGGACAGTGGTAGTAGCGGGAGTAGCGGGACAGAAGGAGTGAGGCACTGTGCCAGAAAGGGTCGCAGCACCGCTAGGAATAAAAAGCTAAGTATAGTGAAAAATTATAAAATGAAAAATCGTTTTGTTTTCGTTGAAAATCGAGACTCCGGTGGGCCGCGCGTGCGTAGAATTCCCGAGAACAGACGGGACACGCGACCCGTGAATTAGCGTTTTTTTTTTGTTCGGGACTTAAAGAATAGCGGGTCACTCTATCCACGAGTGTACCGCTACGCAAAAAAAAAAATAATAAATCGTCGAGCTCCAACGGAGCCGTTATAACGTTGAGGAAATCTGTTTTTTTTTTCTGTAATTTTGTTTTTTTCTTTTCGTTCGTTTTTTTCTTCGGGGAAGTTTTTTTTTTCCTTCTTTTCTTTTTTTATGAAGGTTTCGTGATTCCGGTCGAAAAATCACATGGCGCCCATTCTTTTTTTAACCCACCCAGGTCTAGCTGCCGTCAAAGCGCTACCTGGTGGAACCTACAGCTGGGATAGCGGGATCCCAGAGAGAACTTGTTATCTTTTGATTCGGGGCATCGCCGTATATCGGTGCCGCTAATCAAACATAGCACCGTGATGGAACAGCTTTCTAATAAAGCTCCAGCAAATAACATAAACTCCAATGTATAAGCTTCACGAGGCTATGAAAAAATCACATCTTTCGAAAAGTAAACCAATTCATGCTTCTGCAGATCTAGCACAATTTAGTGTTCCTACCGATTTTCCAGCAAGTGTACAATAGCTCCAATCACCAAACGATTTTTTCAAGGACACGTTTTCTGTTACAAGATACGATATACTCGTATATATTAAAATCTCTAGAAGTTTAAATAATTTCATCAGTTGTAAAGTACCCAAATATCCTAATTTATTGGAACAATAATGGCCTTGACATAGTGAGGAATTCGATGACACTAGGCTATTTCGAAAAATTTTCTTGTGTACTACACTGCAATGATAATCCCAAAATAGTGACGGACAAAACTTCATCCGAATTTGACAAACTTTTCAAAATTCTGAAAATCATCGAATCAACAAACTTTCCACCAAAAAAAAATCATCTTTAGCGATGGATGTGGGAGCAAGCAAAATTGTCGCATTTGAGACAATACCAATACACGAGATATAATAGCACAAAATGCATTCCGAGAAAGTTACTGTTTGGTGCGGATTTTAGTCTGGCAGAATCATCGGTCCTTACTCCTTCCACAACGAAACTGGCATTGCCATATCCGTCAATCCCCAGCACTACAGATCGGTGAAAAGCAACTTCTTGTGGCCTAAACTTTATGATACCACCTTAATCAAAAAGTTCCTGGTTGATCCGATTTGAGGTCTGTTTTTTTTTTGTTAAGTTGGTAAATCTGTTTTTGACATTCCCTCTAAATCTTAGCGTCATAGCTTGACATTTGCAAAAGTTACGTTGCCAAGAGTAATGGATTTAAATTTGCAACAACGAACTTGTATTAAATTTTGCGTAAAAAACGGATTTAATGGTGCGCGAACGTTGGAAATGTTGGAAAAGTGTTTCGGCAACGATTCTCTAAAGAAAACGGTCGTTCACCAGTGGCACGAGCGGTTCAAAAGTGGTCGTGAGTCAATCGAAGATGACGAACGCACTGGCAGACCATCAACATCGAATTCCGATGGAATAAAGGAATTGTTGGTCAATAACCGCAAATTAACTATCAGAGAGATAACGGAGGGCTTGAACATTGTCTATGGATCCGTCCAAGACATTTTGGGTTAATGATTTGGGTTTCGACGACGCAAAAGAGATGATTTGCGGGGCAGAATCCGATCCCACATTCATCAAAAGGATCATTGCTGGAGACGAGACGTGGGTTTATGAGTACGACGCGCAATCCAGACATCAGGCAAGTAAATGGCGTTCACCAAATGAGCCGAGACCAAAAAAACCATGCCGTTTTCAGTCAAAAAAGATGGCAATGCTCACGGTTTTCATGGATTACAACGGTGTAGTGCATCGTGAATTTTTGTCTTCTTATTTGGGCGTTATGAGACGTTTATGTGAAGCAATTCGTCGAAATAGACCAGAATTGTCGGCAGAAAACTCGTGGATTTTGCACCATGATAACGCACCATCGCTCAGTGCCATCATTATTCGTAATTTTTTGACGAAAAATACAACAAATACCACCCAACAGCCACCGAATTCACCTGATTTGGCTCCCTGTGACTACTTTCTGTTCAATCGAGTTAACAAACCACTACGGGGAACGCGTTTCAGCAACCGAGAGAAAGTAATGGAAAAATCGCAGGAAGCACTGAGGGTCATACCGAAAACCGAATATAAAAAATGTTTCGAAGATTGGATCAAGCGCTGGCATAAATGGGCCAATATAGATTTAGATTAATAAACATACATTTTTAATTTTCTGAAAAAATTCCGGGATCCTTTTGATCAAGGTGGTATGCATACCGACAGTACTCGTATATGGTTCCAACAGCAAAGGCCACGATGGATATTCTGCACGTTTTGAGGGCATCGTTATACCGCGCGACGACGACGTGAACTGGCCACGGATAGCGTGCGAATTAACGACTTTAGACTTCTTCCTTTGGGGCTACCTTAAGTCACAACCGCAAGCAACTGATAAACTCAAACATAACGAACGTCGTTCAACAAATTCAGTCAGATTTATGTGACAAAGTCATAGAAAATTGGTCTTGACGAATCCGTATCACCAAGCAAATCCCCGACGGACATTTGAACAATGTTATATTCCATACTAAATGCCATAAAATATTCTTTCGAATAAAAAAAAATTAGTGGATATCTCAGCACAACTTTTTTATTTATATTTAAAAATCTATCATTCTTATTTAAAGACTTTATAAATGCGCCAACATGTTGTAGGAACTCAGTCTGAATAAAATTATAATAATAAAATGTCCGGCTATTCTAAAAGCTGTAATCAACATATGTCCAAAAGTGGTATATGCGCATTTTCTATCACTTCGTCGATTTGGCTTTTATAAATTCATGGCTCCTCTATAAGCGAACTTCGGATGCTATGCAAGATTGGTATAAGCTCATCGCCTTCTACAAAACATGGAGACCCTCAGGAAGTTCGGCGGTTCCTTATGAAAAAAAAGGGGACCATCAACCAGACCATACCGATGTGACACAGAATGGAGTCAACCATATGCCTGGTTGGGTAACTAACCGCCAGAGGAGCATTTTTCCATCATGTAAATTGAGATCTTTTATAACCTGCCAAAAATGTTTGAACAAGGACAATAATTGTTTTAGACAATTTCGTGAAGATTAGATTTTTATTATGTAATACATATAAATAAAGAACCATATAAAAGAAATAAAACATAAATTAGTTACATTTAAAAATTTTAAATCAACTGCTTGCTACTTTACACTTTATAGAAGTTTAATGCATAAGGTGCCATATGTGGACAAACTATATTTTAGCTAATTATTATTACACAATTTGACGAAATTAACAATTATTGATGAGAAGGTGTTTGTTAGTATTTACGAGTAGTCAGACTTATGTTTATTCTATGTTTTAAGAAATCATGTTTTAAGGGTTATCCTTATATTGGTAACACGAAGTCAGATTCTTGTTAATGCTGGTTTCATTATAAATTGTTCACTCAATATACTCGTACGTATATGCTGATTTTTTTTATACTACAAGATGCTAAAATAGAATAAAAATGGCCGGAACTGTAAAATAAACATCGGACACTTCGTGCTAGAAACTTCATTCCGAAACAAAGAATTGAAATCATTAAATTTTACTTTATTAATCAGTCCGCTGTCAGGTTAAAAATACTTGAGTATAGTAGAAAATATCACAGGCTAATAGTTCCAATAAGCGGTAGTGTGGTAGCATACAAAAGATTTAACCATATCCTCGTCGAAGTTAGACCATTGATGATGTTGACCGAC
The DNA here is from genome assembly GCA_949129095.1 of Volucella bombylans. Lineage (NCBI taxonomy): Eukaryota > Metazoa > Arthropoda > Insecta > Diptera > Syrphidae > Volucella > Volucella bombylans. Next base: position 389,161,761 of record OX422140.1, read on the forward strand.
AAGCAAAATATTCATATCGTAGCAGCACTCAGCAGTTTGACTTGTATCCGTCAACTACATATGTGGAAGATTTTAATGATTGATTTGCACAATTGTCCATCCAATATGCACTTACTTACTTATCCGGCTAGCGATCCTTGGAGGGTCTGAACCTGAGCTAATGCCGCTTTCCATCCTTCACGGTCCTGGGCACGTTGCTTCCAGTTCCGCTATTACTTGATATTTAAACCGAAGGTTCGGTCTTCCTTTTCTTCGTGAACCAAATGGCTGGGATTCGAGGTGGCTGGAGCATTCTCGCTCATTATTTAAAAAAAAAAGAAGTTAACCCTTAAGAGGGTGTGATATTCTCAAAATGCCGGAGCACGTGTTAAGTTTTTTGGAAAATTGGATAGAGAGAGAGAGGTTCGTGAAAAAAAGTCTTTCGAGCATGGTTGTTATTGAACCCCGGACCGTCCGATTCGGAAGCCAATATAGTACCACTTGAACCACGGCCACTAGTGCAGTCGACGGATTTTCCCATCCGGACTACATCCACATCTTTATACAGTTCGTAGAGCTCGTGGTTATATTGTATCTTCTTCTCCATTCGCCGTCTTCGCAGACAGCACCAAATGTTCGACATAGAATTTTTCTTTCGAAGGGTCCCAAGATCTGCTCCTCTATCTTGCTTATCATCCAGCATTCAGCTTCATGAAGCAACACTGGCAAGATCGGGGTTTTCGACAGTATGATTTTGGACCCGAAGTAGCAGCGGTAGCAATTCAATATGTAAGTGGCTCAAAATAAGTAGCATTGTGTTCAATACGCCCGAAATATTGAAACTATCCTTGGTGGTGAGCCTGATTTTTGGGGCCGTGTAAACCTGACCGACAAAGCTCATTTTACGCTGTGTGGAAGGGTCAAAAACCTAAAATTAATTTTTGAAGTTCCGCTACATTCATCAAAAGTTACGTTCTGGTACGGTTCAGCCCTTATTTTTTCGAACACGGTAACGGCATGCCAGCTGCGGTCAACGGAATGTATTATAATATATGGTGAGAGAAATTGCACTGCCAAATTGCATCATGCTATACTAATCGTGGAACAATCGATTAATTTACAGAAATGGTGATTTCGAGTGGCCAACACGATGACCTCTTTTGACTCCGCTTAGCATTTTCTTGTGGGTACATTTGAAAAGTAGGGTTTATGCTAACAAATCGGAGTCCCTGGTGTCCATTTGCAGATATAATTTTCAAGAATTGACTTGAAGCCCAAAAGAAGTAAGAGGGACGAATTGAGTTTCATTCTAATTATTCAAAAATACACTTTTGTTACCACGAGAAAAATAAACCTGTATTCAGTACTTATCAAAATGTTTATGTAAACTAATTTAAAATAATATTTCTTTTGAAAACTTGCCGTATCCAATGTCTTCGAAGATCGAAGATCAAAGGATCAATTTATGATGAAGCTAAGTGTATCCTTATTTTAAAGTGTGTAATAATGCTCATGAAACAACAGTGATATTTCTTCAGTTTGAAGATAGTTATATAATCGTTTTATAACCGACGGGACTATATTCCTTAATCATTTCAATATGTCCTAACATCCAATTACCAAATTCGTTAGAAGGACATAGAAACTACATGCTGTTTAGGTCGAAATCACAAGCTGACCTCTCATAATGGCAAAACAAATTTAACAAAAGGGACATTTGCACAAACACTCGGAAAGTACTGTCAATTTGCAAATGATTTCATAAGCTCACCATGGCAATAGTGACGCAGTTCCAATAAGGACCTTTATTCCAGTCCATAATCCACCTTTCTTCCATACCAAAACAACACCAAAGGGAATCATAAAACATGACTTAATTGCACAAAACAGGCATAGCATAGTCGTACTACAATATTATACCCACTTTCTTCACTTCTTTTTCTACAATAAAAATAGCCTAACAGACTGAACTTTAAGGCACTACCAATCTTGAGATTGCCAAAGTCCGAAGCAAAAAGGAGTTCACTAACAAAAACTTTGCGGCAAACACTCGTAAAAAAAAAAGGAAAAACAAAGGAAAACACAAATTAACAGCAGCAATATTCGCTGTGAGATACTTGTATACGAGTATTCGCATCCTACTCACAAAAACTTTTCTAGATACAGGCATAACATGTTTTGGCTTGTTTTTGTTTTTCTTCTTCTTGTGCGATTATGACTGTGTATGTTGGTTTTTGTAGACATCTGAAATTTTTTCCTCAACTTGTATCTGATTCGACCAATTAAAATGAAAATAACAAATTTAACAGCAAAAAAATTGCTTAAAACCTCCTGAGTGTTTTGCCTTCCAATAATAACAACAGCCGACAATGAGCTAAACAGAAGGAGCAGAAAAAAAAAACAACAGAAAAATACCAGCAGGAGATATGCAAAAGGCAAGCAACGACTGAAGCACAGGACAACAGTTAGGGGAAAAACTTTCCTAAAAGATAAATGTGTAAGGCGACACGACTATGACGACTAGAACGAATAGGACGACTACGACGATGATGACGATGACAAAAAGAGAAAAGTTCCTTTATTTCGACAATGGTCTATTGTGCAGTCCTTGTCGCTTATCTAACATGGCATAAGTGCTTAATTAAAAGTGTCGTTACGCGGCTTCTCAACAACCGCAATAAAACATTTCACTGCCATCGCCATAGTGTTCATTGTGGTCTAAATTGGCAGTTGGGATGTCGTTGATACTACTCACCATTGTATCTGTTCATTCTCTAAGGATCAACAACGAGTTGGGAGCTGGTCACTGTAGACTAAAAAAACTGGAAAAGGCACAATCTGATATGAAAAATGTCAACTAGAAGAAAAACAATAGCACCACCAAGATGAAAGGTGCAGATAGATTAGTCAAAAGCGGATCCTTGATTTAATTAAACAATTTCACAACAATAATCCTTGAAATCGCTGAGTACAATCAGGACTCTTGTTTTTATTCATTTCTACCCGAGAACATAAATAACTTTGCGTACTAGTATAACATAAAACATACTATGCACTCGTACATACTTACTGCTCTCTACTCTGTAGCAGACAGATACGAGTACAAACGGTTAAGGACAACAAAACAACGGAAAATCCATGTTCAAATTGAATTCTGAATTATTCATAAGGATTCTACTCATCCAGAGGTGTGGCCGAAATCGCACGATATCACAGCAGTGAGGCGCTAAAAAATATCCCAACCAAAAAAAAACCTAAAAACATAAAAATGTATAAACGAGTATGCACAGTCAAAATTAATGTGCGGACAACAACGTCGATGTGGCTACATGCAAAACAGACAAAGGATACACCAGGAAGTTTGCCTTTAAAATAGAAATACCAAGGGAACCAGCAACAACAACAACAAAAAATAATATACAAATAAAAAAGACCGCACCAAAATGAAAACCGTGTCCCTTAGCAGAGTTGAAGAAAGTCCTTGAAGATTTGTGTAAACATTTTCTTCCACCAAGTAATAAACATAAAGTTTTTGTGCCATCTTAAACGATGGTGGGAGGATCCTTTTTCTGCTGAACAAAAGTTATCCCTTTGAGGTAAAAATCCACCACAAACAAAGAATATTATAGGCTTAAGAATTCAGGCCGACAAAATTAAATTATCCTTTATGTTTTTGCCCTCCTTCGAGGCGAAATTGATATTGGGAAAATTGAAATTAAAAACGATGTTGACAGAGATAGACACTGCATTGATTGTTATTCGAAGCATGTCGCTTCATTTGATCAATCTTATTCAAAAAGGACTATTTAACACACATTTAAGGATACGAATGTAAAAATAAAAACAAAAACAAAAATCGAATCTATTATTGTAAATGTTTGACTTTGACTTGCCTGTACCCAGAATGACAGCTGTTAATAATGTCACATAGATCCTAGAAGTTGGCATATTGATATTCAGTTGCCGGCTTGTTTATTCTATGACATGCAGCGGAGTACCGATAACTTTAATCCTTTCTTCTTTCGAATCTGATTATTGATGTTTTCTTAAGGAATTGTGAAAAGTGACCACCTGAAATCGGTGTTTGGCGATTACGTTATGGCATCATACTTGAAACGTGCAAATATCCTTTTTGTGTATCCCTTTCACGAATGGTTGTTTTTGAGCATTGGAATTTATCTTAAAATTTTCACTTCACAACATTTCTTTTTTCTTTAAACCACACTACCGTTTGACGTTTTAACCACAAAATAAAAACACTTTACCACGCACCACTTTTTCTATTGACCATAAATTCGATAGGGCAAACCAAACACACCAACAAAATAAACTATAATCACCCTCAAGGCTTGATAACAACCCTTCGCGACGTGCTAACGCATAAAACGCAAATATTAAACTGAAGAGCGTATTTTCCCCCGAAAGCTTCTGATCCGTTTTTCGCCATGGACAATTAGGTATCTCGTGGACCGAATACTTTTCGAATTCAGAGACGGCTCCAGGACTCTTTTGTTGTCGGTGTCGGTGTTATGCATGCGAGTATTAAACAAGTATCCGTACTCGTACACACAGTCGTAGTCGTATTCGTACTCGCACCTACTCCAGATCATAGTGAGTTTCTTTGTCACGTGGGACCCTTCTGCGCCAGACTGTTCTCGACTTCTGTATAGAGAAGGACTTTTCCGCAAAATAAAGCTTTCTCGTCAAAAAGTTTCACCACTCTACGAACATCCTTTGGAGAGTTGTAGATTTTGGTATGAAATTGTATTTGTTTTCTTTGGGGGAAAAAAAACATAAAACCACAACGACGAGCTGCTGTCATAATTAACTTGAGTCTGAATAGGACATTTGGCCGCGTTTAGGCTTGCTAAGCAAAAAAACAAAAAAAAAACAAAGCAAAACTAGAACATTTTGAATTCAAATTGTGATGTGAATGGCCTTTTTCTACTCTCATTCTTTCATTCATTGTGGTTATGGTGATGTGAAATGGTGAGCGATGGTGAACGATGGTACTGTGTTGGAAAAGCTGCGGTGTATTTGTATCTATGTGTGGCTTCTTTTCTATAACCGCCTCATTCAGGACGATCTCCTGCTGAGTTTCTATTAGGGAAAAATGATTCTATTTTGGCACAGAGTGTTGGAAATCTTTGTTTTTCTTTCTCCTCTACACAGGATCAAATATCATAGATACGAATATACCATGCCCATCCATCTCTCACTAGAGTAGCAGCATAAACGGAGTAACGAGGAAATGTCGGTTAAAGATGGAATGATGGTATGATTGTATGATGGTATGATGGAAAGGTGAAAAGTGGATATGTCTTCGAAATTACGTTGTGCTGCCAAAAAGCAAGATTTGAATGAAAGGTGGAATTTTAATGATGTGCTGTATTCCTTGATTGCTGAGCTATACCTTATTCACATGCATTCCGTATGGAGGAAGGCATTTCACTTGGAATCGAAAATGAATGTGGTCAGAAAATGGGGTCGGCACCCAGTTACATCACTTCGCTTTTCGAATGCATTTTCTGGAAAAGTGTTAGGTGGGCTTTGTGCACAGTTGAATTCAATTGTCATTCCTCTCTGTGAAGTGGTGATACATTTTTCATGTGATGAAATGAAATGGTTTCTGATAGAGAATTTGACGGAAATAGATTTTTGTGCACTCGTGTATAATTGCACTTTTATCGAATTATTCTCCTTCTAGCTGGGGGACTAGAAGAAAAAAATTTACAATTTCGGAAACGAGTTTTGTGATCGATTGGCAGGAACGATTTCAAAATCGCCGGAAGTCCACTGGCTTTGTTGCCAGATAAGTTAGCGATAAAACTTTAGACTTTTCTGACTTTTCATGAATGTAGTTATAAAAGCGGTGGAATTAAGGTACAATATGTAACGAAGTTGTTGACTCTGACTATTTACATGTATTTTTTTATTTTTACGTATGCCATACTGCGGAAATAGTAAGCTCTTTGTTGGTATTTAGTATGTTAGCAAGCAAGTATACAGATCTTAGTGACCAAACAACAAGGGAATACAAATTTAAAAAATCGCTAATGGCAGTTGATTATTATCATTTCTTTGGTAACATGACTAAGATTTGTCTCTTGGAACTATATCTCAATCTTACTGCAAACATTAAGTCGAAGGATAGCCGTAAAGTAATGTTCAGCCGCAAACTCCATCTTAGATGAAACCCTTCTTGGGGCTTTAAACAGCTGGTACTTCTAAAGTTACGTGATCTTATCCACAGTTATCTTGAGTAGCTAGGCTTGCAAACATACAGATATGCTGCTGAGTCTTAGAGTGTAAATGAACTGTTAGAAGTTATTCATCAAGTTATTTTTAATTACAGACTTTGCATTCAGTGCGGATTAAAAGAAATGTGAGTTTGGAAAATGTGAGTTTGGAAATACGGAGCTTAGAAGTAGTTTGGTAAGTGGCTCACAAAAGCATCATTCTATAGTGCTTTCCAATAAGAGGTGTGGTATCAGTTTCTTGAATAAAACGAATAGATGTTGAAGCATCTCTGACACATTTATTTTTTTATAAAGTAGACATGCAAAAATTATTTATGGAATACAATATCTTTCGAATGACTGCCTGGGGTCAGTTTGCCGACCCTCAACCTTTTCTCAAAATTTTCAATAAGTCCTTCACATAATTGGGGCTTTATCTCGGCGGTGGTGGCTTCAATGTTCGCTTTCAGAGAGTTGCGAATGGTTGACGTAGACTTTGCTTTTAACATAGCCCTAAAGAAAGAAGTCTAACAGTGTTAAGTCGCACGATCCTCGTGGCCATTGGGTGTCTCCGAAATGCATACTACAATTACACGACCAGGAAACTTCATGCGTAATAACACGATTGTTTCTTATTGTAAGGGCACTGAGGAACAAAAATACTGCAATGTCCCAAAGGCAGTAAACATTTTTGGTCATTCGTCAAAAACATTAGAAATTCTGCCTCATCCTCCATCCCAACGCTCATTTACAATGAGATTCCAACTGTCAGCTCTATGGACAAGGCCAATCAGCTTGGTGCATACTTTGCGGCCAGTTCAACACTCTCAGATTTTGCTTTATCTCCGCCTACACTTGACGTCGAATCTTCAATGGGACGAATCTACTTTCGCACTCGTGTAGTAGCAAGAGTACTTAAAGATCTCAATATACATAAGTCCTACTCTTTAGGACTCTTCCCGAGAAGATGGAAAACAGCATTTGTCCAGCACGTCCCTAAAAAAGGCGAATCATCTTCTCTCTCCTCCTACAGACCCATTGCACTTACGTCCCTTCTTTCCATGGTCATGGAAATGCTGATAAATCGTCAGCTCATGAAATATCTCGAAACACGAACACTTTTCAATGACCGGCAATATGGTTTTCGTAGCAACAGGTCACCGAAAAGTGGAACCAAAGCGTTGTACTTGCACTTGATATTTCTAAGACATTTGACAGAGTTTGGCATCAGGCTCTTTTGTCGAAAATGCGTGCATTTGGGATCGACGACTCTCTTCTTCTACCTTTCGGAACGTTCAATTCAAGTTGTCCTGGACGGTTAAGTCTGATATTCACAAAATAAATGCTGGTGTACCCCAGGGCTCTTTTCTGTCACCGACACTCTTTTTGATTTTCATCAATAATCTCTTGACTGCTACTTCTAATCCAATATATTCCTTTGCTGATGACAGTACTCTCTGCTTTTCATATTCGTTCCCGGACTCACCACCCTGCTCTTCGGTTGTAGAACGGGAACGGCAACATATGCTAAGCTAATTAAATTCCAATATCAACAGCATAACCAATTGGGGAACTATCAACAGAGTGGAATTTAATGCTTCCAAAACACAATGCTGTCTGCTGTCGTTAAAGCGAAATTTAAACACCCGGACATTATCCATAAATGGCACTTACATTGTCGAAACCGAAAAACTTTCCATTCTCGGTATGTATGTCAATGACAACTTACGTTGCAATGACCACATATTTAATGTCACCAAAAATGCTGCGAAATGTCTAGGTTTCCTCAAGAGATGTAAGAAATATTTTACCCCCTCTGATCTGGCCTCAATATATAAGGCATTCTTCTGCCCAAAATTGGAGTACAATGCCCATATCTTGTCAGGTGCTCCTAAAACATATCTGCATCTGCCGAAAACCGTGCGATAAAACTTATTGATGATACTAATACCAGACAATCAATTGACACCCTCAAACACCGACGTAATGCCTCCTGTCTCACTTTGTTTTATCACTATTTCCATCACCAGTGCTCCTCTGAAATCGCCAGTAGCATTCCGCCCATTTAAACTTTCAACCGTAACACCAGTATACCCTCAAGCCCATTTTCGGACGTACTCTAAAATATCGTGATTCGTTCCTAAGCCGTACAACTCACTTATCGAATGCCCTGCCGATCTCTGTATCTCGTGGTCGTTATAACTTGCAAACATTTAAAAACAATGTACATCGGTACCTCTCTTTTCTTCCTCCCTAAATTTCCTTTGCCCACGCTGTCAACAATCACCTTAAGGGTACACAAACCCCTTTATAAAAAAAAAAAACAAAAGAAAAACATCATCCTATTGAAAGTATAGGTCGCTCGTATCCATATCCCCGATCTCCGGCCGCAAAGAATTGTTTATCATGACTCGGTAGCGCGCTGCATTGGCTAAATTGACTTTTCCCTCTCATTTTCAAAAATGGACGGCTATGTGATACCTAAGCCGCACTAAACATTGACGTGGCAATTTTGCGTATTAACGTCGGCAATAAAGTAAACAAGTGCGTCATCCGAAAATACAATTTTGCCCCAAAAATCAATGTCAGCATGCAAGTTTCCCAGGACCAATCCTAAAACATATGGCGCTACTTGTGGTTGGCCCGCTTCATTGTTGCAAGAGGTCAGTTCTTGCTGCAATATTTTTCATTGAGCATCGGGGCGAACACGTTGCGACGTCTTCAGATCTTGTACTAAGTCTGTCTCCCGGAATTTTTTGATTATGTTACGTATACATGTCTCGGAAGACACATTTCCGTGTACTTGCCGATTGAGCTTGTGTTTTCGTAATAAAATTCAACGATTTGGATTTTTTCTTTCACTGTGTACCCTTCCATGGTAAATTTCCCAAATCTGTAGATGACATCTGTCACCATATGCCAAACCTGTATGCATCACCTGTAAAATAATAGGACTTTCAAATCCTATACCTCTTACTTACACCCTTTATTTAGGAATATATAGCGTACATCCGAATTACAGCATAAATATAAATTGAGGAGTATTCGTATTAAAACTTTTATTAAAGTTTATGAATTGAAAGGGAATAACTAAGCAGTGGTGGTGAGTCGAGGATACCCCCCACTTTTCTATGAAGCAAAGCAATACGAAGTAGTAGTATAGGAACTTTTAGGACACCCGAAAATAGAGGATGCATCAGAAAAGATCGAAAACCTTCCAAGTGCGTTGCTCTTGGACTCTTGACCTTTTTATATTTATATTATATTAATGTGGCGCTAAATTCCCGGCTGGCCCCAACCAAAAAGCGCCTCCACCCAGCTCGACCTTTAGCCAGCTGCCTCTGGTTTTGAATGCTAAGTTGTTGGCGAACAGCTTCAGGCGTTCACATAATATGACAAATAGGATCTTGTAGGTGATGTTAAGAAGACTGTTGCCTCTGTATTTGGCACAGTTCAGAGGGTACCCTTTTTTGAGGATCAGACAAACAATGCTAGGTTTACAATGTTCAAACATGAACAGGCGTCATCATCTAATAGTGGCGGCGACCCTTTCTAGAATATAAACACAACCGTTTATGAGATAACACAACCGAAGCAACCAGGATAGACGATAAGCAGCTCAAACGTAAACAGGCATCTAATATCACGGCGACCTTTTTCCGATAATAAAATAAGGATAGGATAATAAAAATATATTTTAAGCCACAAGTAGAATGTAAAGATAAGAAAATGTAGATAAGAAACTAGCTTGTAAGAGTATATAAGGAGAAATCTTAAAAATAAAGTTAGTACTGAAAAGTATTCAATGGTGTTAAGTCATTAACATTTGGTCCTTCGAGCAATTCTTAGAGTTTTCCCCCACCAGTGGTAAGAGACTCTAAGAAACTTGAACCTAAATTGAAAAAGAGGAAAAGTGAATTGAAAAGCGTTACCAGAGCTACAATACTGGTAGTGATTAGATCTTAGAGTGAGTGAGCAAAGTGAATTCAAAAGCGTTACCAGAGCTACAATACTGGTAGTGATCAGATCTTAGAGTGAGTGAGCAAAGTGAATTGAAAAGCGTTACCAGAGCTACAATACTGGTAGTGATTTGAACATACAGAGTGAGAGAGCAAAAGTGAACTGAAAAGCGTTACCAGAGCTACAATACTGGTAGAGAACAGATAATATTGATAACAGAACTCAGCAGAAAAATGTCATCAGCACATAAAAAACTAGTTGAGCAGCAAATAGCAATTTGGCGGGAGATAGAAGCGATCAAGGAAGAAGCAGAAAAGGTTACAACAAGAAGAAGGATTCAAGAATTACAAAAGAATGTAGAGAAGATATACAACGTATTTGTAGAAAATGATAAGGCATTATGGAAATTGGGAATATGTGATATCCCTTATTTTAATGAAACATGGAACAAGGAAGTGGAAAATCTGTATAAAGAGATACAGAATGTATGCGAAGCACCTCAACTTCAAAGCAGGTCCGACGAAATCAGAAAAGAAAGTAATCAGGAAATGCAAACACAGGAAGCAGAAAGTAAAACGAATCAATCTTCGAATAAACAAGATATCGAGAGAATGATGACAATACTAGCGAATTTAAGAGAAGTATTAAAAGAAGCTAACCAAGCAAAGAAAGAGAAGGTGGAGTTTTTCAGAGGAAAGATACAGCGGTGGAATAACCGACTTCAAGAACAGCTTCTGAAGTTTTCATTAGCAGATGAAACGAAACTGCGAGAAGAAAATTTCATCGACGAAGTAGAGATCGATGTGCAAGAATGGTTGAAGAAAACTGAAGAAACAAGTGAGACGGAACAAGTGAGTCATTTAGAAACAAGTGAGACGAAGTTTAACATAGCAGCCAGATATCCACAAGTTGAGTTACACAAATTTGACGGAAAATCGGAAGAATGGAAAATGTTTTCAGAGCTATTTGAAGATATTATAGACAAAAATGCGGAAATGCCAGTATCCATAAAACTTGATTACTTGCGGTCTTGCGTGAAGGGCGAAGCACGAATGTCTATATCACACCTATTACAAGGAGCTTCAGCAAATTACAGTGAAGCATGGCATACTTTAAAAAGAAGATATGAAAATAAGAGAGTAAATTTTTCAACGCAGATGGAGCGAATTTTGAATTTGCCAAAAATAGACGCAAAATCAGCAATTAGTGTAAAAAATTTATATGACACATCACAGGAATGCATCTATTTAATAAAAAGTTATTTTTCAAAAGAATTAAATGCAGACGAAATATTTGCTTACTTGATTCTACGCAAACTTGATAACGAAGGATTGCAGCTATACGGACAACATGTGAAGAAACCTAGGGAAATACAGAGTCTTATTGATGTAACAGAATTTTTGGAGCAGTTATATCAGACATTAGAGTCGCAAGGGAAAACAAATTCAAACAACGAGTATAAAAGAAGTTATACACATCATGCCGAATTAAACAGAGAAGTGCGAAACTGCGAATTTTGTAATAAAACAAAACATCGGTTGTACAACTGCCAAAAATTTTTAGATGCAACAGTTGGTAATAGAGTAGCATATGTTCGAAGCAAGAGACTATGTGAAATATGTTTAAATCATAACCAAAATACTGAATGTTGGTGTAAATCAAAGTGTAGGAAATGTAATGGAATGCACAATACACTTCTGCATACCGACGACTATAAACCGCGGAAATACAATGACGAAAAACACATAAAAAAGAAGTTAGAGAACATCAATAATAATAGAAATAAATCTATGTTTATGACGCAAAAGGAAACAAACAATAAAATGGTATTACTAGCCACAGCACAGATACAGGGAGTTTCGGTCGATGGTAACCGCTGCTTACTGCGTGCGTTAATAGACCAAGGGTCACAGATTTCAATGATTTCAGAGGAAGCGGTGCAAATGCTTTCCTTAGCCAAAACAAAGATTAACACGAAATTGACTGGACTATCAGATGCAACCGTAGGAGTTGCCAAAGCCAAAGTATGGTTAGATATTACGCCAAGGTTCTCAAGCAATATCAAAATGAAAGCTCAGCTGTTGGTATTACCTAATCTAATAAAACCAATGCCGGATGATTCATTCCACTTTGAAATCGACGACTGGAAAAACTACATGCTAGCAGATCCAAATCTAAATAAAAGAGATCGTATCGACATTATAATTGGTAGTGATCTCTATTCACAAATTATAGAAGAGGGTGTACGAAAGCACAATAACATTGTTGGACAAAAAACTATATTCGGCTGGGTGATATCTGGTTCAATACAGAACGTAACATCAAAAAAGAATTCAACAACAGCAGTAACATCAAGCATAGAAAAATTTTGGGAAACTGAAGAAATACAAGAAGATACCAATGGTGGCGCAGAAAGCGACTTATGCATGCAGATGTATATGAACACAACAAAGAGGGATGAAGACGGCAGGTACATTGTAAGGATACCATTTAAAGAAGGTTTCACATTAGGTGAATCAAGAAAGCAGGCTATAGCACGATTCCTATCGATGGAGAGAAAACAGGATGGAAATATCAAAAGCGAGTACATACAATTTTTAAGGGAATATGAAAAATTAGGACACATGGTCAAAGTACATAGAAGACAAGAAGGGAAAGGGAAATATTATTTACCTCATCAGGCAGTGGTTCGAACAGAGAGTCTAACAACGAAAATCAGGGTAGTATTTGATGCATCTGCCAAAACATCAAATGGATACAGCTTAAACGACATAATGATGATTGGCCCCAGATTACAAAGAAATATTTTTGATATAATTCTCAAGTGGAGATTATGGAAATACGTACTTACAGCAGACGTGGAGAAAATGTATAGGCAGATTAAAGTTGCTGAGGAAGACCAAGATTACCAAAGAATAATTTGGAGAGAACGACCAGACCAGAAATTGGCTGAATATAAGCTAACAACAGTAACCTATGGCACAGCAGCAGCCCCCTTTTTAGCGGTAAAAACACTACATCAAATTGCTAATGAGTGCGAGGATCAACTTATTGGAAATAGTATAAGGAACGATTTTTACATGGACGACTTGATGACAGGTGCGAACAATAGAGAAGACTGTAGGTTTATCGTGGAAAAAATAAGTCCATTACAGCTACAGGAAGAAATACAAAAAATTCGAATTAAGCTGCCTTCAAAATTAAGGCTTCCAGGCGAAGAATCAGAAAACGAACTACAAGAAGTACTTCGATGGATGACAGCCAAAGGAATTATAATTGGTAAGCGAGTGGTAATAGATATAGAGATTCCATTATTGCAGCCGGAAGTATCAGAAGTTTTCCGAATAATTACCTTACCAATACGAAAGGAAGATACAATTATAATTCCACAAATACAATCTGAAGTGCTAATATTTAATGTTGAAAATGATCATTATTTTCTCATGAATCAAGTACAGCTAAATGAATGCGTAAAAAAGAAACCAAATAATTATGTATGTTATGGTAACTGGCATTGGAAAGCAACAACGGACGGCTCCTGCGAGATCTCGCCTTTAAGACCAGCTGAGGTAAACAAATGTATATTCGATCAAGTGAACCGAGAAGATAAGTGGATAAAATTAGGCGCACCGAATGTATGGCTGTTCAAGCTATTCAACGCAACATATATCAGCATAATATGTGGACAATCGCAGGCAAAGTGGGTAGCGGTTCCAGAACAAGGCATTCTGGAATTGAAGCAGGGATGTAATGCTAGGTATAAATTTTTAGCATCGTCGCAGCAGATCCAGTCAGAGGTGCACTACAATTCTGAAAATATTTGGGTTAAGAATATAATTCAAGTGAAGAAAGAAGACATTCGGCTATTTAACTTTTCTACAATCGACAAAAATGAAGACTTAGCTAAGGTACAGAAGAACCTGGATGAATTCAAGCAAACCCACCTTCATCTAAGAGCCTTGGATTTTCATCACCTCAGTGGACATACCTCATTAATATTAGTTTGCATAGTGATAATAATATTGTTAGTATATTTCATAAGAGCAGCTATAATTAGAAAGAACATATTAGCACTTTCGCGCGGCCGGCAGAATGTTCAAACATGAACAGGCGTCATCATCTAATAGTGGCGGCGACCCTTTCTAGAATATAAACACAACCGTTTATGAGATAACACAACCGAAGCAACCAGGATAGACGATAAGCAGCTCAAACGTAAACAGGCATCTAATATCACGGCGACCTTTTTCCGATAATAAAATAAGGATAGGATAATAAAAATATATTTTAAGCCACAAGTAGAATGTAAAGATAAGAAAATGTAGATAAGAAACTAGCTTGTAAGAGTATATAAGGAGAAATCTTAAAAATAAAGTTAGTACTGAAAAGTATTCAATGGTGTTAAGTCATTAACATACAATTATTGAACATACCTTCGTCCGACCATATTTTATGGTGCTCGTAAGTCTTGTATAAGAGCTCGTAGAAGCTGTATTGCGAAAATTGGCTAAAATTGCGAAATTCAGCCTCAACACGGATTGTTATGAGGCGCTTGTTCACATGACGGAGAGCAAAGGCTGCTTGCATAAGCCTGTCTCTAACAACAAATCCTCATCCAAATAGGCGCTACTTTTGACGTCGATAACAATCGCCGTAGTGGATTTCGCAGTTTTTTATCCTCTTTTTGTTCGGCTCATCCCATTGCATTTTTTGGAGTGCGGCAACAGTCCAGGGCCTTCCCTAGTTGTATGGCTGCACGTGGCCTACTAAGGGGCCAAACATTCCACGTGCACATCCGAAGGTTGTTTTCCTTGTTTCGTTTGCAGATACGTTCGTATCTGACGCTTGTTGTTGCTTCGTAACTTAACTTGCTTTTCCATGGCCTGGCAATTTTGTTGGATTGTTGGACCAGGGGTTGGTTAGACCGAAGCCAGTAACCAATGTGAACACTGTCGTTGATCCATTAAGGGCTCATCCGCCATCATCTCTTTTCTAAAACCCTCATTTGGTCTCGGAAAACCTTACCGGGCTGAGCTCCAAATATGTCGGAGTAGCCTACATAAAGCCTTATTTGTTTTAATCTGGGATCTTACTTCACCGTTGATTCCATCTGAGAAATTCATCCACTGTCCCGTTTATAGTGCTGATATTTTTGTCTGCTGGTCAGCTCTCGCGCTTATAAGTTTGGCAAGTCGAGTCCGGATGAACATCGATCAGTACCAGATGGTTACCACTTGGAGGTGAAATAAGCACAACTGATGTGTTGAAGCAGTTGCAGCACTGTATATCGCCAGGTTGACAATTCTCAGTGTCTACCCCATTCCTACAGCATCCAACCATCATTCTGACTTATTTAGTAAGGGGAATTTAGCGCAATGACTTATGTTACACATGCTGGTACTTGTTTATTTGCATAAAATTAGATAGTATAGTACCTTGTTAGCTTACAAAAAGGACATCCAACAATGAATTGTGGTGGTGTTAACTGGTATTGGTTGAATGATCCCATACTCTTATTGCGGAATTTGAGGAATGGGGTAATTAGAACTGCATAAAGAGAAGCAATATCGCTAAAATTAGTTGATATATGTACACGCATACCACATCTATGAGGAGATTATCTTCTTCAAAAATATTCTCGGCGAACACGTAATCCATTTGACTATCTCCATCAGATCGGCACTTGAAATTGTAAATAAGGCCCTGTTGTATGCAGACTGCAGCTCCACCAACCTTTTCAGAGACTTATTCTCATTGAGACTATTCCTTTGCTAAAAATAAACAACTCGACTTCAGACTGCAGTAAAAGCATTGCCCTTCAATTGCCGGATCACATCCCTTTGAAAAAAAAAAAAAAAAAAAAAAAACCAACAGGTGAAAAAAAAATTCAATGAACTTGTAATCAATTAAGGTAATCAATCAAGATATTCGATTGCACAAAATGAGCCTCAGGCAGTGGTGAAATATAAGAAAATAGAAAATGTTGGTTTCAATAATGGTTGCTGATTGCTGTATGAGGGTAGACACCGAGTATAAAGGTTGTGCTGTAACTAGGCTTACAATCGATTTCTATTTATTTGACCTCCTAGTGAAAGTCTCGTCCAGCTGTACTTGACCTGCCAAATTTATAAGCGCTGGTGTGGAACGCTATAATTATTTCTCAGAAATCCTTATTTGAGTAATTCAACTTATTCAGGATGATTAAATAGAGAAAGTGGCGGCTGAATGCTCAATCAGTTAAACGCAGCTCTTATATCATTCAAGAGAGAATATTTGCCAACAAAGAATATTTACCCCAATTTGTGTAGCTGGCCATCAACCTCTGCAGGTTGAGGGTTGAGCTTGGAACTAATTACTAACCATTCAAAAACCCAACTGCGTAAAAACCAGTAGCCTCGAATTGATGCTGAAATAGGCAAAATAACTTTGAATAGATCGTATGGAGCCGAATAATTAGCGGATGCCACCAGGATGTACGATGGGATAGGCCGGACAAAACGCGGATGAAACGCTACTACATCTACTATGACGAATGCTACAAAGAAGGAAGACGATGCTTTTTTGGATGTGAATTTTCTATTCGAGGGAGACTCTGGCAAAAAGCATTAACCCTCCGATGAGCGTATGGGTCTGGGCAGACCAAACCGATTTTGAAACGTGCTTAAGTTTATTTTCTTGGTATTCGTGAGTAGCAGCGGTCCATGACTTCTTCAAATATGCTGAGGTGAACACAAAGTAACGGTAAACAATACGTTTTCGATATATTTATAGAGAAAAAAATTCATTTTAAACGACTTTCGTGAATCATACACACATGGGTCTGAGTAGACCCGCAGTTGATGGGTAGGTTTCATAGTGCGAATATCGAAAGTAAATTGGCTGGTGATTTGATATTAGATTATTTGCAAGTGTTATTTAGTTTTCTATCGACAAAATTTCAGGTTAGTAATACTGGTTCATTGAATTTTATCTTTAGCTCACGTGTTTTATGATTACTATATATTAGGAGATATTTTGCTGCCGGTGGTGAATAGTATTTGGCTCGTCCCTTATCCAGTGCTGTTGCACCAGACTACGTGGCTGCTCCTGTTCAGGAAGAGGCTTACCGTTCGAAAGATGGAATGATGGAAAAGTATGGAATGCGTATCCACTATCCACCTTCTGGAAGACCACGTTCGCATAATGTGCAAACGATTACACATAAAGGGCCATTACGAGGAACATTGCCGCATCACCGAGCCATTTTCAATCACCCAAAATCGTGAACATTATCGTGCGAGAAACTAATTGAAAAGCCTTGGAATCCTTTCGAACATGGAACGATCCCAATAAAAAAACAGCAAGTTTGGATGATGACCAACGAGGACGAAATGTATGCCTTCTTTGGGATGTTGCTGTTTGCTGGTGTGTTCCACGCCAATTCGCAGCCAGCAAAAGAATTGTGGGCGAGTTACAATATGCCCATCTACAAAGCCACCATGTCCATCAGCTTCGATACGGTAACACTCGTGCGAAGAGGCTTCAACAAAGCCAATCTGCGGCAATAGACGATGTATTGCTTATGCTGATGGCTAATTTAGAGAGAGCATACACTCCGGACTGCCAAGTGACCGTCGATTAGCAGTTATTTCCGTATCGCGGAGGAACTAGTTTTACTCAATATATTCCGAGTAAGCCCGCGAAATACGGAATAAAGATTTGGTGGGTCTGCGACTCCGTGTCAAATTATCCCCTGAAAGGAATAAATTATACGGGAAAACCACCAGGTGACCAAAGTTGTCATGAAATTGATGGAAAAATATATGGCCAGCGGCAGAACAGTTTACGCTGACAACTTCTTTTCGTCATATAATTTGGCAGAGATGTTGATGGATCGAAATGTGGCGTTTGTGGGCACCGTTCGAAAAACCAAGACCTTCATCCCTCCTCAATTGCTGAACCCAAAACGTGCTCTGAATAGTATCAACTTTTGCTTTCACAATAATAATGTCGCTTTGTGTTCCTATATAGCAAAGCCAAAGAAGCCAGTAGTCATGTTGTCCACATTTCATTACTGTCGTGACACCGATCCATCGAAAGCATCAAAGGCGGATCAAATATTGGATTACAACCAATTCAAAGCAGGCGTAGACACAATGAATCAGATGTTGACTGGATATTCTTCTAAGCGTTCGACGAAGCGGTGGCCGTTGGCAATGTTTTACAACATACTTGATGTCGCCGGCTTAGTCTCATTCATCATCTATGACGAGTTGAATTCAGCAAAACACAGCGACAAACGCCGTTCATTGGCTCGGCAGCTGGTAATGCCACACATGATGAATCGGGCGACCAACCCGTTGATTCGTAGGTTTGTTCACATCGAGCAAGCATTGAAACTTTTCAATGTTGTTGTAAGTATACTCGAAATGTACATGACACATAACAAACCATATATTAATATAAGTATATTTCGTTATTTTTAGGTACCGGATTCGCTCCTATCGATACATCCGCAGCTCAGCCAAAATCATATGCTGAGGTAGCCTCCACACGTTCATCATGCTATCTTTGTGCTTCTTCTTCAAAACCGACATAGAACTCGATACTATTGCTGCATATGCAATCATCCTATATGCATCAACGAAAAAATGTATAAGTGCAAACCAGAATGCTCTTCATAATGTATTTTTATTTAGTAATAAATTAAGGTACTCGCACCTTTTAAAACGGACTAAAACATTCGGTTTATCATATTTTCACACACCCATACACAAATAAAGGGTTTTTCAATAGGGACTTGACAACTTTGAATTTAATTTGTGAACGCACTCTTTCACTAATTATCAAACTGTTACTGTCAAGTTATTCAGTAAACTCAACATTTTCATTATGGTAAAGTACACGAACGAGCAACGTCTGCAAATTATAAATTTTTTTTACAGAAACTCGAAGTCGGTTACTGCAACTTTAAGAGCGTTAACTCATATTTTCGGTCGTAATTCTCGCCCTAGTAGACAGGCAATAATAAGTTTAGTGCAAAAATTTGAGTCTGCATATTCGTTGTGTGATGTTGTCGTGTCAGTGAGACAACAGGTTGGTCGAAGTGTCGAAAATATCGCTGCCGTTCAGGCGTCCGTAGCAAACGATCCAAATCAGTCAATTCCACGACGTTCTCAAGAATTTATTATGACGTATTTTGCGTAAGAATCTTGGTTTACACCCATACATGATCAGGCTGACTCAAGAATTGAAGCCGATGGACCATTTGAAGCTACGTACGTCCTCCGATTGGGTTCTAGAGAAGATGCGCCAAGATGATGAATTTCATCGCAAAATCATCTTCAGTGACGAAGCTCATTTTTGGCTCAATGGGTTCGTCAATAAGCAAAATATGCATTATTGGCCGGGTGAAAATCCACATGTGCTTCATGAATCACCACTTCATCCACAAAAAATAACTGTTTGGTGCGGTTTGCATGCCGGCGGTGTTATTGAGCCATATTTTTTCGTTCACGATAACGATCGTCACGTTACTGTGAATGGTCAGCGTTATCGCGCCATGATCACCGACTATTTTTGGCCCGAATTGCAAGATATGGACTTGGACGACATGTGGTTTCAACAGGTTGGTACCACAAGCCACACAGCACACGCTACTATCGATTTATTGAAGAGTAAGTATGGTGACCGTGGTATCTCAAGACATGGGCCAGTCGATTGGGCGCCTCGTTCGTGCGATTTAACGCCGCTTGACTATTTTCTGTAGGGCTACGTTAAGTCATTGGATTATGCCAACACGCCGACGACGTTGGGAGAGCTCAGATCCAACATTGAACGCGAAATAGCAGCCGTTTCGGCCGAAATGTGTGGCCGAGTCGTTGAAAATTGTTTCCAACGAATCGACCGCTGCAAACGTGCCCGCGGTGTCCGTATGAACGAAGTTCATAATAAATTTTTTGAAATACCTCAAATGGTTTGCGTTTTATTTAAAAAAAAAGACAAGTCCTTATTGGTAAACCCTAAACAGTAGAACAACAAAGAGAATGTTGCCAACAGATTAGCTGTTTTTGATAGGTTTGATTACGCTGCCTCAAAGAAACACCTAGTTTGACGATAAATGCAGTCAAATCAATCTAGTCAGGCGCTTACGGACCCAACGTGTGAGATGCCTTAGTCATGCTAAGCGTATTATTACCACAGCTCCGGCTCAAGGAGTCTTTGATTCTTATTCTGAGTGACAGTGCAACAGAGGACGACTATATCTATGGTGGCGCATGCAAGTGGAAAAGCACCTTAACCAACATGGAGCGCGACACTGGAGGCAGCTGGCGAGAGATCGTGCTAGCTGCAGAGGCTTGTTGGTTGAGGCCAAAGTATACCCCCGACTGTAGCGCCACCTAATAAGTAAGAAAGAAACAAAGAGTTATACATGCAAGTCGCTGTGCAAGTGGAAACCTACCGCAACCATTTATGAGTGCGAACTCGGGGCGGTTGTTTAAAGAACACCCTAACTGGGTATAAAATTCGTAACTTCTAACAAGGTTATAGTGACCCCGCAGCATGTGTCTCAAGAACGATTTTGAAGTCCACAAGTATATTCGAAAAGAAGCTGCTGCTTCACGTTTAAAAAGATCGTATCTGTCCTCGTCCTTTACGAAAATGTTCAGCCTTATTGAGTTCCAATAGCAGAATTAAGTTACTGTGTTCGCACTAAGATACGTTAAGGACGAGGAATTTTCAACTTTTTCTCGTATCAAAATAAGTTATGATGACATTCTGCCCTTCAAGCATTGGATTTACAATTACCTTTTGATAAACACTGTGAAGGACTAAGGAAATTTAAGACAAATTGGATTTTCTATATTTCCATGTTCCCCGTTTTCTTGATTTTCTCACAGTTCTTGCAATTTTATTATTCATTGCCTTTCATTCTGTTGATCTTTATAGTTTATTTTTCAACATAAATCATAAAAACCTTACGACTAACGAATCTAGAGTACTCATAATCCAGAAGCACCCCAAGGTAATCTCTTCATTAAGGATTACGTGACTCTTAATAATATCCTCCAAAGGAAAACGACAAATGCAGAAAAACACCCTCACACTGTTGGCCCAGACACAATTTAAAAAAAAAAAAAAAAGACGAGGAAAGCAAAAAAAAAAAAATCACAATAGAAAAATACGAAAATAAAATACTGACTCCTGGGAGAAGTTCATCTTCCTTTAATCCCATCACGTACAGAAATTTAACCTAAATCATTCAATTCTTTAGCCCCAGAGCATTGCTTCGGAAGAATGGAATTCCCCCTTTGTAGATACTCCGGTATTCACTGTTAATTGAACTGTCTACCGTATGGTAGAAGGAAGAAAATTTTAAAAATTACCGTTTATGAGGTCACCCCCTGCATAAATGTACGAGTATGTAGGTATCGTACTTACGAGTAACATACGTACATAACACATATGTACGTATATTGAAGGACTACTACCCTCGTAGAAGTATATGAGAGAGGTGTGTACTTAAAAATTACTCTTGGGAATATTTACTCCTTACTAAAATGTTCAAATTAAAATTCTATTTTTTTTTTTGAAAAAGATACCCACTTCCGTTTCCGTTTCCTACCATAACATGCTTTCGCTTTGCCCTTAGCATGCCGAAGCATAACCAAACAAAATGATAAGGAGAATGGAAAATGCAGATAATGTGTTGACGTCATAAAGTGTCGATCATAAAGGCAAAAAGAAAACGCAAATTTGACGAAAGGGGTTTTTCTCCGTCGAATAACGAAATCGAAAAATCTGTATGCAAACAGTAAAGTTACCAGGATTACCATTAGTTAAACGCAGAACGTCAAAATAATCTTAAAAATGGTACTTATGGTACCTATACGAGTATAGGTTGTACTTGTATGTAGGTTCTCTTAGATGGGGGTGGAATTGTTTTAAGCAATTTTGAGGTTTTTGGCTTATCTTTGTTTTTTTTCTGCTTTTTTTTTGGTTTTGGTTTTGTCTCTGCAAGCATGGTCTTGGTTATAAGGAATTCCATAAGATGACATTGATACTGTAAGCAAATATACCCTTGTGTAACCACAGGTTTACATGGGGTACACCACTCTATAGCTTGCTGATGGAAACTTCGCAGCATCGAGAGAAAAACGAAAAAAAAAATCGAATGGAACAAAGGATACGAATACTGACACGGATTCGGAAACAGAGGAAAGCCCCACCTCTGCAATGACAATTTAAGCTGTATATCATTTGTATGGAAAATCCTGCCTCAAAATGAGAGTAAGGAAAGTTTGCTTTTTGCTTTCGTCCTCTTTTTTTCTGTTTTTTTCATTTTTTTTTTCTCCTGATTAATCCGTTTATAACAAGCAAACAGAGAGCACACGGGTATTAGGGTAACATGTGTAGATTTATGATTTATACTACTCGTATGCCTGTTTTTGCTCCACACAGGATACACAACACTGTGTATGGAATGACAAAAAAGGATTCCAAGGCACAATCCAGAATTCTGGATTCACTACGATCTTTTTTTTCTAATTAGAGTAAGCCAATTTTTTATCCAAGGTATTAGTAGGCAATGAGAAATTACTCACAGACTTTATAAAGCTGTGCGAGTTGGGGCTCATAATTTTAAAAATTTCAATTAGTTTTTAAAAGCCATACTAAAGTTGCTTAGGAGCAAAATTACGTATCTGTTTTAATTGATATTACGAGCTCGTAATTTAGTTTACGGCACCCTCCACACAATCACAAGAAAGAGCCATGCTTTTTAGAAATGGAAAAGTGAAATTCCCCTTCTCTGATCTAACAAAAAAGAGCTCCACTTAAGTAGAATATTTAATTTGACTACAGGGTTAGACCTAATACCAGCGAACAGGATTGTGCACATATCCGGATCCGAAAAAAAACCCACTTCGATGCATTTAACAATGTGATTCGGACTATGTTTTAGGAAACGAATTCGAGAGGTCTTGTCCATTTCACATTTGTGTACATTCAGCCGGTTTCCATTACATAAAGATCTAGACATTGTTTGATTCGAATGTGAGGTGTCTCCACAGTTTAGAGTGATAATAACTAGGTAATGAGATTTGAGAGTATGTTAGCAACCATGGTGTGGCTCATGACTTGTCATCACTAGTATAATGCTGTGTTACACTCGAGGGAACATCACTGCCATTCGGCATCGGCTTATGGAGTATTACCCCAGTTCGTTGCTCTGCTTGTCGTAAATGGCGACTAAATGGAAACAAATCCTATTCAGGCACTTAAGGCGGATTTACATCTTATGAACCTACTCGAATATACAATACATTCATAAATTCACGCATATTAGCCCCAGACGGATGAAAGGAGAATAGTACGAAGGTACGACATCATGAAAGTGAACGTATATGAATACACGAACCCGCTGGGTGCTGGTTCTGTAAAGCAAAGGATGATCATGGGACTAACGGAAGTATTCGTGTTAGAGCTCAAAAGGAGGCGAGAAATATAATGGTTCTCAGGAAGAAATTACGCATTGCTAGCTGGAACGCTGCCACAATGACGGGCAAATATTTCGAATTAGAAAGCATAATACCGATATATATATTCGATATAATATGCGTTCAAGAAACCAAGGCGGAAACAGGGTCCGGCACCTTAACTCAGTGGGAGAAGACATACTAATCTCATGCAAGTCACACTGGCTAGCTGTACTAAATACGCTTTCATTAAGCAAGGGCAATACTTGATTATATTCTGCAGCCGTGGAAAAAAGTGGAATGCCCTATAAATTATTCTGATCTTGGGCAAACCAGATGAACCAAAAAACCAGCCAACGAAAATCGAACAAATATACTTCCACAATTAAAATAAGAAAATAAGCCATCTGTATGCGCTAAATTTTCTAGAATGCCTCCATAATGTGATAAAATTCGAAGATATATTATGTGAAAGTTGTGCAAGTGCTATACTCGGGGTTTCAAAAGGCCGTCTGACATAATTAAAGAAATGTGGTGGTAAAACGATGAGACGAAATTGGGAAAGGAACAAAAGGCAACCTTTCAAGCGTCGACGAAACACATCGGAAATAGTGAAACCGATAAAGTGCGTATCTAGTTAGACTTTGAGCGTTGCAAGAAAGAGGCTAGTACCTAGAGAGTAGTACCGAAAGTAGAAGAACCATTGTATCTGGAATTAGAAGGGGCACCTTCACAATATATAATCAAGAGACAAGCCAACGAGCCAACGAGTTAATATTTTTAAGATTGAGGCACAACGAAGGAAAAATTCCGAAGAGATTGGAAGACGAGCAAGGACAACTGTTAAAAGTGAACAACATTTTTATTTAACAAAGATTTCCTGTGCAGTACTGCTCCCTGACTCAACTCGCACGAAGGGAGAACCAGTAGAGCCGAACACATGCTCTGGGCGACAATTGAAAATCTTGAAAATCCGATGAAATGAAGAGAGGCGATTGAAGGTCTACTTACTACTTTTTCTGCTTATGTCCTGTTTCAACTTGTGTGTTCTACGTCTACACGCCATCAACTGTTCTGCGCAGTGTATTTCTCGGCCGACCCGTTCTTCTATGGCCTTGTGATAACGCATACCATTGCATTGCATAGGTTTCTGTGGAACTATGGCTTTTCCGAAATGTATGCTATTACCAATCTACTGCCACTTCCGTCTCTGGATGGTTGTGTCTATTGATTTCTGACCCGTTCAGTTCAGTTTTTTTTTTCAGTTTTTATGCATTTTTATTTTTTTTTTAACTTAAATTAATCTTATATGCTAAACAAAAAACGCTTAAAAATTAGCTTAAATTACTTACAAATAATCTTATTCTAACTTACTGGCCCCATGCGGGCAATCTAAGTTAAACCTAACACTTAAACTATGTCTTTCGACGAATCTTACATTATATTTTTATTTTAACATTACTTAATACTATTACTAAGAAAATAAATTATGAGTAAAAAACTTAGTGAATGGACATTTTTTAATTTTTTATAAAACTTAAAACTAAAAGCCTACAGAATACCTAAAAATAAATCTTATTCTACTTAAACCTACTTACATCTAATACGTACGCACACACATACATATATATATATACATAATACATATATACTTAATATATAAATATATGTATATATATATATATTTTGTTTTTTTTTCATTTTTTATTTTTATTAATTTTTTTTTTTGTTTTTTATATTTTTTTTTCCTAAAACTAACTTAATCCTACCTAAAACTATGTAAGCCGGCCATGGCTAAAAAAAAAAAAATTAGGCTGACCGACTTTGCCTCAGATGAAGCTATCTATTACTGGAGGCATTCGATGACGAAGCATCCTCCCCTTCAACTAGCCACCAAAATTGCTGGTGCTGCTGAGCAACATCCCTCCTGTCGCGACTCCCTACCGCCCTACTGAACCGGAGACGCTCCGCACTGCCATGTGCGACGTCTCTGTCGTAGTTGAGTCGCCTGTCCGCAGCTGTTCGAGCGACGTGGAAGATTAGCGGGACCGCCAATCTGTCCTGGATCAGACCTTTACTATCTAGATAGAGGAACGCTTCTGGAGGAATAAAACCGTCAAAGCGAACTCTCTCGTGATACATATAATTGGGGTAGAAAGACCCGGAGATCAGGTTGTTCGATGAGGTCATTGCTCTTGCAATGTGCCTTCGAGTCAACTTAATGACGAAATTGTCCACTCTTATTAGGTTCGCCCTATTGTACAAGACCTCATTGGGATAGAATTTGATGTACTGAGACTCTGGTGTTCTGTATAAGCGAAGACAAGTCCTAAGACAAGCCCTCTCAAACACCCGAATCTTTTCCAATAAACTTGCTCTCACGTTGAACCACACGGGACATCCAAATACAAGCATGGGCCTGATAAGGGCCATGTAGCAGATCACCTTCACCCTCGCATCGAGTTGGCTGTTATAAAACAGTCTCTTTGTAAGGGCAAAAGCACCTCTGGCTCTGGCCAGAGCAACATCTATATGTTTGTTAAAATACAGATATTGATCTAGCCAGATCCCAAGGTATCTGACTACATTTCGACAAGCAAGTGGCTGTCCGTGTTGTCCGACGATAGAAAACTTTCGCCAATTCTTTCTGGTATCCCTAGAGGCCCCAGACAAAGGCGTCCTAAACAGAATGGTTTCCGACTTCTGAAAGTTGATTTTCAACTTCCAGTCATCGCAATATCGCTTAATTTTGTCAAAATCATGCTGCAAAAGTATATTAATGACCTCAATCTTTGGACCTGATCTGTACGCGATTATGTCGTCTGCGTACGCTATGGAATGGTGAAGTGAACCTATCAGATCACTTGTGTAAATGTTGAATAGGATCGGCGAATTTACCGCACCTTGTTGCAGACCGTTTTTAATGTTAAAAGTTCCAGCAGAAGTCACATCGCCATTTTTCACGATGAACTGTCTACTGGAGAGCATATCAAAAAGAATATACAGCAGTGGCTTACTAATGCCCAACCTGTCCAGTTTGAAAAAGAG
The DNA here is from genome assembly GCA_949129095.1 of Volucella bombylans. Classification (NCBI taxonomy): domain Eukaryota; kingdom Metazoa; phylum Arthropoda; class Insecta; order Diptera; family Syrphidae; genus Volucella; species Volucella bombylans. The sequence continues at coordinate 389,188,444 of OX422140.1, forward strand.
TCCTTCTAACCATACGGTATCGAAGGCCTTCTCCAAGTCAATCAGGCAGGCACCAGTGCACTGTTTCTTGCCTTTGTTCCATTGGATATCAGAAACCAGTTTCGACGCAGCATGAATGATATCATGCCCCGCCTTAAAACCGAATTGATTATCCGGAACTATATGTTTGTCCTCAACCCACTTAGTCAGGACTCTATTGATCACCTTCTCGAAAACCTTACTGATATTTGGAAGAAGACTGATCGAGCGGAGATTCGCCGGATTGGAAGTGTCTTTATCCCTTTTGGGGATGGGATGTACCACCGCAGTTTTCCAATGCGCTGGATAATGTGCATTATTCATTGCATTATTAAACAGGATGGTATAAATGTTCACCGCTTCTAGAGGGAGATGTCGAAGCACAATGTTCGGTATTTCATCGGTTCCCACTGATTTCTTACTTCTAAGTGATTCGAAGATCGTTTGGAGCTCTTCCTTCGAAATGAACGGGGGTAGTACCCTATCGTTGGTGATGACATTATTTGCCATATTCTCGTCACTGAACTGGGTGAAACCCGAGCTCTCGGATTTCTGACCCGTTCTCTGGTAAAGATGTTCGTGTGAGGTACGGTTAGACCAGAAAATGCTTAAGATATTCCGTAGGCACCTATTAACGGACGTTCGTAGTTCTTTTTGTGATAGTAGCGATCACCTTCTAAGCGCTGCATGGATTCGACATTCGAACTGAACAGTGGTAGCTTGGTGTTTCAGTTGATTGTATTGCTTCGCCATATCTCGGACATCATTCCAAACGCAGACTTTGCTTTGCCGATTCGTTTACAATGTCTTGTTAAGTTCCACCTTCAGTAGAGATTATACTCCCCAAATATTGGAAACTCTCTACTCTACCTCTACTCTACTCTCTATTAGCCCAGCAATGCTAATTTCAGTTGTTGAGTTAGTAGATCCATAATCCTATGGGAGAGTAAACAAACGCCTTTACCGTAGTCTAGATATTTGAGCTGAGATGTAAGAGTGCAAAAAATTCCTCCGTTTCTGATAGACAAGGCTGCGCTAAGAACATCGCTAATCACCAATAGAAAAAGTACCACCAATGGAGTGTAGCCTTGTCCGACCGCGCTTTGGATCTCGAATTCCTCTAACAACTTTCATCTAACTAGTTTGTCAGGTATACCTCTTGTGCGCAAGGCAAGCACGGGCAACTGCCTGTTGACACTGTTGAACGCCTTATCAAAATCAATGAACAGCAGGTGAAACGGCGGCCGGTATTCAAAGGACTGTTTAATAATGATTCGCAGAGTGTTAATGTGGTGGACACAGGAGAATCCTGTTGTTCGGCATCAAGATGTTCCTTTATTCGGCCAACAACTACTTTGGCTATTCCCCAAACAACTGCGGGAGAAACGCAAAAGCCTCTCCAGTTTTCGCATTCCATAAGACTACCGTCTTTAAGGAGCTTGGCTCTCTCAACAAGAGGATGTAAAAGCCCTGCTGATGTTGTTGGAGCGGCTCGCAGAAGCTCTGCGTGAATACCATCAGGTTCTACTGCCTGGTTATCCTTTGGCGCGTTGATCGCAGAAGCGATATTACCTTATCTTCGATAAGTCACGTGCGATGTTTTGCCTGCCACCCATCAACAATACTTGACGCTCACAATGTTCCAATGTTCTTGGATGGTTATCGGCAGTGAACTGGTGATTGCTTCCACTTCTAGCGAAAAGTGATCAGTACGTTGTCGTACTGAGAGGATCTTTAGCCGGTCGATGTTATGCCTAGCCATTCTGGTGATATTGCGGAGTCTTAGAACAGATGCAGTATAGTACGTAACTGGACAATAGCTACCATAAGATGATAATCTAGTACCAACCCCAGTCAGCTCCTCGTCGGTTTTGGACGTCTAAAATCCAACTTTTGAAACGTCGACTCATCCCCAAATGGTCGATTTGATTGGACGACGATTACCTGTCAACTGACATCCAGCTGACCTTGTGACAGGTCTTATGCTCGAAGACGGTGCCTCCTGTGACTAGGCGATTGATGATTTTAGTCTGAGATAAGCAAACTCCTTCACCACTTCAAAGATAATACTGTCAACATTGACGTTTTGTCCTAGGCGGTGCATAGCCAGATGTTGGCAACATGTTGTCGTAAGCCGCAAGCTAATGTCGTATTGTGATGGCGAATAATCTGTCGAAGACGTTCTTCTTACTGATCGAAGTACGATTTTGACATCAGAACAGATGGGCTACAAAGGCTCCATCCAGGGGGTCATAAAATTCCTCCTTGATAGATTCTTCAACTTCCCCGGTAGAAGTGTGTTGCTTTTTTTTTCTCTTTGCGTATCTATTCATTATGTCATTTGGATCGCGATAGTGTCTGCCTTATACCACGTTAGGAGAGTATAAAGTTTTTGACCAGAACCAGGAGCATACAGTGTAATGCTATCTTAAATGAGGGTGACTGTTTTATGGTAAAGAAGTTACCCCGAAGACACAACCTACAATTTGGAGGACCAGTTCTACTGTAGAAACCCTTAAGACGAGCGGCCGGTTATATCGATTTCAGGAACCCACTTCGGGGATGTGAACTCTGATGGCCCATTTACATGAATCTGATGAAATTAATGTCGACCTAAGCTTCGAATATGTCGAAGTGTAGCCAAGATAAGATGCAGTAACTGCTTGTGTTTAAAGGGAATTCGCCAGCTGTTGCGTTTAGTGTGCTGCTATTTTTATCTGTTGCTCAGGACTCATTCCCGTTGTAATCGTTCCGATAAGCAAGCAATTTAGCATTTACTGGAAAAAATTCAAATTGTCTTATTCACTCCATAACCCCTTCGTGCCAGTGAGACTGGTAAACGCCAGAAGTGAAGGCAATATTGCGGGTGTACGCAAGTCAGAAAACTGCTATCGCTCCATTTCGATCAGGATTCATCGGAACTAGAAGGCCTGGAGGATATGTGGTTTAAACAGGATGATACCACTTGCCACAAAGTATGTGCCACAATCGACTAATTGAAGACAAAGTCTGAAATGAATTTAACACCTTTAGACTCGTTTCTTTGGAGCTAAATTTAATCACTAGTCTAGTTTAACAACCCAAAAACTTACGACGGATATTTTTCGATGCTAAAACGCAGTCGGAATAATTTTTGGCGTCGGTTCACAACTGCTAACGAGATATGGATTTACCGCAGCACACCAGAGATTAAAGGACAAAGTCCAAGCAGTAGGTTTTTCGAGACGAAAGTGCTCCAACGAAGGCTAAGACGGCTTCATTGGCGAACAAAATTATCGCTGTATTGTTTCGGGATGTAAAACAAAAACGTCCGCATTTGACGAAGAAAGAAGCCCTCTTCCATCAAGACAATGCATGTGTGCATGCTTTTGTCATCAATGAGTTAGGGCACGAATTGCTTCCGCATCCACTATATTCGCCAGGATTAGCATCCAGCGATTATTTCCTATTTCTAGATAGGATGAGGTCACTGTTGAGATTATTTTGAAAAGTTGGAGCAATCGTATCTCTTAGAAGGATTACAAAAGATAGAAAAATGTTGGACTAAATGTAACTCAAATGGCCGAGACACCACATTTTGTTAAATGAAAATCACGACAAATTTCAGGAATTGATGTTTTCACATGCCCAATGTGAAAATTTATGACCAATAAAAAATAAGTATTTAAACAATTAAAAATTATGGTAAATTGTCAACGAGTTCGGCCAACGGCCACGTAATGAGTGCATGTAGAAATGCTCGTAATACCATAATCATGAACCTCTCATAAGATTGGTGCAATTTAACAATTTAGCACGACAACACGACTTGGTTACAGTTTTCATTTGTTCTATCCATTCGAATGGTGTTCCTGTAACCGTTTTGTTGAATTAAATGAATTTTATTTGTGCCATGTTGTTGTACTTCAATTAAGACGTCGGTCGGTCGGTGGTAGTAGTTACAGTTGTCGCCATCGGTGTTGTTTTTTGTTTTTATTGTAGCAGTCGACGCCACCAATGACGACGCCATTCAGCAGACTTATTCGTATACAAGTATAGGTATATATTTTTTTTAAAGACTTTTCCGGGCTTTTAGCCCCTTTAGCAATTAAAAGTTTTCAACGTCTTTTACACTAGTCGCATAAAAAGATCCACAACGGTGTGCTGAGTACCTATTTGCCATTAAATGGTTTCGCATTACATAGTTAAAGTCAGGGCTGGTCTACGGTGTATGCTTATGCATAAGATTCTCGTGAAACAAAAAAAATAAATAAGTAAAAACTACAGAAAGCGAAACGAAATGTGGGTATGGGTATGGGTTCATACATACGAGTATACTAGGAAAGGTCTTATTTAACAAACTTTAATTAAAATTGAATTTTTAATTCAACTCCTGGTGCAGGCACGCTCGAAAGGGCTGAGTTGCAGGCTGCTCCTGGGGATAAGTAATATGATCTGGGTTCTTGCAAAGCTATTTACACTTTTTTCTCCTGTTCCTGTTTTTTTGTTGTGTAAGTTTTTATTTTCTCGTTTTTTGGGAACTCACTAAAAATAAATTCGTTCAAAGAAGTTAATTTGAGAAATGAATTAAGTCTAGTAGTAGTATGAATGTCGAGATGAGGGTTTATTTTGTTGTGTGTGATGCTTCCTTTTTTGCCTTTTGCCGCACATGAACTACTACGTAGGAAGACTCGACTTTTTGAAAGTAAAGTTTTGACAAACTTTGTGGATTTTGAACTCTTTTTGTTTTGGAGGGGGTTGTATTGTTCTTTCGGATGATGTTTTGGTATTTAGTTTTGAAGGAACTTATATAAACTACAATGGGTTTGGATGGCATTATGAAGAAAATGTTTCCTTATGGTGAAAAGACATTTTTCCTTTTTCCATGTACAATAATAGCGATGCAAGTGCATAACTAAAATTAGTAAACTCTACCCGCAGAAATATTGTATTTAGAAGGAAAACTATATTTAAAATGCATTTGCCACAGAAAAAAGTTTAATTATAGTCAAGGTATGAATTTGGCTTCGCGAGATACTGCAATAACCCTGTTTTCTTCATATGCATCGGAAAGGACTTAATTGAGACCTTTTATGTCAAAAAAGGTTGTAGACAAGACGTCATACTTGAAATAATTGTTCAGAACTCACAATCGAACGGTGGAGCTACAATCTTTCAAAAGTCTGTGCAACTACTAGCGTACTGCCATGATATCGACATAATTGGGAGAAAACAGCGGGTTGCCACTAGTGAGTTTTCTCCTATTAAAGCAGAAGTTTCCAAAATGGGTTTAGCGCTAAACAAGGGCAAAACCCAGTAATGTGGTCAACTAGAAGGGACACACAGCATCGACGAATTGGACAAAATGTCACAGTCGACAGCTATAACTTCGGCTCTGCTACAAATTCTGCTCTTCAGCAGTAATAAAATGAAGAATCACACTTTCACTATTTCACTCTTGGGTGAAAATATCATCGGTCGTTTCAAGATAAAAAATTCTTGGTCCAATTTGCCTTGATGGACTTTGGAGACTAAGATTAAACGAGGAACTTTACGAACTGTACACTGACATCGATCTGGTGGGACATGCGGACACCGGCCCAAAGAGTCTTCAAATAGAATTCGGAGGAAGAACACATTATAGGGCGACCTCACTTTAGATATTGCGCATAAATAGACGGGGACTTGAGCTGACTTGGAGTGCGTGGAGAATGTTGTTAGTTGAGCCCCATGTTCACCTCGAACTTTAGCGACACCTAAGTAAATAAGTAAGTAAGTAAGTAAGTTTATATTTTCGACAGATGCCAGTTTCGTATGTTCTCCTCTGGTTTTATCACGAAAAATTCTATCAGCAAAGGTCGGTTCTAACATGCAACTATACCCTGTTCAACAAAAATCTACAGTCCAGGTAGGAACATTTACATCTCACTCTGGTTACATTGAAATGCGTAAGCACCTCGCTTATGAAAGCTTTCATCATATGCATATTTGTGGACAGAAATTTCTGAAGAGGATTACCAAAGGGTTGCCATGATAATATAGGGTTTTCCAATAAGGACTTGACAAATTTTCTTTTAAATAAAACGCAAACCATTTGAGATATTTCAAAAACTTTATTATCGGCTTGAAGTACAATCAAAACATCTATGAGTGGAACTCGACTTCGTTCATATGGCCACCACGGGCACGTTTGCAGCGGTCAATTCGTTGGACCCAATTTACAACGACTCGGCCACACATTTCGGCCGAAACAGCCGCTATTTCGCGTTCAATGTTGGCGCTGAGCTCTTCCAAAGTCGTCGACGTATTGGCATTAACCAATGACTTAACGTAGCCCCACAGAAAATAGTCAAGCGGCGTTAAATCGCACGAACGAGCTTTTTCGTTGTAACTTTTCAACACTGGATCTTCAGTTCACATATGACAACACCAACCGCTCTTTTTGATTAGTTAAAGTTTGAAATAGCCTTCAAAGACAACAGAATCAAAAAAGCTAGTGAAAATACTAGCGAAAACACAATATAGCTTTGCTAAAATTATTACTGATAACTCTGGTCCTGTTAGAAAATCCAGAGGATATAAATAGCAGATACACATGCAATCATTCTTCAGATTGTTGGAGGAGTTATTGTACAACAGCAATTTCAATATAAAACAGTGGCACTTCAGAGGCAATTTACAGTATTTTGAAGCGAAATATGAGCGATAGACATTTCGAAAAAAGCTTTTAGATAAAATATGTACTGCAGATTTTGATTGAACAGGGTATACGATTAGCTTCCCTAAGATCACTTTAGAATCTTTTACTTCTTCCAAAATCATTTCCTTCATGACATTCTTCGTACTCGTAGTTCGACTTCCCTAAAACTATTTCCCTCCATTTGCAAGCTCTTAAAAGTCGCAACAAAATATCTATTTTTCTGGTTGTTTACTGCCTAGGTAACCGTGTCTAGTTACTAGTGGTATTGCAGTTAATTTTTTATACAATACGAGAAAGGTCACGAAAAAGTGATTCTACAGCATGACAACGCTCAGCCTAAAGTTGCCAAACCCGTTAAAACCTACCAGGGAACGCTCAAATGGGATGTCCTACCCCACCCGCCATATTCCCAAATATGGCGCCATCCGAATATTACTTGTTCCATTCGATGGCACATGGTCTGGCTGATCAGCAGTTACGCTCATCTGAAAACATCAAAAAATGGCTTGATTCGTGGATATCCTTAAAATATGAACTCTGCCAGAAAGATGAGAAAAAGTTGTATCTAGCGATGGGAAATACTTTAAATAATTCATTTGTAACGATTTTATTACAATAAAGTTGCATTTTCATTAAAAAAAATATATAAATAAAATTTTGTATACTTTCGTTTATAAGCTCAATTAATGGCGATGTTTCCCACATTTCGTTACTTAATTTCTCTATCGTATAACACGTTTTTTAGCTCAAAATTTCTATTCATCATTGTGCCAACGTTACGGTTTGCGATACGACTTTATTTCTGAATATAGCCATTAGACCATGGATCACTCCGCTACTGTGCAAGAGAAGAAGAAGGGATGGAGAGAAGTAGATATTTTTGCACTATTTTACTTTCATCCGTAAAGATCATTGTATTGTTAGTATTACGAGTATTTCAAATTCATCAGATTTAGACGAAGAAAGAGAACGAAAAGAGAGCAGCTAACACAAATATTCAAATCCGAGGGCTCTGGCTTCACCCGGTTCAGCGACAAAAATATGGCAAATAATGTCATTACCAGAGAGGGTGACCTACCCCCGTTCATTTCGAAGGAAGAATTCGGTGAGATCTTCGACACAACCAGAGTTAAAAAATCAGTGGGAACCGATGGTATTCCGAACATCGTGCTTCGACATCTTCCTCTAGAAGCGGTGGACATCTACACCACCCTGTTTAATAATGCAATGAATAATGAATAATTATCCAGCGCATTGGAAAACGGCGGTGGTTCAACCTATCCCCAAAAAGGGAAAGGATATATCCAATCCGGCGAATCTCCGGTCGATAAGTCTCCTTCCGAATATCAGTAAGGTTTTTGAAAAGGTAATCAATAGAGCTCTGTCTAGGTGGGTTGAGGACATACATATACTCGTAGTTCCTGATAATCAATCCGGTTTTACGGCGGGACATGGTATCTCACATGGCGCGTCTAAACTGGTGTCCGATATCCAATGGAATAAAGGCAAAAAACAATATACTGGCGCCTGCCTTGTTGACTTGGAGAAGGCCTTCGACAACGTATGGTTAGAGGGTCTTTTCTATAAGCTGACTAGGCTGGGGATCAGTAAACTACTCTTGTACATTCTTTATAATATGCTACACAACAGACAGTTCATCGTGAAGAATGGTGATGGGACTTCTGTTGGAATATTTCAAATTAAAAATGGTCTTCAGCAAGGTGCGGTCAATTCGCCGATCCTATTCAACATTTATACTATTGCGTACGCAGACGATTTGATAGCGTACAGAACAGGTCCAAAAATCGAGGTTATTAACACTCTCTTGCAGCATGATTTCGATACGAGAAAACGATTTTGCGATGACTGGAAGTTGAAAATCAACTTTCAGAATTCGGAAACTATTCTCTTTAGGACGCCGTTGTCTGGAGCATCTAGGGATACCAGAAAAAATTGGAGAAAGTTCTCGATTATTGGACAACGCGGACAGCCTCTTGCCTGTCGAAATGTAGTCAGATACCTTGGAATCTGTATTTTGGGAAAAGTGTAGATGCTGCTCTGGCCAGAGCTAAAGGTACTTTTGCCCTTACAAAGAGACTGTTTTATAGCAGCCAACTCGATGCGAGGGTGAAGGTAATCTGCTACATGGCCCTTATTTGGGTGTCCCGTGTGGTTCAATGTACGAGCAAGCTTAATGGAAAAGATTCGGGTGTTTGAGAGGGCTTGCCTTAGGGCTTGTCTTCGCTTGTACAGAACACCAGAGTCGGAGTACAAGAAATTTTATCCTAATGAGGTCCTTTACAATAGGGCGAACCTAATAAGAGTGGACAACTTCGTAATTAAGCTGACTCGAAGGCACATTGCAAGAGCAATGACCTCGATGAATAACCTGATATCTGGGGCTTACTACCCCAATTACCTTTACCACGAGAGTGTGCGATCTGACGGCTTCGTTCCACCGGAAGCATTCCTCTACCTATATCAGATAGGGTTGATCCAGGATAGATCAGCGGTGCCGTTAATCTTCCATGTCGCTCGGACAGCTGGGGACAGGCGACTCAACTACAGCAGAGACGTCGCACACGGCAGTGTCGATCGCCTCAGGTTCAGTAGGGCGGTGGGGAATCGCGATAAGAGGGATGTCGTTCGGCAGCACCAGCATTTCTGGTGGTTGAATGATGGAGAAGATGTTTCGTCGTCGTTTCCGTCAATTACGGACCAGCCTCACTAATGAGGCAGAGCTGACCAATTTATTTGCTCTGTAAATAGCGATGGCCAGCTTACATAGGTTTATTTTAATTTAGATGTTAAGTTTTTATAAAAAATAAAAAATTATGTCCATATGCTAAGTTTTTGTTAGCAATTTTTTTTCTTAGCTTTAAGTATAGTAAATAAATATTAGTAAAGAAAATGTACATAAAGTCGAAAGACATAGTTATAAGAATTAATAGTAGCTTAGAGCGCCTGTGTTTGGCCAGTAAGTTAGTATAAGTTTGTTAAGTACGAGTAATTTTAAGCTGGCATTTAAGCATTTTTTGTTAGCGTGTAAAAGTTAATGATTAAGGAAATAAAATGCTTTAAAACTAAACTAACTCGATGTCATGAATTGGTTAATGGTAAGAAATCTGCACGTGTTTGAAAGCGAAAAGACGGACTTGAAAAAAAATTTATATGCAGATTAGTATCGAAATTCACAAAGACTCTAAAAACGCAAGTCGCGGACACGAAGCGATTTTGTGCGCACTCATGTTATAATGAAATCTTTTTAATTCCCTCTGAGGGACTCTGCCTGCAGCCCTATTTCGTTGCTCTTAATCAAGGTCATTGTTAATTGCTGCATAAATTCGATCCAGAATTTTCCACTGCTGCTCTAAATAGATTTCCATATTTAATTGGAAATACTAACTTCAAATGTTAGTTGTCCCTCCTCTCAACAATCGCAATTAGTTGACTATCACTCCATAGTTCATGTATCTACGGGGATATGTATTGCTGATAAATTTCACACTAATTTGCATATTTAATCAAAACTCTGACAGAGAACACTTTACTAAATGGATTATTTATTTAGAAGCCATTTGCGATACATGAAAGTCCTTTTCTCTTTTAGCTTAAGGATAAATACGAAATAGGTACACACTTATAATACTCAGCTGTCAAAGAGCAAAAATATCGCTAAGTGCTCAATTCCTACATCCCCCTTGGATAAGAACAATTTAAAAGCCATTCACACCTAGTTCTTGTTGGCGGAACGTTACTAGTTTTATCCTTCCATCAACGTATGACATTATACAAACTACCTCATACGAGTATAATTTCCCGCACTCCTTTTTTTTTTGTTCTTATAAACTAACGGATATAAGTACTCGTATGCGAGTGAGGATTTCCTGTGCATTCAACAAGCAGTTATTTATGAGCCAATGTTTATGAGAGAAACGAAGTGCAAGGACCCAGCATAGAGGGCAACGTGGATATTAAAAATCGCAAAAACACTGAATGCATGGGTCTAGGGGGGGAAATTAAAAGTGTGAGGTTATAGTAATTCAAGAGCATACCTATCGACCATTATGCTTCTACGTAGTATCTATCTCGTGACACCTCATTCATTATTCGTCTTGAAGGCATATGGAGCCTGTGCCATTTGTATTCTAGCAAACTCGATAGGTATTAAATTCGTATGAACAATTTAAGCGACCTCTATAGCTTTAATCATCCAAAATACTTTAAGTCTACGAGTTCAAGGAACGTTGATCTTGAAGGATTTCTTGAATAGCTTGCCAATTTGCAAAGCGTAATGTGACTAGCATCTGCATAGTATGCGATCGGGTACCATCTGAGTGCGGAAAACTCTGATCGACCAATGTTTAGTGCCTGCTTAACGTACTATTGTCCCTAGTACGCACGGGCTAGCCGTCTCTATTATTGGTAGCGCAGGCGAATAATCTGCGTTACTGTACTTCTACCGCTGCGAAGTGGACACCACAATTTGGATAAGGACTGATTAAACAGGATTCCGGAATAGAAACATTCCTCTCGGGACAGGCAGTGTTGTAATTCCAGATACCGCCAATTAAAACCTTAGTTTAACCAGCATACACATTGGTAGCGGTCAAAGGATTCAGAGTGGTTGGGTGCTAACAGGTGTGAAAGTGATCCTGCCTAAAAAAGCCACAATACGAGTAGTTTAGTATCTAATCATAAAAGAATGCACGTCACTATCATACAGAGTTGCGCTGCAACAACTAAGGATGGAAAGGATACAATTTTGCAACCAGGTGAGCTCTGTAAAAACCGCAACACCAAACAGAGACATCGTCATTGTGATGGAAGTTCAGAATGCCCACATAGACACAGACAACCAAGGCCGCAAATGTGTTTGTGCACACAAGGCCTTCAACAGCGCAGTAATAATATCGAACGGTTTAGGGAGTTTTGCGATGCTAATCGCTTTGTCACAGAAGGCACGTACAAGGCCTATCTATGGAAAACCAGATGAACCAGCTGGCAAAAAGCTGTGCTTGCAAGAGGGTTTCACCTTGGACGTCCGAAAAAAAAGGCAAAGGACTCGTGGGTGCGTATGACTTTGCGAGTATGGTTGCGTTTCTCACACAGCGAGCGGCCTCAATAACAACAATTCGCAACATTTCAAGGACTGCGAGACACAAAATCGACAGTCAAAAAACTAAGGGAGCCTCTTTCGCATTTAGCTCTGCAGGAATCTACAAACTATCAAGAATATTGGACAGCTGAACAAAATGTTTTTACATTCAAATTGGAGGAGGTTGTTGGAATATGACAAGGAAGATAGAGCGCGTAGGTCTTTGACGACAACTGTAGATTGATCGATGAACTCAAAGTCCTACCGGCTTAACTTACAGTCACTTACAGTATCAGAGAGGAACGAGTTTATGGGGAAGTATTGTTTGGCATTCGATAGCCGTGGAAGTCGAAGCAGCTGCAAATAGGTGTGGCAAGAGTTGAGTGTAGCCTTGGATGGTTGAGGATCGGATCTGCAGATGAAGGAACATTTCACTTATGTCCTAAGGCGGCGATATGCAACTTAATCAGTATCAAATGTTCGAAAAGTGAAATAGGGAAATTGGATTGGATAATAGCTAAATGAGGCTATACTCGACATCAAGGAATCACGTTTTCAACCATGATATTTCTATGTTGACCATATCAACACTCATCTTGGAACAGTGCCTATCAATGTCACAGAACCAAATGTCATCCTTTGAAGTTAACGAAGTACTGTAATTCAAAATCCCAATCCAGCATATTCTTCACTTAATGCTATTTTTTTCTATCGACGGGAAGCAGATAAATTCGACGGACTCTGACATCGAAACTGCAAGGCCTTAAATACTTTGATGGCATGGGTTTGCAATCCTATAGACTAGCAAAACATAACTGGCGTGGAGACGGAAAAGCGGCATTAGACTCTGCTAAAACAATAACGATTAGCCTTCCCATCCCAATTTTGCAAATAAGCATTACAAGACAACAAGTAGAGAGGGTAAAGTGTTCTCAATATTTTTAAGTATCACCCCTGCGGAAAGTGGAACTGAACTAGATTTAGCCAGCTGAATAAACAAGCCAACATTTTCGATCCGTACGTTGATCAAAATATGGAGAAGTAATGCTTTAAGACGAGGCTTCAACAGTTCCGGTCAAATGTTGAATCGGATGCAACACCTGGAAAATGTACCCAATTATCAGAAGGGTGCTGTAAACAATTTTGTAGTAGTCTACCGCACTACCTTTTCAAGTTGAATTTCTATGAGTGAACTGATCAGTCATATACTCATATGTTAAATATTTCAAAACAAGGACGAAGGTCGAATTAATATATTTAACATACTTTTCTTTAAAAATGCGACTTATTCATTGCTTGAGATGCTACGCAATTGATTCTCCTTATGAGACATGCATGACATAGGACAGTTGAAAAAGCAGCATTTCACCTGAGACAAAGCTAGGGAGAGCTACGATATAGCTCTAGAAAATTTCCGCGATGACGAGTGGGTATGTTTATATTTTGTATTTTGAGAATTACAAGAATTATGTGTATTACATATTACAATTTATTTATTATTTTTATTATAGCATATATCAATTGTATTTTAAACAACTCTAAGTATATTGCCCTTCATAGACATGAAAATGTTCTAGTTACGACTAGATTAGACTAAATCCTGCTCAAATTATTGCAAATTTTAATATAGGAGATTTAGCTAGACTGTATGGATTATGTACGATACATGAACTATTATCAAATAATCGAATTGCAGAGGATTGTAACGATTTAAATTATTACAATTTAGCCAACTGTCCAATTTTAATTTATCATTCATTTTGCACATTTTGTTTTGTAAGTAGCTACGTGCGCAATTTTACTAATTCGGTTTGTGTGTTGGTTTTTAATTGTATTATGCAACCTACCGACCTTTGACAAGATAATGAACATGGTATACACGTTTTTGAACAGATTTTTAATTGACCCGACTTTAATTTAAACCTTTAAATAACGGAAGACCTGCAGTTTATGATTTGTGGCAGTGAGGATACCTTACAATCGATAAGTCCTTTAGAAATGGATGAGTAAAAAGCGCAGTGTGGTAAAATTCACCACATCAATAGCAACATTTCTTCTGTTATCTTTGATTTATCCTTCCCTTCTCTTGACCAATTTCTTGAGATTATCGCTTTCCTTTCGGTTGTTTCTTTTAAGGAGATTAGTGGGCAAACAAAGGTCCATCAGCCAATGGTTCACGTATGTAGTACCTCGAAGAAGATATAACAACAAGAAGGGCAAGAAAGGATTGTAAAATAACTAATGGTTATGTCTTCTTGGTTTTTGTAGTTGCTTAACAAACAAACAAACCCAACCTCTACTTTTGTAGGTGATCTGTTGTTTTGGCCTACCAACATCTGTTGTTTACGTTGTCCCTTTGGGGACGACGAAAGAACCATATGGACGCCCTGTAATCATGTTTTTCGGCTCCAAACGCTTGTTCCTTGTAATATAAATAAAAAGGTTTTAGTATGTGTCATTTAAATGTTCAAACTCTAAATAACAAAAGAGAAGAGTTGTGTTTAATACTTGATAATAATGTGGTTTTTTTTATATCTTTATCAGGAACTTGGATATATCCAAATACGGGTGATGACCTCTTTAAAATCACAAATTACCATAAACCCAAGCTGGACATAAAGTAGGAATGTAGTGATGTATACAAACAAAATTTTATGGATTTAACGTTGAAGAAAAAACGAACCCAAAAATTGTTATTTGTGGGGACTTGAACTTAAATATATTATAAAAATAAGCACGGTAGAGTCCTTTAATTTATATGTCAACGAACTCACTTCATGCCTAACAGAACACGTTTACTAATAGATGCGTTTTTAGTTTCTAACCTCGATTCTGTAATGCACTACGACTAAATGCCATCTTTCCATCGTGTTGTTCGAGAGAGGACTTTCCTAGTCAATTACCTCCTTAGGTCAAAAAAGCAGGGATTGGCAAGTGTTATTCTTCTTTTGACCTCAGCAGATAATTAAATTATCTGTCGAGGCCGATGTTCTGTCCAATACGTCGGGTTTGAGTGTCCTTTTTTTTTTGACAGCATATACTTGACATCACGTTGGAAAAATTGTGATTCTTGTTTTAGAGCATGAATTTAAGAATATTGGCAGAGAAATCGCATGACAGCCCATTGCCTTGTGTATATTCTTTTTGACATCAAAGCTCTCGGTGAGTTTTCTACCGACCTTGACGAAGCAGCATGCATTCTCTATCGTCATTCTCCACAAATGGACGAGTTTGGCTTGGATGCCAAAAGTAGATATTGTTCTGTACTGTAGCTCGTCTCTATA
This sequence comes from Volucella bombylans, assembly GCA_949129095.1. NCBI lineage: Eukaryota > Metazoa > Arthropoda > Insecta > Diptera > Syrphidae > Volucella > Volucella bombylans. The sequence continues at coordinate 389,203,523 of OX422140.1, forward strand.
TATGCTGTCATACGCGGCTTTAAAATCTATGAATAGGTGGTGTTTATCGATTTGTAGATCATGGGTTTTTTTCCAAGATCTATCGTATTGTGAATATTTGGTCGGTGGTGAACCTTCTCTGGCATGGAGCCACACTTATATGGACGGCTCAAGTTGTTGACGAACGGCTTCAGACGTTCACATAATTGGGCAGATTGGATCTTGTACGAGATGTTAAGAAGACTGATGCCTCTGTAGTTGTAGCGATTAACAGGATATTCATCGATGAAGACCCATCCATCGCCCATACTTTCGTCCGACCATATTTTACAGATGAGTTGGTATATGATTCTTATAAAGTCATATCATGCCGCTTTGAAGAAGTCCGTAGTCAGCAGCTTTATTGGAATTAAGTTTAGATATGTCTATCTTCAGTTTATCCGGATCGGGTACATGGAATTTTTGGTCTACACCATCCAGGTTGGAAGGTTCACTCTGCCAGTCAGCAGTATTTGGCTCTTTGCAAATCCTCAGCATCGATTCCGGATCTACTATGAAGTTCTCGCGTTCGTCTCTACAGGCTTCGGTTTGGGGTTTGCGTCGGTGGAATGTTTTTTTTACCTTTTGGTAAAACTTCTGAATCGTATTCCTGAAGTAACAGGAGCAGATCTTGTCCTTCTATGCATCCCCGCTTTGCTTGTGTATGTGCATGTGCTTACCGGAACTCGTCGTCAAACCAGGGGTTTCGTTGAAGTGGCCGAGTGAAACCTGGCGTATCAGAGGCAACATCTCTGATGGCTCTTTGGCAATGTTGGACAATCTAGGACTATGGGATTAAGGGAGACTCGATTGGAAAGGATTTGTGGATTTTTTGCAATTAGAGCGGTCTCTTATCAAAATTAGAAATATCCACAGAAGAAATTGGCAAAACTATCGCCAGCCAATTTCCAGAACTCTAATAGCATATTTCAATAAATTAATAAGTACGAATATACATGTACATCGAAACCGAAAAAAACCACCATTGTTCCGATTTGAGTTCTGTTTTTTTTGTTAAGTTGGCAGATCTGTTGTTGACATTCTCTCTAAATGTTAGCGTCATAGCTTGATATTTGCAAAAGTTACGTAGCCAAGAGTACATCTATCTCTGTGTGTGTTGGTGGTTTTTTACAATTTTAGAAATGGATTTAAATTTGCAACAACGAACTTGTATTAAATTTTGAGTAAAAAAACGGATATAATGGTGCGCGAACGTTGGAAATGTTGGAAAAGTGTTTCGGCAACGACTCTCTAAAGAAAACGGTCGTTTACCAGTGGCACGAGCGGTTCAAAAGTGGTAGTGAGTCAATCGAAGAAGATGAACGTAGTAGCAGAATATCGACATCGAAAACCGACGAAAACATTGATCGAGTAAAAGAAATGTTTTTCAATAACCGCAAATTAACCATCAGAGAGATAGCGGAGGACTTGAACTTTGCCTATGGATCCGTCCAAGACATTTTGGTTAATGATTTGTGTTTCCGTCGTATAGCAGCAAAGTTGGTGCCAAAAGACCTCAATTTCATGCAAAAATAAACCGTATTGACGTCGCAAAAGAGATGATTTGCAAGGCTGAATCCGATCCCACATTCATCAAAAAGATCATTACTGGAGACGAGACGTGGGGTTATGAGTACGACATGCAATCCAGACATCAGGAAAATGAATGGCGTTCACCAAATGGCCGAGACCAAAAAAAACACGTCGTTTTCAGTCAAAAAAGAAGGCAATGCTCACGGTTTTCATGGATTACAACAGTGTATTGCATTATGAATTTTTGGCAAAAGGCCAGGCAGTAAACAAAGAGTATTATTTGGGCGTTATGAGACGTTTGCGTGAAGCAATTCGCCGAAAGAGACCAGAATATTGGGCAGAAAACTCGTGAACTTTGCACCATGGACTGTGCTATCATTATTCGTAATTTTTTGACAAAAAATGCAACAAATACCATCCAACAGCGACCAAATTCACCTAATTTGGCTAGCTGTGACTTTCTGTTCAATCGAGTTAAAAAACACTACGGGGAACGCGTTTCAGCAGCCGAGAGGAAGTAATGGAAAAATCGCAGGAAGCACTGATGGAATATCGAAAATGGAATATAAAAAAATGTTTTTATAGGATTGGATCAAGTGCTGGCATAAGTGTGTTGCAGTCAATGGGGATTACTTTGAAGGGGACAATATACATTTAGATGAATGAACTTGTATTTTCTGAATAATCCGGGATATTTTTGATCAAAGTGGTATAGTCAAAGTAATTAGAAATACGTAAAAGCAAGCAAATGCCTTTTCTAAAAGGCAACACCAATGTCAGCGTTTCTGACACCGAAAAGCGAAAGTATTTGGCCAAAAATTTTCAGAAAATCACACAGTATCTTAACATTTATACGACGCAAACATTACTACGCTTGTAGAAGGCGTACTAAATTGTTTTAATGGGGATATTTGCAATACTCCGTCAAATGAATTTGCAACCGATGTAGATACAAAATGTCTTGTAAGCCACTTGCAGGTAAGAAAAACGAGTGGTGTTGACACAGTTAATACTCGTTATCTAAACCAACTAAGGTAGTCCCAATTACTAAAGCGGGTAAGTTTACTAAGTAATTTGAGTAAAATCTACCAAAAAATACTTCAAGATAAAATTGTCAAACGTATCGAAGAGCAAAAAATATATCCTGATGAGCAGTTTGGTTTTAGGCGTAATCATGGAAAATCTCATCAGGCTTTCAGAATATGCAATCTGATAAAGAGTAATCGTGCAATAGGTACATTAACTGAGATTATTTTGTTAGATATTGAGAAAACATTTGCCTCCGTTTGGCATGTTGGGCTCATCTACAAAATGTTAAATAATAATTTTCCTCCATTAATTTTTAGAATTGTTCAAAGTTTTGTGTCAAATCGTCGCTTTAAAGTATTTGTTAATAGTAGTGTGCCTGATGTAGTCAATATTTACATATGTACTCGTAGATGTACCCTAAGTGCTTGGTCCTATCCTTTACAGTTTGTTTACATCTGATCTCCCAAATCTTCCTCATTGTGAAAAGCAATTTACACTGATGATTGAATTATTGCAAAGCTAATTGTCCAAGTGGAAAATAAAGCTGAACGTGGAAAAAATTCTATGCTATATTTTTCACCTGAAATAGAAGGCCTTGCTTTCCTCCAGCTAATCAGTTAAGACTCAATAGCTACCTAATAGCGTGGAAGCTATTCCTTGATCAAAAACTGACGTTTAACAAACACGTTTTAGAAACCATTAATAATGTTAAAATAGCCATATAAATGTTATATCCCTTTATTAATAGGAAATCATTACTTTTAAACGGTAATAAAATGGTAATTCATAAAACGTTTTTCCAATCTATCTTACTGTACGGTTGTATGGTGTGGGGTAATTGTTCTAAGTGCTATATTAAAAAGCTTCAAATGTCTCACAATAATGTTTTAAAAATGATGCTTAACCTTTTCTGGCATTACTCTACAGAAGATTTAAACGATAGAGCTAATGATGAATTGATCTCCTCAAGGATATGAAAACCAAATGATACGTGCAGGATAAGATGTAATATTCGAGACCTTCCTCTGGTAAATCTAATTAATTTATCGTGATATATATAATATTATTGTTTTGTTCAGTAAATATCGATATATGTATATTCTTTTTCATTTATTTGGTTTTGTTTTGTTAATTTAATTTATATGATAGCAACCAAGTTTCTGTAATTTTATTTGTTTGTCCATTTAATTATCTATCGCTTTGTTTATATATCTATATACAGAATGTCCCAGCTTAGGTTCTCGTCTTGATTCCTGAAGTTATGGCGAAAAAAAAATTGTATGGCCGTTAAAGTGAGGAACCTCTGATTTCGAGGTAAAACTCCTTTAATGGCCGTATCTTTCTAACGGATTCAGCTTAAGAAACCGTTGTACATATTATTGAAAGAAAATTTCAGTGTGCATAAAATACTAAAATTTCGTCGAGTTCGATGAACGCCAGCCAAAATTATGGCAGTTTAAAGCTAACATTTTGAAAACTCGTTGGACCGATTTCATCAGAAAAATGCGTTTATCTCGAAATTTTAAATCTTTAGGTTAAATTTTTTTTATCAAAACTTTGTCTTCTCTTCATTATCTACGATTTTTATGTATGTCTTTTCCACCTACGAAGTTATATCAGGCAAATGGGTCACAAATAAAAAAAAATACTAAAAGCTGTCAGTTAACATGTAAAACAAAGATGGAGAATTAGGCCAACGGTAAATTTTCCTCTATTTTGTGGAATGTTTTTGTTTAATTCGGTGGCAACTTTTGAAATGTGCCGATGTTATTTTATTTACTGATTAAAAGTGAACGAGTAAAGTGTTTAGCAAATGTTTACGAAAAAAGGTTTTCGATTCGCGAATACGCCGATATAATTTTCGCTTACGGTTTCTGTAATGGGGATGCAGTGTTAGCTAGATTAGAGTACCAACGGCGATATCCTAGACGGAGGATCCCTTCTAGGCCAACTTTTATCAATGCTTTCCACCGCCTTTCAACCGTCGGCTCAGCATATGGGTTAAGAAGAGAAAGATTGTCTAACATAACAGCAGAAGAGGAAGATAGAATTTTAAATGCTCTAAAACTGCAGCCATCTATTAGCACCAGAAGGCTTGCAGCACAGTTGCAAACTCCACAAACTATAATCTATAGAGTTCTTCAAGCCAACCGCGTTTAATCCTTTCATTATACGCCCGTACAGGAACTTTTGCCAGGAGACTTCCAAAAAAGGATTAAATTTTACCAATGGCTGCTGCATCAACAAGATGAGAATGAACAGTTTATTAAAAAAAATATTTATGGACTGACGAAGCGCAGTTTACGAGAATGGGTATAACCAACGAAATTCCCATTATTGGGCAGTGTCTAATCCTCACTTAACACGAACAACATCTTCTCAAAGGTGACGATTCAGCTGAAATGCAGATGTTTTTCTTAACTGTATACCATTTTACACAAGGCTTAGCATGAATGTCTGGGCCGGCATATTGCGTAGTACTTTAATCGGGCCATTCATACTTCCAGATGTCCTAAATTCAACATTCGATTTAGAATTTTTGAGTCGGAACTCCTGGAAAATGATCCTCTTGCTCAGAGGCAAAGAATGGTTTTCCAACGCGATGGAGCTCCTTGCCATTGTAGCAGTAATGTAACTTCGTTCTTAAATCATAAAAGAAAGGGTTTATTTGACTGACATTTCAAGTCGGGAAGAGCTCCAAGAGAGAATAAATACAGAGGCAGAGGAGCTAAGAGGCATTTAACCAAACATTAATTTGTAATCTGAAATCATCAAACGCGCTAGAACGTGCACCAAAGGCACGGGCAACATTTCGAAAATTTGCTATAAAAGCGTTTTGAAATCTTAAAGCGTAATGGTCCTTTTTAGGACCAAAAAAAATATTTAAAGGGATATTAAATTTATTTTGTGACCCATTTGCCTGCATAAAATTCCATTGTTCGTAGGTGGAAAATTTATACATAAAAATCGTAGATAATGAAGAGAAGACAAAAGTTTTGATAAAAAAAAGTTAAAAATTTCGAGATGAACGCATTTGTCTGATGAAATTCAAAATGTTAGCTTTAAAATGCCATAATTTTGGCTAGCGTTAATCGAACTCTACGAAACTTTAGTAGTTTATGCACACTGAAATTCTCTTTCAAAAATGTGTACAACGGTATTTTAAGCTGAATCAGTTAGAAAGCTACCACATTTTAAGAAGCTTTACCTCGAAATCACTGCCTCACTTTAACGGCCTCTAACTTGGAGGGGGTGACAATTTAATAGATAATGATTCAGTTGAAAGACAAAAATATGTCGAATCTCTGCAAATTACACAAGCCTACAAAAAAAAAATGGTAGATAAGAAAAGTGATATACATTTACTATCCATGAGTTTTTTTTATCCTGTCACCCCTAGTTTACTATCTACCAGCACATGTAAAGATCGCCTTGCTCGAATTATGACCGGATAGGTGTAGAGCCCAACCTTTGTTTAAAATTGTTTGATGTTTAAATAGAATTTATTCAACTAGTTTGACTTTTCCACTATTTAATTTTTATTTTTATTACATTTGAATCGTCTTGTAATGTTGCTGATTACACTCACTTTTTAAGAAGGACCACTTTTCTAATTCAACTATTCTTATATAGTCCGACGACGCCCGAAAATCCAAATCTGCTACCAATACATCATAAACTCTCATCTACAAGAGAGAGGGTTTGCAGAATTGCAATATTATATTTGCATAGCAACATGTCACACGATATAATAGGCATCAACAATGAATTAATCTCCCATTGAGGGTGTTGTGTGAATATGTGAGTTAACTATAGGCATAGCAGCAGCAGCATGAGTCGAGATCACATTCGTTTCTAGTATGATTGGCTGCAACTGTGCTGACTGTGGCTAACAACGCACGTGCTGCTTGAGCTCACGTGAATAAAGCATGCTATGCTATGTGTAAACATACGAGTATGTTTTTTTTTTGGAACATCAGCTACTCGCATATTCGATGGGTTTGTAACATAGTAGGGTTGCCATAATGTATGCCATATGTAACTCTCGCCCTTTTTCAATGAAACTATTAAAATTGAAAATAAAAATGACACTATGGATTCGAATTCAACCAACTGAATTAAAAAGGTTTGAAGTTGCAGTATGCATTTTTTCACACTTCTTGGGTCCGTTATCTGATATTCCCTTACATATCAGAGCTGACGCCTAGCAGTTTCAAACTTCTGTAAGCGCACTGTTATAGAGACGTTATGTGTTTATTTCCTACGCTCTCCTCAACTTTATCGAATCGCTACCTTCCTCGCAGTTTAGTTTGTGTTAAACCTAATTCGATTTCACAATAACATTGATAAAATAAATCTAAATATTTCATAATGGCTAGTAAGTTAAGACGTCGTGTTAATGACCCTGATAAGTTTTGTTACATTTGTGGAGAATATATTTTCAAAGATCAGCGAAAATTAATAAAAACATTGTGATCCGCTTGTATTTTGCTTACTTAAATATTGTAAAATGTACGAGGGGCGTTCAATATATTCGGTATCGATATGAAGGAAAATGCGAATTCAATTTAAATTGTTTTTATTTTTCAATATAAACTCCCCTAACATCAATGCATTTGTTACATCTTGAGATAAGCTTTTTTAAACCCTCAAAAAAATAAATTTCCTCTTTCTCTGCAAAATACCCATTTATTGCCGACTTGAGTTCTTCATCATCCGAAAATCTTTTTCCACGAAGACATTTTTTCAAATCCGGAAACAGGAAATAATCACTAGGGGCAAGGTCTGGACTATAGGTGGGTGTTGGATTTCTTCGAAACCTTGGAAACTCCCGCCGTGTGAACAGGAGCGTTGTCATGAAGAAGCAACACACCCGCTGCGAGTTTACCCCGTCTTTTCTTTTTAATTTCCTCCCGCAAATTATGCAAAGTGGAAGCGTAGGATGTGGCGTTGATGGTTTCACTTTTTTTTGTACTCAATGAGCAAGATTCCCTTTGAGTCCCAAAAAACTGTGGCCATGAACTTCCCGGCAGACGGAGTGACTTTGAACTTCTTCGGGGGGTCTGATCCTTTTTTATGCCACTGCATGGACTCTTGTTTGCTTTCAGGGTCATAGTGGTGGACCCATGTTTCGTCCCCAGTATCAATTCGATCCATAACACCGTCCGCGTTCTCACTACACATCTCCAAAAGCTCTCTACAGCATGCGATTCTCACTTTTTTCTGAGGCGCTGTGAGCATTCGTGGCACCCACCTTGCACTGACCTTTGAAAGGTTAAGATGGTCATGAAGAATGGTGTGAATGGTACCAATTGAAAGCTTGGTGATCTCTGCCATCATTTTCACCTTTATTCGGGCATCCTCAAGAACAAGTTTTTCGACTTCTTTGATGCCTTCTCCCGTACAAGCAGTAGCCGGGGCGCCGGAGCGGGGGTCGTCTTCAATGCTCTCTCTGCCTCTCTTGAACTCACTTGACCACTTTTGCACAGTTGATAATGAAGGTGCGGAACCCTGGTAAACAGCCACCATCTCTTCATGAATAGTTTTTTGACTTTTTCCTTGCTTAGTGAGAAATTTAATTACAGCGCGATGCTCAATTTTCACCATCATCGTCTCAGTTGCCATCATGATTCTGTTTAACTAGAGGTAAAACGCGAATTAATAATCACATTTATATGAAATTTTACATGAATGCACTAAAATAATAGTATTACTTGATAAATAAGTCAATTTATATATACAACCACAGCTTCACCCCGATACCGAGAATATGTTGAACGCCCCTCGTACACTGAACATTTGCGACAATTGGAGAAATGTGCACTTAAATTTGGCGAGAACAAAAAAAATCATCACAATGACTGTTACTACTGTATGACAAGTATAGTGGGCATCAACAGAAACAATCGCCATAAATAGAAATATCCCAATATTTCTTCAGCAATAAGACCAATTCCTCATTCAGAAGACGTTCCAATACTAGGTTTTCTTCAGCTACCACAATGTCAGGAGGAAGAAATTGAAGGATCTAGTGCTTCTCAAGAAAGCGATGACTTTTAATGCTCTGTAGAAACATCAAAACCTAAAACATTCTCATAAAATGAGTTGAATGATCTCATCAGAGACTTAGATCTTTCAAAGAAACGTGCTGAGCTACTAGCACCAAGGTTAAAAGAAAAAAAATTGCCTAGCCTCCTACAAAATATAAATGTTATATTTGTCTCTGGGACAGTAGAGCAAAATCAAGACACTGGATACAATAATTCTTTCGCCATTGTTCATAAAAATGGGGCCAATGAAGCAATTTGTGAAAGCCCTGGACAAAAGTGAACAATGTTTTCAGTATATTTCTCAGAAATTTCCTTGATTAAGTGGTGAAAAGTGTAAGCAGTCATTTTGGACGGACCCCAAATACGTTTATTAATTAAATGCTCTACTAATTTTGAGGCATCTATGACTGAATTAGAACGACTTGTGTGGAAATCTTTTGTAGCGGTTGTACTTTAAAAATGTTGGCTGTAATATGGGCATAAAAGTACACTACCTCCATAGTTATATAGTTTCGGCATAACCTAGGAGATCTTAGCGAAGAACAAGGAGAACGCTTCCATCAAGATATAAAAACAATGGAGAACGGGTATCAAGGAAGATGGGACGTTCATATGATGGCAGACTATGGCTTGGCAATTATGCGCGATTGTAAAAGACAACTTCACTCTAACAAAATCCCTTAAAAGACAATTTCTTCACGTAAGAGTATGATATTAGAATAAAGCCGTATTTTTTAGAAATCTAATTTTTTGTCCATCTCATAAATTAGAGCTGATACTCGTACAAATAAACAGTTAACATGTTTGAAATCACCGTATTAGATACATATAAAGGGTTTTCCAATAGGGACTTGACAACTTTGAATTGTCAAGTCTAATTTGTGAACGCACTCTTTCACTAATCATCAAACTGTCACTGTCAATTTATTTAGTAAACTCAACATTTTCATCATGGTAAAGTACACGAACGAGCAACGTCTGCAAATTATAAAAATTTTCTACCGAAATTCAGAGTCGGTGACTGCAACTTTAAGAGCCACAACTCCAATTTTCGGTCGTAATTCTCGCTCTAGTAGACAGGCAAAAACAAGTTTAGTGCGAAAATTTGAGTCTACATATTCGTTGCGTGATGTTGCCATGTCAATGAGATAACGGGCTATTCGAAGTGTCGAAAATATCGCTGCCGTTCATGCGTCCGTAGCAAACGATCCAAATCAGTCAATTCCACGGCGTTCTCAAGAATTGGGCATCGCTCAGACCACATTATAGCGTATTTTGCGTAACGATCTTGGTTTACACTCATACAAGATCAAGCTGACTCAAGAATTGAAGCCGATGGACCATTTGAAGTGACGTACGTTCTCCGAATGGGTTCTGTAGAAGATGCGGCAAGATGATGAATTTCATCGCAAAATCATCTTAAGTGACGAAGCTCATTTTTGGCTCAATGGGTTCGTCAATAAGCAAAATATGCGTTATTGGTCGGGTGAAAATCTACATGTGTTTCATGAATCCCCACTTCATCCACAAAAAATAACTGTTTGGTGCGGTTTGCATTCCGGCGGCGTTATTGGGCCATATTTTTTCGTCGAAGATAACGATCGTCACGTTACTGTGAATGGTCAGCGTTATCGCGCCATGATCACCGATTATTTTTGGCTCGAATTGGAGGATATGGACTTGGACGACATGCGGTTTAACAGGATGGTGCCACAAGCCACACAGCACACGCTACTATCGATTTATTGAAGAGTAAGTCTGGTGACCGTGGTATCTCAAGACATGGGCCAGTCCATTGGCCTCCTCGTTCGTGCGATTTAACGCCGCTTGACTATTTTCTGTGGGGCTACGTTAAGTCATTGGTTTATGCCAACACGCCGACGACGTTGGAAGAGCTCAGAGCCAAAATTTAACGCGAAATAGCGGCCGTTTCAGCCGAAATGTGTGGCCGAGTCGTTGAAAAGTGGGTCCAACGAATCGACCGCTTCAAACGTGTCCGCGGTGGCCATATAAACGAAGTCGAGTTCCTTTCATAAATGTTTTGATTGTACTTCAAGCCGATAATAAAGTTTTTGAAATATCTCAAATGGTTTGCGTTTTATTTAAAAAAAAAGTTGTCAAGTCCTTATTGGAAAACCCTATACTTAAAAACAGGTCTTGAATCCTAGCCACCAAAATGTGTGTAGGGCAGTGTTATATAATGTAAATTGTGCTACTACGTATTGTTATTTCATGAAACAAGACCTAATATACTAAAAACTTAAACTAAGGTCTGCATCGAAAAGATACTCCACACTTTTTTGTCTTTCAATTCCAATCCGATTTACGTTTTTTTTAAAGTACCGCTATGTAACAGATGTGTGGAAGAATAGGATTGCGTATTTTTGTTTTAATATGATCCTTTAGTTGTAATTATGCCGCGCATTGATTTTGAGTTTCGACAAAAAATTGTGCACATCTGGTGTACAGAAAGTGTTTTGTCATATTGGAAGTTGGGTAAAGGATATATGGTGTTTCCAAATTCAATTCAAAACATAATTTTAAAGTTCGGCAATGAATTAACTTTTAATAAGTTTAAAAAAAAGTGTACGAAAAAATTTGGGGGTTCGTATATTAAAGTTCATTGAAAAGAACAAATCGATGCCCATTCGTGTTATGGCTAAAAACCTAAACAAAATTGTGGGCGGGCATGATAAAAGAGCAAAAAAAAACAATAAAAAGCAAAGAGTTCCGAAAAGAAGCAAAAAATAAGAAGAAACAGGAAAAACCGGGTGAGGAAAAATGTGTTGTGATGGATGGCGAAACTTATGTAAAACAGACTCAAGTTTTTTACCAGGTCTTCAATTTTACACTAAGTTTAAAGACAGTGACCTGGACGATTTTGTGAAGGCAGTTCGAACCTCCAATTTTGAGAAATAAGTTTTAGTGTGGAGGCTGTTTGTAGCTGGGGACAAACATCAAGTTTTTTTTACCAGAGGACATGCCTAAAAAAAACCGGCTTCTTCCTTTAATACAGAACCATACAGTCTCTCCAATATTTTGACTAGACTTGGCTATAGCACACTAGGCTAGGAAGACAATTGAGTGGCTTGTTGTTGAAAATTCCGAGAATCCGCCAAATGCCCCAGAATTAAGGCCAATTGAGCGGTACCGGGCTCTCACTAAGCGAAATCTAAGAAAGGAGGGAAATGTAGCCACAAATCTTTCTGAATTTAAAAAAAATTGGATAAGGGCTTCGAAAAAAATAATTTTCAATGTGGTGCAGTCCTTAAAAATCTTCAATTTTCCGTATCTCATTACCTTGAATCATAGTGTAGTCAGACGAGCTAGCCTAAACCGCAAACTCGAGCTATTACAAAGAAAAGTGAATGACAAGAAACTACATACGAGTACATGCACTTATGGTGCATTCGTTAGAGTATTCTGACATTCTGATTTTATAAGGAACATGACATCCTGACTAGGGCGCTATGTGTGTCTTGACAATACCAGTTTTTAGCGCAAAGCCTTGTAGAGAAATTTTCGGGCAGCACTGTCTCTATCTTCGCCGAAGTCAGTAGGGAGATGATGAACAAGATATCTACAATATATCCCAAGAATATACATATGTATGCTGATCTGTAAAGTGTTTATTTTCTCGATGCAACAGGATCGGTCATGGATGATTGCTTCTATAAACAGTCCTGCAATCGAACAATATTGAATCTCAAACTCTTTCTTTTCTATTACTGAAGATCCTGCAATTCGACATCTAAATAAATCCCGCTCTTTGATCTATATCCGGGTATTTTCAAATAGGCATGTGCTGTTTGCCATCTATCTTGTGACTTTCTGTAGATAACTCGCAAACTCTTTTCGTGAACTTAAGTCTTAGTTACTTCTATTTAATCAATTATTGTTTACAATCATCATTCATCTATTTAAACATAACGTAATCTTGTTTAAAAGCAGACAAAACTAACCATAAAGATGCTTTTCCCTTTTCCCTCTTAGACCCACTACCTACAGCTATAAAAAAGGGTTTTGTTATTTAACCCCTACATTCGCTGACTTCTCTTATTTGTCTGTTTCAACTTTAACCTACCTCTTACTCTTGTGTCACGCATACCCATACTTGGACAGGTATGAATTAATATTGTTGGGGCTATCCCTATCCGTAACCGCAAAAGACAAGCTATTGTCTCCAAGTGGCGACCACTGGTCAACGGCGCTCATGACATTGGTGTCATCGTCCAGTCATGAAGTCTATTGAGGGTCTCTATACCACTCAGAAATCCCAAATGGTTGCGGTTTATAGCAGTGACATGTAATCCTGCCAAAGTTAACAACAACCCTTTGCGAGTTGGGTTAGAATATACGTTCAAGAGGTAGGCACTACCGTCATGGAACCCGACAAAAATTCACCCTCATAAACCAACAAATATTGTTGACAAAACAAAAATATGCAATAGATAAAACGAAAGGTATATACTCGTATATTATATATACACCCCAGGTGGAAAACCAGGTTCAGGAAAATCGACCCTTTTCGAATATTAGCTCGTTGATTCTGTGGTGAGCTATTTATTTAAACAGTTTGGACCGTATCCTGTAGAGATATATTCTGCTGACAAGTTACTGTTTCATGGATTGCAGACCCCAATTATTTAGCGGTTTCGAGCCTGATTCTTTGAGAATTGAAATGTGTTCTTCAACTGTTGTTAACCAGTATGTATTTTTACTTTTAGTTACAATTTTAGAGTCCTATCTTTTTACCCATCAAAACCCACCCGTCATAACCTTGACTTGCATAATAGAGGCTACAGTCATTTGCAGCTCTCTCTTGTATCCCGTGCGGGTCACAAAAACCCGACAAATTCTTTAGGGACTGTATTCTCCATTATTTGTTTTTTTTTTTGAAAATCATAATATGTTTCCCTTTTTTTTAAAGTTTTCCTAATAGTTATTAAATCAATACTCGTTTTAATCAGTTTCCTGTCTGTTCTCTGATCGATTTAGAAAGGTCGTTGCTTATTGAGGACCTTCTAATCTTTAGGTCAAATACGAGTATTTAATTTAACAGTAAAATTAATTCAAATCAAACATATTTTCAGAGCTTACACTTAGCATGGTAAGCTTTCAGGAATTGTAACAAGCGATTATGTGATACAATTGGAATATAAGGTTTTTCCCACAAGCCTTCAATATTTCTTCATCGATGTCGGAAATCTCGTTAACTGTTGGCTCTTTTTCGAATTGTCCTCGATTTTAAGACGATATCTTATTGAATCATAGTATTTCATTACATTGTGGCTTCTGAAATCTCCATGAAGAATAACGACACTTATTGAACAATTTTCACTATCGAAAAGAGCGCTATCAATTAAGTAAATACGCGCGACCTTTTACTCGAAACTGATTAGGCGAACTGAGACATCATCTTCCAATTCTCGCCCGATCAGCGTAAAAAAACATTTTTATTTAAATGTAATTTATAATTGCACTCAAAATAAATTGAAGGATCCAAATTCTCAAAGAGAATTGCGAATTTAAGACAATTTTCCAAAATTCAAACGCAATACGTGGGTAGGTTAGTCATTTAAAAGTAAAATAAAATTAGAAATGGTTATGGACAGAAACAAATTTTCGACCCATCCTAATGTACTCGTATGTACTGGTATATCCCTGTTATACTTTGGTAAAAAATTCAATTAAGTCTCTACTCATTGGCAACTACCAGTGTGGATTTCTTTCCAGCAAATCCACTTGAGACCAAATCTCTAAAGTCCATCAACGCTATCTTTAAATCGGCAGCATTAGGTGGTAATCAAAAGGCGATTTTTTTTTCTTTTTTAATTGACGCGCGCACAAGGGATTTTATGTACCCTTAAGGTGTTTGCTCATAGCGCGGGCGAAACGAAGTGAAAAACGAGAGACACCGATGTGAGTTGGTTTTAATCTTTGCAAGTTATAGCGGCTAGGGCATTCCATAAGCGAGTTATAAGCTTAGGAACGAATCATGATATTTTAGAGTACGTCCGAATGTGGGCTTGAGGGTATACTGATCAGCATTCACAACTAGGGAGATACGGTTAAGAATTAGAGGGGGTGGAATGCTGCTGGCAATTGCGGTGGAGCACTGTTAGTGAGAGAGAGCGTTAGTTAGAGAGCGATACAACAAGATGAGGCAAGAGACATTACGTCTGTGTTCGAGGGTTTTGAATGAGATATATCGCAAGGTTTCGAATTCTATCTAACAAGTGCAGAGATTCCAGATCAGAGGGGGTGATATCTTTCTTATATCGGTTGAGGAAACCTAGACATTTTGCAGCATTTTTGACGACATCGAATATGTGGTAATTCCAACGTAAGTCGTCACTGACACACATACCGAGAATGGGAAGTTTATCGGTTTCGACGATGCAAGTGCCATTCATGGATAATGGTTGAGTGTTTAAATTTCCCTTAAACGACAGCAGAAAGCATTGTGTTTGGAGGCATTAAATTCTATCTGTTGGAGTTTCTCCATTTACCTAGTGAAGCTGTTTATATCGAAATTGAATGAGCTTAGCATATGTTGCCGTTCCCGTTCTACAGCCACAGAGCAGGGACATGAGTTCGGAAACGAATATGAAAAACAGGGAGTACTGTCGACAGCAAAGGAATATACTGGATTGGAAGTAGCAGACAAGAAATCGTTGATGAAAATTAAAAAGAGTGTTGGAGACAGAACGGAGTCCTGGGGCACACCAGCATTTATTTTGTCAATATAAGACTTGAAACCATCCAAAACAACTTGTATTGAACGTTCCAAAAGGTAGCTTCTAATCCATTGAAGAATAGGGTCGTCGATCCCAAATGCACGCATTTTCGACAAAAGAGACGGATGCCAGACTCTTTCAAATGCCTTAGAAATATCAAGTGCAACTATCTTGCTTTCACCAGATTGATGTGTGCTTTAGTTTCACTTTTCGATGAGACATGCCATCAAATCACCAGTGGACCTGTTGCTACGAAAACCATAACACCGGTCATTGAGAAGTTTTCGTGTTTCTAGATATTTCATGGGCTGACTATGTTTCCATGGCCTTGGAAAGAAGAAGCGTAAGTGCAGTGGGTCTGTAAGAGGAGAGAGAACGGGCTGGACAAATGCTGTTTTCCATCTGCGCAGAAAGAGCCCTAAAGAGTAGGATTGATGAAAAAGGTTACACAGTGGTTTAGCGGAACAAAAGGAGATATATCATGTGACCAGATCTTTAAGTACTCTTGATACTACACGAGTGTGAAAGAGGATTCGTCCCATAAAAGATTCAACGCACTCAAGTGCAAGCGGCGACAAGGCACCACCTGGAAGTATTGAGCTGGCCACAAAGTGTGTAGCAACCAGATTGGCCTTATCCAAAGAGCTGACAGCTGGAATTTTATTGTATATGTGCGTGGGATGGAGGATGAGGCAGAATTTCTAATATTTTTGACGAACGTCGAAAAATTTTTACTACCTTTGGGACACTGTATTAGTTTCTGCCTCAGCTTTTGGGTCGTATCGAAATTTCACACGCTTACGAAAGGCGTGGCAATCATTTCTGCCTCGCTTGAACTTTTTTCGCTTTTCCTTTGTCGAGTTTGTTTTATTGCAAGCTGGGTTAGGTTATTTTCCGCAGCGAAGATCTCAACACACCGTCCTTCGAGTGTTGTCTGTCCAGAATGTCGAAGCCATAACGATTTCAGTATGAGGATACAGGAATACAATTCTTTGAATGGAGTTAGACAGTGCATAGAACTCTTTAAACGTCAAATTGCTGTCCAGTTGGGGGCTTCTATAAATAAAGCAGTAGTTTTAATTTTATTATTTTTCTTAAAATTAAATAAATTAATTTTAAATTACAATTAAAATTTAGCTAATTAAATGGATGTTTTGCTTACGAAGATGGAGTTTTATCCGCATGAAGTTAATTTCCGGATTGGAACAGTTGTTACATTTTAGTGGAGTTTAGTAAGCGATATCACTACCCACGTAAATGGCTAGACAGCGGTGAGGGAAGAATAGTGGCACTAGTTCGTAGCTCGGTAGCTTCTGTTCAGACTAATCTGAGAGGTGTGGGCGGGGATCTACCTGTATTTTATTAAGTGCCAAAACAGTGTAGCCGTACGCAGAAAAGTGATTACTTTAACCCGATTATATTTGCTATGCCCACTCTAAATTCGCTAGTCATTAGGTGTTATGAACTTACAACAATAAGAAACTGTGCAACAACCAAATTCACACACCCCGCTTTCCATCGGTTGTTACATGCCCTCAGGCTTTGTATTTGGCGTACGATAGAGTTGTACAATGCGGTGACAGAATGCAAAGAAAAACACCTTGAATACATCATCAATTGTCCTTGAGGTGGGATCTTGATCCTGTCCAACCGGACCTGTAAAACGGATGAATTTACATCATTGAACAAACGATGACTTCAGCAGGCCTATATGGGCTACTTCAAAGTATTTTAAGCTGTGGTTAGTAAGGTTTTTAGAACCAATTAGACACGGAAGCTCTCATACTCGAATCGAAGCGGTGCAATATTTATTCGCTTTGCACTCTGTGTTTTTTCCCCTTCCTTACGTAATGAGACCAAAATTAATAAAAATGCATTCTCTGCAAAAATGTTCCACAATCGCTTTTTATTCACTAGTTGCTGGCTGGAAATGTGGATGACCGCACTTTACTTTTACTGCACGTAGTCTCATGTCAGTAGCCGATTAAAACTCGCTGCATGCTTTATGATCACTATGAACCAATGACAAGGCTGTTGGGATATCATGTGTCCAACCTTCTTAGTTCAAATTATCTTTCTTAGTTTTTTTAAAAGTAGGGTATAAATTGTTGATTGTTGATAAGCAAACTATAGCTATATGTAGTAACAACATTTTGGATCCTGCTAAAGATCTAGTCAACAACTCGATATACTACATTCCATTAGAGTGCATAACTCTTCTTCTGATACCTGAAAACAAATATGTACATAACTCTCTTGGAACGTGTGTTACGTTTCATTTTTAAGTAAAAGCTCATACAGAATGATTGGCCTATATCCTTTCTCATATCTCGCTCATTTCATATTTTTGTACCATACCGTACATGATACCAGCGGTTACCGTGGCGTAGACTTGATGCTTCTTTTCCTAAGCCATGTGACACTTTCATCCAATAATATGGGAGGTAGAGCTGCAAAGGATAGCCGCTAACCAAAGCGTGCCATAGAATTAATTAAGACAACGACTTTGACGAGATTGTATGCACCAAATCCCTGTTTATAGGTAAATCATGCTTCGTTACTTCGGTAGTTCATTACACAAGATAAGATATGGAAATAACATTTCGTCTTCCAGCGGAATACGAACATCTAAAAAGAAAGTACCGACTGCTCTAAGGGACACTTCATTGTTTGACATTTATAGAATTCGCTCAACTTTTCCATAGGGGATTGTAAGGTTTTGTGGTATGCGGTATTCGTGTACAAAACAGGGGAAAAGTCTTAAAGAAGGGCAAAGCCTTAGTATTACGAGTACAGTCGCTCTCTGGTATGGGTCCAAAAATTTACATAGTTCATCCTCAAAGTCCTACACAACTATCCATCTGCTACGTATCCTGACAAGAACATACAATTCGATCCCTTAATGCATGTGATACTGAAAGATTATCATATGGCATGCTGTCGTACTTCACGTCGGCATCACCATCGTCGTTCTCATCATCATCATCATCATCATTATCTTCATCGTCGTTATCGTTGTTGTCGTCATAGCTGACATATGGTGGATGCTATGCTGTGTAACAAGGATAAGAAGTAAAGGGCCCGAATTTCTGACAGGAAAAATCTTTTCCTCCAGAAAGCTTGATCTTCTCTCTTTCCCTCTGCTTTCCATGATTTACAAGTACTCCTCTCTGCCAGCACTATACTCGTATATCTGTACTATGAGTACTTTTCACTAAATTCTATCCGAAAGTTTTCTAGACTCTCCTGCAAGGAAGTCACAGTCATGATGGTGGTGAAGGTTTCCCATATCTATGGTGTATTATTAAATTTACATTCTTATGCGGTTGCATGATACACTTT
Source organism: Volucella bombylans (assembly GCA_949129095.1). Taxonomy (NCBI): domain Eukaryota; kingdom Metazoa; phylum Arthropoda; class Insecta; order Diptera; family Syrphidae; genus Volucella; species Volucella bombylans. The sequence goes on from OX422140.1 coordinate 389,222,235, forward strand.
TGTTGGTTGCATTGCTGCATGTCTGCATGTGTATGCACATGTAACTGGGGCATGTGTGATAGGAATAAAGAAAAGTAAGAAGTACGTACAATTCACACACCACCTACTCACATGACAAAAATCTCCCCTTTATACTCTGTCATCCGAAAGGATAATGCTTAAGTGAAACTCGTAAGAATGATGGAATGAAAGCGCTTTAGATAGATGCCTTAATGCCTGACTGTCGTTCGTTATCTAAAAGACTTGTTCTGCTCCTGGTATGAGAATAGATAATGAAAAAATAAATTTATAGAGCCGTTCTGAGATTCTAATTTAAATTTACGACTCGAACGAAAAGTGGAAACGTTTACATGACTCACATCAATCAAGCGTTGATTAAGTTTCACCTTTTCAAATCCGTGCCATTTTTTCCATTTTCAAAGCACACAGGTTCCACTTTCTCGTTATTGCTTGTCTTAAGCTCAATCCTTTGAAATAATTTATTCTATCGTTAATCCTTGGGAACGGGTTTCAGTTTTAGTTGACCTGAATGTAGGGACAACATTTTATTCAAAGTAGTATGAATGAAGGATCTTTAATTTTTTTCCATGCTATTTTACAAGGGATTTGTGGCTATGCATGTGCATACATACATGTGTAAGGTTGACTGGTTCCTTTGAAGACATATACGAGTACATAATCATATTTTTAAAAAAACCACTCATTTAGATTTATTATGCCTAGCTAAGGATCGTCAAAGATCATCTTTGGATTCTTGGCCTTATGTTCGAAAGAACCTTTTTCACAAATTACATAGTTCTGATAGAAATCATGTTGTAAGGATTGGGGAAGTTGGCATGGCATAGTGTTGGTAGTACGTCGAATACTGCGCTGAGTTTGAATTCACATGGTGCACAGAAGGATAGGTCTCTAATTGCAATATTTTTGACAGGGCATGGCAAGCTTCTAAGAGTCAAAAATTCTTCCTATGCTTAAGCTTCTTCGTCATACCCTTTCCTAAGTCCGGTTGAGAAAAAAAGAGGTGAACCGCTGATTATAACATCACCATAAGCTACATATAATACTCCGGCTTACATTCCAATTGAAGGTAGACACTCAAACCTGTCCGAAAACAGCTGGGTGATTTTACGTGAACAAGCTAGGTCCGGCTGAGCAATGTCAGAGCCCGATTCAGAGGGAGCCTCATATGAGCTAGTTTGATAAGCTTGAAGCTCAGGCCACTTGAGAATGCTCCGGGATCTAGCCAGGATGTCGGAGTAGAGATAATACACGAACAGTTTTCAGAGAACCAATGGCACTAGGTACCCATATGTCTGTAGCACTACCTCTTAAAGAATCTGGTCCTCCAGACCAGAGCAGGTAAGACTACAATACTATAAGTTGCGAAGTTTCTCGCATTTCAGTCGATTGTCGATGACCACAAGAAATGGAAAACAAACAACGACAAAGAAGAAGGTAAGGCCAAGTGCGCAATCCAGTGATTGAAATGCACACTTGCTCTAACAAAGTAAAAGGACGACCCTACAGAATCTTGCTGGACCACCCATATGCTAGAAGCAATATGAAGTTGACCCCATCCTAGTTGGTTTTACGGCTAAATTATAAAAAAGACACATTTTCTTCGCAAAGTTTGAAAACATAGACTGAGCGGTGGCTCAGGCTTCTTATAGACTATGCCGTGGGGTGAATTATAATTATAGTTAGCGTCGTTTCCCACACCTCAATGCCCACAATTGTGACTGTTAGAAACCAACAGAATCTATAGAGCATTTTCAGCAGCGCTACATGGCAGTGTCTTGATCAAAAGTTTGACCACTTGTTGGAGCCAAGATACTGTTGCGAACGGACACCAATGAAAAAAGAAAATCCTGTTCTGTGAATAAAGAAGGAACATTTTTAGCAAGCCAGTAGAGACTCTACACCTGATGTTATGGATTTCGCTCGAGTGCCACAAGGAAATCCTCGTTTTGCCGAGGTGTGCCTATAAACAGATGCTTGTAAGGCGGTCAGTACCCCCACCCGAGGATTAAGATTTGTCTTGACTTCTGCGACCAAAATATAAATGAGGAAAATTGACGTCAAAATAAAGCAACAAATCTAGAAAAGAGCTTGAGGAGAGTGTGAAAGTGTCTTGTGGAAATCACATGATAAGGAAACGAGTATAGGACTCAAGCATGCTGGGTTAGGAACAGAAAAGTCGTAGTAGCTCCTGACTATTAAACGGCCGTGATAACTAACATTGCATTGTCAGTCATTATGGAATATTACACATGGATGTCGCTGGACAATAATTCCTTTCATCTGTTCAGTAAGAGTTCAGAATAATGATATTTAAACTAAAGACCAATGAGACTACTGAAATAGATGCCTTAATATCGACAACATTATCAACATTGCAGCGAAAATTGAGATGGTAAAGGCATTCATAAAAATTATCTCTAAAATACGTTTCGATGAATGGGGCTCTATGAAGGGAATCTCACCATCATTTGACTGACGATCTGAACGGTGTAAACTATCAAATTTGCAGATAGGTTTAAAAATAAATCAAAGCAAAACATACTTTATGATTTAAAAGCAAATAGCTGGAGCAGAAAAGTGTATCTTTGAGATAGTAGAAACTATCTTTACGTAGGCTCTGTTGAATACTCAAATATCTATACCACAGCAGAGATCAAGCAAGGAATCACTAGACAAAATGTTCCCTTGCTTTAAGACATCTTCTTGACAGCTCAAGTCGTACTACGTCTTCTCTTTTGGTTAAGAGAATACTGTTTGTGATCATATCAGTACCAGCAATAATGTCGTTATCGTTCGAATTCATTTAAAGTTAAATTCCTATCCAGTTTGGGGCTCCTTATCGCTGTTAACTTAGGCACGATTGGTAAGATCTGGTTATGAGTCTTACTCAGAAAGATGATATCAAAAAATTTGCTGTTCTAGCCAAGTTTCAACTCTGAGACTACTGTGGGCTGGTAGTCCGAAAAGGAACGAGTCCACTAAGTCAAGATATTGAGACTGATCAGGAAATCACTATATCATACAGTGTACCCATTTGTTTGCACAATATTCTTGAATTCTACGGTGACCATCGAGCAAAAGAATAAGACCTGCTGAGTGAACATAATTCAGTTTGAAGTTACTTCTTTTGCTATGATTTAGACTTAATAAAGATCTCTTCTCTATTAAGCCAACTCAAGCATAACCAGACACGTTCTATGCGCAGAAAAACATTTTGCGAATGCATTCCTTCTTCCAGATGCAATTAGCATACCATTGCGGAAGATCTTGTAAAACTGCACTTTAAAATAAAGTGGATATACGAGTATGTGCGTTCGATAAAAAGGGGTAAGCGTTGGCTATTTTAATCGACATTAAGCGCGCCTTTGAATTTCACGGCACTGTTTCGTTTTTTTTTTTTTTTTCAAAATAAGTCTGCACTGAAAACATTATGAACCTCCTTAAAATATTTGATATTTGTATTTTTGCTGGGTACCTTGACTACGAAATTCGGCAAGCAGAGCTTTCCATCTTAGAAATGAATCGCAATACTCCAGGGACGACCGAAGGTGTACTTGAGAGTAAACTGAAGAGCATTTATAGAGAGACAGGTTTCGCGGTTGAATGTTTAACGGAGAAGAGTGCTTTTGGAAGTTCTTCTAGAACTATATATTAGAAAAAGTGATAGAATAAGGTAATGCTGTTATTTTACTGAATATATTTTGTTGATCCTTACTCTTTGACAATCTGAATACCATTGACTCTAAGCTAACAACTTACTACTGAGACGTAAATGAGATCAGCATTTAGGAAGTATGACAGTGCTACCATCTCTACATCAGAGGCAAGAGGCAAAACATTGATTTTCGAGAAAGTCAATTGACTGGACAATATTGACGTCACCTTTGAGTTCTATGGATCCTATCTAGTGTAGATATTTAAGGAACACCTCATTAGATGTTGGCATTATACTTCAATTCTGGGCAAATAAAAACCGTATACATATGTTGAAGCCAGATCAAAGGAGAGCTCTCTATTTCCTAGTCTTTGTAACAGTCAAACACTTAAAACCAACGTACATCGGTACCTATGTTCCTTTCGTCCCTAATTTTCCTTCACTTGCGCTGTGTGCAAACGTTTTATTACGCAGCAGGTTTGGCGATATCGAATATGTTGTATGGTATACGTCCGTGAGCGTATATGACAGGAAAAGAAAAATTTAAAAGATTATCGGAGACAGAACGGAGCCCTCGGATACAATAGGATTTATTTTGTGAGTATCAGAATTGATACCATTTTAAATGATGAATAGAATCATCATTTCAACAGGGCCTGGTGTCAAACTCTGTCAAATACCTTGGAAATATCAACTGGAATTCTCGTACTTTCAGCAGTGCTACTGTTAGTTTAACTTTTTGCGGGACGTGCCATCAAGTCTCTAGTGGACAGCGACAGCTTTATATCTAACTGAAAAGGGTAGAATTGTTAAAACTTTCCCAGCTATTTTGGATAGAAGTAAGGTGGAGGTATGGCATAATCAGCAAGCGTTGAAATAAGCAAATTGGTTTGTCCAAAGAGCTGACAGCTATGTGATTATAAATTGGAATTACGATAGAGGATGAGGCATACCCTTTATCCAATGATCAATAATCTTTGTTACTAACATGATGACCATTGAAAATTCATAAAGAGGTTGTTAGGTCCATCTCAAATACCTTCTTCATATCCTTAGGAATCTTTTCAGTTCTTGTGTGGTTTACGGAAGAGAAATTAGCTGATATGACACAAAGGTCTGACAAGCCTCGAGGGGAGATAATGGTTGGGTGGTTGGTTGGTGTGGCTGCCTGGCGGATACATGCATACTTAGGTGATAGTAGGATCATTGAGATACCACTGGATCTTGATCTATTTATGTCTCGTGGAAAGTTAGAAAGATTTTTATTTTTTTTAAACAAGTCTGAGCTTCTGATGAGGCGAAGAAAATCGGCAACGTTGGTTTGAGCCCAGAAAAGATTTCCTAGTGGGAGATAGGGCTTGGCAAGTGCAGAGGATATGAAGAGTTGTTTCCTCATCTCTAAAGCTCCTAAAGAAGTCGTTTGAGAGGATAACAATCTTTGCGGCATGTCTTCCGATCAGACAGTGTCCGGTAATAACACTTGTGGGGGTACTAATTTGCGAGCGATCTATCACGGTTAGGATACGGGAGCGCTTGTAATCTAAATTATGCGAGAGCTGTCTGAGTAACACGACACCATTTGCGCACCTGCAGTTCGTCTTATCAATTGTATTCTGTAGAATTTTATGTTTACAATTAGCCGGACGAATGTGCAGAGATCTAGTTTTTTGTGAAATCCGCAGTGTTGCACAGTTTTCTGGAACGTTATAGTGGCCTGGCTCCTGGATAGAGATGCGTGGCAATTTCAGGTGGTCGTTGATTTAAAAGTGACTGATCCCAGGTGCATAATACCTGTCTGGCTATCAGCGTAAATTCAGAAGAGGGCTTAGTTTGGTAGGCGGAAGGTGAGATCAAGATATAGAATATAGTATAGGAGCAGATACTAGCTCCCACCTATTATTCGGCTTTTGAGCCGAATATTAAAGATGTGATTCGTTATCACTTAATATGCCATCCACCCAGTCTTAACGATTCGAAATAGTAGCTTTGAAGCACTTATCGAAGCAGTATTTGGTAGTTGTGTACTCGGTATCTTATGGAATTTGCCTTAGGTTATCTAAGATTGTGAAGTGCCCCATGTTAATATAGGACCACTATGAAGGGTCTTTTAAATTTATGGCTGCGTTGGCAGCTAGTTGTTTACCGAAGATGTGTAGCCAGATCCTCCTGAGTTGCCTTGCACAATACAGTCCACCAGACAATAACACCATACATTAGTATGGACCTTTATAACAGCTGAATACAGCCAGTGAGTGATACGAGGTAGCATACCGCCATTCTTCCAAACCGCTTTTTTATAAGAGTGGCTATAGTGGTTTTCCTAGTTCTTTATTGTATATTAGCTTTCCAGTTCAGTTGGCTATTTAGAATGAGACCAGTTTGCACATTCCGCAATGGGAATACATGTATTGTGCATTTTATGAGGGTCAAAGGGAAGAATCTTGCTAGCTACACCATACCAGCGGAGCAAATTTAGAAGCTGGGAAAATGCCTTGTTCATTAGCTCGCGTAGACTGTTAGTGGAGAGTTTTCCTGATATAGCTATCGCAAAGTCATCCGCATAACCAATCACCCTTTCTCTTTCCAGGAGTATCAGTTTTCATAAAAGAAGCCAGGGATTCTTAATTTATAGCAATTATCGTCAATCTAAAATCGCCTTTAGGTTCCTCCAGCTTAGCGATCTTCCAGTCTTGGATTGTGAACGAAGGGTTGAGTACTTTAATAATTTCCAGTATTGCATCTGGATCGGGATCCGCTGGGAGCGTGTTCTAGGGCGATTTGAAATCTCGTCGGTATTTAAGACTGGTTTACCCCGGGAAGAGAGCGAGGTGGCTCCAATCGAATATTGGAATCACAGTAACCGAATATGGTGGCCAAAGGTTTTGATACTGGTGATTTTGCAGCCGTGGAAGGCTCTTTTTGGACGAGTTTCAGGTTTCATAATTGGCCCCACAAGTTGCGGAGAAAGGAATGTCTATCTAAATATCCGCTTTATACAGAGAAGGGTAGCTTATCCGGAGGCCACCAGGTATACTCCGTTCACGACTGAAATATTTTTACTAGGCCTCCAGCCAGGCTGATTATAGGCACGGGTTGTATGACACATTAAGCCAGCCCAGTGGAAGGGAAAAGTGGGAAAGAAAGGGGATATGAAAGAGTGGTTCACTATAACTGGACTTTGTGTCCCGAGAATCTTTTACCTCTACTAAGTCCCTACTATTTGAGGAGTTAAAGCCAAAACCAGGTTGCTGTCGGCATGATTCTCGGCTTCAGGATTTCGTAATAGTTTTCCATACGAAGATCTCAATAGATTTATTTATTTCTCAATGGCGATGCTACCAAAAATAGCGTTTATTTAAATCGCCTACAATAAGGAATATATAGTGTCGTTCATTAAGTGCTTCCTATCTTTAAATTTAAATAAAATAAAGTGTGTGTGAGATATCATCGAAATTTTTTATTCGTTTGAAAGGCCTATCGATGCCATTATGTATGGAATAAATGTGGTGCGCACCCGAAATGTCCAATTTTCCATGACTCTCGCGCATAAATCAGACTGAATTTGACCGATGGCATGAGTTATATCGGCTTTGAGGGCCGCTGTGGTTTGTGGCTTATTCAAATAGACATGCGACCACAGAAAACCCCACAAGAAAAAGTCTAAAGGCCTCAAATCGCACGATCTCGGTGGCCAGTTTACATCACCTCCACGTGAGATGACCATGCCCTCGAATCGATCGTGCACAATTTCCAATGTGGTATGCGCTACGTAACACGTAGCGCCATCCTGTTGAATCCACATGTCGTCCATATGGTGTCCATATAATCCAATTCAGGCCAAAAGAAGTTGGTAATTATCGACCTGTAGCGCTCGCCGTCCTAGAAATAGAAATATGGACCAATGACTCCGCCAGCCCAAAAGTGACTTTTTCGGGATATATTGGATCTCATGTGGATTGGTATCGTCCAACATTCGACATTCAAGGCTGATAGGACACGGTTCAAATTACGAACACATTCTTCGAAAGTGCTTCCCTTAATAAAAACATCATCGATATAGCATAGCGAATCGGTCCCTCTTAAAATTTCATTGTCTTTTGAAAAATACATGGTGCACTCTTCAGGCCATATGTTAACCGATATAATAGGTTAAGCCTAGATGGGTATTTACTGTAAAAAGTTCCTGTGATTCTGGTGCTATCTTCAGCTGCTGAAACGCTCCAGTAAGATCAAGAACGCAGAATACTGCGCCTTTCTCTAAAGATGCCAACATATTATCATCTACATTTGGAATTGGATAATGCTCCATATCAGTGACTTTGTTCAAAGAAACCTTAAAATCTGCACACAGACGTATATCCCCGTTCTTTTTGACTACAACGACAAGTGGACTAGCCCATTTGCTGAACTTTACTGGGATGAGTATACCATTTGCCTGAAGACGACGAAGCTCACATTCTACTTTGTTCCGAAGGGAATAAGGAACTGGGTATGCTTTACAAAAAATTGGCAATGCATTTTCCTTCAGTGCTACTGATGATGTGCAACCTTTAATTATAGTAAACTCTTTTGAAAATACTGACGAATACGTACTTCGTAAATTTTCTACGACTTTATCAACTAAGACCGATGACTGTTCTATAAGATTACTTGTGTTGATGGCTGACTAAAATAATCTCTCCAACTGGGAAAAAAGACGTCTAACCATTTCCTTCCGATTAAAGTTACAAATGACCGTTGACTTTCTACTATCACCAGATCCAAAACTTTTGACCTTTTTCCCCACACGACTCTAACGGTTTTCTTTCCAAGAATTTTTAGATTCTCTCCTGTCACAGAACACAGTCTTCTGTATACTCCTTAGACGATTCTGTAACATCTTCGACTTTTTTCACAGTTCTTGAAGTTTTCTCTTTATATGACTCTTTTTTACAGACTTTTGAAGTATGTCCCTTTTTATTGCACGCGTAACATGTCCACTCTTGTGCAGGGCAAGTCTTCGGGTTGTGTTGACGCCCACATCTATAACATGATGAAGACTCTGATTTTCTATTGTGAAAGTTAGAATTGAAGCGAGGTTTTTCAAAATTTTTATTAGAACGATACTTAGCTTTCTTCTCAAATGATTTGACTGCAGAAACGGTGTCATCACTGTGCATTGCCTTCATTCCTGTCAAGGCAACTTCCATGCTTATAGCCTTTGTACATGCTGTTTCAAATGTAATGTCCTCTTCCGAAAGCAATCGTTTTTGTATATTTTCATTATATAATCCGCAAATAAGTCGATCACGTAACGCTTCTGATAAAAAATGTCCAAACTCACATGGTCTGGCTAACTGTTTCAACTGATTCACATATTCACTAATGGTTTCTGTTGCTTTCTGATCTCTTTTATTAAATTTGAATCTTTCTAAAATCACTGTGCGTTTCGGATTGAAATAATTTTGCAACAATATTTTACATGCTTGGAAAGTTTTTTCCATTGGTGAACTAGGCATGCATAAATTTTTCAAAACACTATATGTCTCGCCACCAATTAATGTTACAAGCAACGGCAATATTTTGTCATCTTGAATTACATTGGCTACGAATAATTGTTCCAATCGCTCGCAATATGTAGTGAAATCGTTCTTTGATCGATCGAACGGTTCAATATTTCCTATCAGTGCCATAAATTGACTACGACTGCTATGTTTGATTCCCGGCACCGATACGGCGATGCCCCGAACCAAACGATAGCACTTTATTCTCTGGGTCCACCAGGTAGCGCGTTAACGGCCGCTAAACCTGGGCAAAATAAATAAAAAAAAATGGGCGCCAGGTGATTTTTCCCCCCGGAATCACGAAACCTTTAACAAAAGAAAAGAGAAAAAAAAAACTTCCCCGAAAAAAAAGGAACCGAACAAAAAAAAGGAAAAAAAATTACCGAAAAGAAAAACAAATTATTCAACGTTATAACGGCTCCGTTGGAGCTCGACGATTTATTTACTGTTTGAGTAGCGGCACACTCGTCGATAGAGTGACCCGCTATTCTTTAAGCCCCGAACAAACAAAACAAGACGTTATCAAACGGGTCGCGTGTCCCGTCTTTTCTCGGGATTTTCCGCACGCGCGGCCCACCGGAGTCACAATTTGCAAAATAAAAAAACGACTTTCTAAATTTTTTTATTTTTTTTTTTTTTCTCTACTATCACTGCACTGCACTATACTTCTCTTTACTCTCCTCCTAGCGGTGCTGCGCCCCTTCCTGGCACAGTTCTCACTCCTTCCGTCCCGCTATTCCCGCTGTCTAATCCTCGTATCCTTTCCTCTCTCCTTTTTCCCCTTTGCCGTAATTCTCTTTTTTCCTTGTTTTACTTATTTCCTGTTTTTTTTTTTTTTTTTTTTTACTTACTTTTTACAAAAAAACAGAAAATCTACTCTCTATACAATTGCTTTTCGCAATTGGCAAGCTGAAAATCAGAAAAAAATACTCTACTTTTCGCAACAAAAAAATTCGCACAAAATGAAAATAAAAAAAAACTGAGGCTGATCCTCTCGGTAGGCTGGTCGTCACCAAAGTGTCTGCCAGATCTTCTACGATCCACAGCTCCCGCCAGACACACACACACACATTCACACGCACATTCTCTCTCGCATCCATTCAGCCGTAGTGGACCCAACGACGGGATTTCTAGCTATCACACTAGCAAGCTTTGCTAGTGTGTGCCCCCGTGTCCGACTAGGCCTCTCACACATACAATTTTCCACATTCATACTAAACTCCTCAGTCTCGGAGTTCGCTCCCACTTCCAGTAATGACTGGGAACTCCACTGAGCGAGTTTGTGGAAGCTGTGGATCCTAGCTATTGCCTACTCTTAGGTTCTACAAAAAAGAAATTGCGAAAAGCAGAGTTTCTTCCATTTCTGATACCCGGGCATTTTTCCCCCATCGGATTACACTAATAAAATTTTTGTTAAAATTAAACGATCGCGAAGGAGAAAGGAAATGCGACGGAATTGCAGCTGGAGTGTCGGGAGGAAAGGAAAAGAATCTAGATACAATCCAGAAGGGATTGTATCTCGATCCAACCATCCGTTGGATCGCCGCCCCTCACAAAAGAAAAGTATAGTGCATGTGAAAATTTAAATTTTTATATTTTTTTTTTTTTTTTCCGGTCCCTATCTACTCCGGTGGATCGGCGTTCAGATTTGGGGGGTGGGGACTGACAAATAGCGTGTCACTCCTTACAATTATTTATTTATTTTTTTTTTATCATTGGGCCCTTCTGCCCTCTGGCCTCTCTGCCAGTTTGTACTTTTGTACCATCGTTGTTGGGTTGGTGATGGTTTGGGTTTCGTATTTATGTTTTCTTGTTCCCTCGGTGGAGGCGGTCTTATTACTTGGCCGTCCGCCTACACGCCTCTGCTGCTCCTTCGGTGCTCCATCGGTGGGGTGCTGGCTTAAAAAGGGGTCGTCATCCCTTCACCCATCGAACCTAACTTTTAAAGCTGGTACGTCGTTGGGGTGTGCCCGATTATACTGGCCGTCCGCCAGCACACCACTGTTGCTCCTTTGTTGCTCCCTCGTTGGGGTGTTGCTATAAAAGAGATCGTCGTCTCTTCACCCATCGATCACTTGGTTTGGTGCTACCTCCAGCTAGCTGCATCCACATCGGTTGTGTGATGTGATGCCTGTATCCACACCCGCATCGGTAGCAGGATGCGGTGTTATTCAAGCCTCATGTAGTTTGGCTTTCGTTGGGGTGTAGGTTCCAGGGATCGTCTTCCCCCACCCGTCATCATCGTGTTGGGGTGTCTGGATTAAAAGGACCGTCCGTCCCCACCCGTCGGCGACTTTCAGACGTCCTGTCTGATGCTGCCCGTTGCGAGTCTCCCGTCTATCTATGGGCTCCGACAACGGTGTTCCTGGTGGACCTCCTGTCGCACCCTGGGGTTCTTCCCGTGAACCTATGTGGGTTGTTTTCTGAGGTCTGGGATTGGTGGGCCACTGGCTGATGGGACCATGGCTGCCCTCCACCTCCGCCAGAGCTCGGTGTTCCCACTCAAAGAAAAGAGGGACCGAAAGGACTTATAAGGGAAAAGAGAGCCAACCTTGTTGCGGGAAAATTTACCGCATCACGACTATTCTTAATATAATGACGGATTACGACTGTGGTAAAATTTTGATAACAATCAATTTACACTTTAAAAGGATTTAAGAAAAAAATTCTCATTAAACTCATTCAATTTTTTTATTTTTTTTGTGAGTTCTTTCCGCTCGTCGCCAATGATGTGTGTTAGTCTAAGGAACACTGAGAAATTTAACGGAGTTAAACACAACCTTTCGTGGATATGATTTATTACAGAATGCTCGAGTATTGTATAAGTAAATACATTCTAAGTATGGATTCATGATAACAGTGCATAGTTTATGCAAATAACATATACGAGTAGTGTACATGAGATGTAACAATGTAAGCAAATACATAACAATATGTTTAGCGGATTTTAAATTCTCAGGGCATAATTGTAAATAAACAAGTAAACTGATGATGTCTATAGGCTTTACAATTATTTATAAATAAGATCCAAACTCATCGGATTGGATAAGTACGATAGTATGTTTTGAACAAAAACTCTATAAATCCAACCCAAATTTGTCTACTCAACTAGAAGCGATCAGCTCAACGTAGACAGAATGACGAAGAGGGGTCATAATTCGATTTATTAGTCCACTTAAAGTTATAACTCGACCTAATATCCGCAAACCGGATATTAGTCCCCAATAACTCAACGAAAGATAAAGCGTTTCAAAAGTATGCTTCTACATAACAAAGGATGTACTATCTCTTGGAGATAGATTCTCCAATATTCTAAAATCCTAAAATTGAAGATCATTCCACAAATATAGTGAACAAGTCATATAAATTAATTTTGACCGTGAAGTCGCTGCACTAGACTGTTTTGTTCAGCCTCGTTTGTTTCCGTATACTCGTGTGTTTTTGAAAAATATTTCTGCTTTTGAAAGGGTTTAAGTAGTATCATCTTTGCATATTCCGGTTTTCACACAATTCTAGTTTACTTATGAAGCGTACAAGTATGTGTACATATTCTAACATATCTGCTCACAAATGTGTACGCTTCGTTTAGCTTATTGTTTTGACATTAACAATTTTCCAATCTACAAGGACATGTTGCTCTATTTAAAAGGAGGACAACAATACGCAAAATAAGATGAAAATAAAAGATTTCAATTATAGCCAAGCAGTCTAGAAAGAATAAAAAAAAAGAAGAAAATAACGAAAACCAAAATCCAGATACTAAAATCTTTTTTTATTTATTTTCTCCCAGATGGATTATAAGTACGAGTGTCCTCGTACATGCTCGAGATATGATGGGAACACCCAGCATCAGCAACATCATTGGATGTCCTTGCAATTCATGAACATACCACGCACATGAATCCAAGGCATCCGTTCTCTTATTTAATGTACATATGTATGGTAGATACAATTCTACTATCTCTGCATCCTACATCCGTGGTATCAGCGCACTGCATTTTACTCGTATACGAAAATTTCTAGAACCTCACTTGGTATCATGCAAGTGTATAACCATTTCACCAATGCCACTAAAATATGTATTTTAATTTTTATTGTAATATCCCATTAAAAGTGAAAGAACACGCCATCAAGGATATCATTTGTGTTAGCGGATTGTCAAGGCACGATGCCGGGAATAGGAATGGAAATACAAATACATACAAATAAAAATACGAATCATAATGACACGCTTACTCGTACAAGTAATGCTTTCCTCTGCGATTTTATATTCATTGATTTGCACTGAGGATAGCGATATTTGGTTACTTTTCTTTTTTTGTTCTCCATTTTCTACTGAATGACAGTGATACCGTTGTTTGGAAATGTAGACTATAGCAAAACACCGACAAGGACGCATTTTATGATGACAGGTTTTAATGTATCATAGTATTCTTCTTCTCAGACGACAAGGACGATAAACGAAACAGAAAATTGCTTTGATTAAAGGCTGACACAAAAAAAATAGATACTCGTATCTGCCATTTTCAAAAATAAAAAAAGATTATCTCATGGCACGTACATAAATGGAGATTGAGTTGTTTTCCTAATTTAATGTTATTTTCTTATTCTACAGCGAGTTTTTCTGCAACAATTTAATGCGACTTTTACAGAAATTTTTGGTCGAAAGTTCCCTTTAAGAACTTTTTCCGTATTTGCTTTCGTGTTTTTTATGGTGAACTGCAAGTGGTAGGTGTGTCATTTAAAATTTGATGGTCAATATCATACCCATAAATGGAGGTCTTTCGAAAATGTCAAGACTAACTTTGTACTCTACTAATGCCTCATATAACATGGTAATGCAGCAACTTTGTGCCACAACACCTAATAATATAAAGGTACACGTAATTTCACATTTTTTTCTATGTCTTCCAAAGAATTTTGCAATTTATGTCCAGAGGATTCGGAATATTTCAAAGTGATGCAAAATATAAGTATGTCTGGTGATCCGAATCCTCAGTCATTCTTTTGCTATCTGCCTCTAAGATGAGGTTGTCCTCTACTGTGTTGTTCTGCTGGGTGGGAGTCGAAATCTTTCCGGGTCGGGGCTCTGGTGTCCATGAGTTCAAGGTGACCTAGCAATCGAAGCTGGATTGTCTGATCTTTTCTGACGGCGGCGGCATTGCCGTACAGTTCTATGTTAAAACATCTGCTGCATTCTCGAAACACCCGGAATCATTTTCAACCGATTTCTTCGGTGTCCTAGCTTCTGTGCCGTAAAGCAGGACTGGGATGATCACTGTCTTGTAGAAAGTCTTTTTGGTTACTCGATCGAAGACTTTACTACTCAATTGTCTTCCAAGGCCAAAGCAGCAGCGAATAGTATGAGTTATTCTTCGCATGATTTCAGCTCTGTTGCCGTTGATAGCGAAGTAGAGTTAAATACTTCCTCAACGTTGTAGTTGCCTATTGAAACTTTTTCTTCTTTGCATCGAAGTTGAGTTGACAGCACATAGTTTGTTTTTCCTTTGTTGGCCACTAAGTCCATCTTTGGTGCTTCTGCTTCAGTAGTCGCAATCGCTCTATTGGCAACTCGCTGTATAATTTTCGTTATGTCATCTGCATATGTGAGTGACTGAACAGATTTTTGGAATTTGGTGCCACTGGGTTAGACAAGCGAGATTCGCATAATCCTTCCAAAAGCGGTGTTAAAGAAATCGCATGACAACGCATCATCTTGTTTAAGTCCTTCCTTTTCTGATATTGAAGGTATCGGTTCTACCATTACCGACCTTGACGGAGTATCCTGCATTCTACGTCGTCATACTGCATACTGTCGTAGGTGGTGGGTGTAGACTTGGAGCTCTTCGGGTTTTCCCAAGATATGCCGTAATATGAAAATTTGACTTATGGTGGAATTTTATGGCATATAACCACACTGATAGGGGGCCGGTAAGACTGTTGACGAAGGGTCTTTGCTGTAATGATGACAGACAGGATTTTATATGCGATGTTAAGGAAACTTATTCCCCTGCAGATGGCGCAGTTGAGAGGATTTCCTTTCTTTCCAATTTGTTTGCCATAAAATTGTCTACAGGCTTAATTTGAAGAATGGGGCAAAAATAAGTTTTTTTGAAGAAGGCTAATCTTGGACATCAGAGACATCGCAAACTCAAATCTCATAAGCTTTAGATGGTTTCAGATGTATGGTAATCAGGAAGATGAAATTCTACAGCTTTGACCAGCGAATGAGTAAGAGTGATTGAGGTGAAAAAAAAATTAAAGTCGAACCTTTCGGAGATCAAATCATTGCGAATAGCTATGCTTTAATCTAACAAATGAGAAGCAGCTGTACGGGAAACATGAAATGTGAAACCCAGGCGGATTGTCGCCTCTTCCTCCTCGTCCATTCAGCTTCTACAGCAATCGTTTGTAAAAGCGCCAAGCCTTCTTGCATTCTTCCCTATGAGGCAGTGTCCAGTGATGACACCTACGATGGCGCTGAGCTGTTTCCTATTTAGAAGGATCAGACTCTTAGAGCCATTCAGATCTAGCTTTGGCCAGATTTGTTTAGTCGCTCGATATGTTGGTCCAACAGTCCACCTAAGGTCTGCTCTTTTATTGACATCCAGCTTTACTATTAATTTGCACGTAGCGATTGGTATACCTATGCTACCCTGGTTTCAATTTTGGCGAGTTCATCGGCCCTACAGTTCCCTGGAATGTCTCTGTGGCCCGACACCCAGCAAAGGTGAAGATTGAACTGCTCTGCCATCTCTATAAGAGATGATCGGCATTCAAGGACGGTTTTAGAATTTAATGAGACTGAGTTCAGACTCTCCACAAAGATGAATATATATGCTTTGTAGATATCACGTTTTTCTTCAGCTAGGAGAGAGCTTCTTTAATCGCCAAAATTTCCGCTTAGAACACGCTACAACGATTTGGAAGACGGAAGGAGAGGCTCAGATTTAGCTTATTTGAGAAAAAACCGTGTAAAAGTGGATTGACTTTTCTTCCATGAAAGCATCTTATTCCAAGAAGGTCGTAGAAGGGAAGCTTACATGAAAGTCATTATCAAACCAAAATTCAGGTATGGTACAATCTGTGTTCTCTGTGAGGATTCCTAATGTACTAAGAAGGTTAGCGTGGCCAAATGAATTATTTGCCTACTCTGCAGTCACTTTAAGGCAAAAAACTGCAGTCGCAGCTACTTGCCGGTTGAAGATATCGAGGGGTGTCAAGTGAAACAGAATATCTCATGCCGCGGAGGTAGTACTCCGTAAGGCTCCGCTAATGCAAAGACATGATGTTCTTTGGACTCTGCTTAGTTTGCTGCAGTTGACTGCATTGTTATAAGGCCATCCACCAGACAACAACCCCGTAGGTGAGTATCGGTCTTATGACCGAAATGTATAGCCAGTGGGTTATGCGGGGTTCTTAATTCTTAATGGCTTTTTTGCAAGAAAACAAAGCTCGCTTCTTGAATATTAGGTTTGCACCTCTGTTTCCTGTCAAAAATGAGACCCAAATATTTTGCTGTATCGGAGAAGACTAAGCTGGTACCGTTTATTGATTGAGGGTCTATGATTGGAATTTTATATTTCTTGGAAAGAGGACAGGATTAATTTTATGAGGGTTTACTCCCAATCTACAGCGAACTGTCCAACGGGTTAATCTGTTGAGATTTAGTTGAAGGAGTTCTTTAATGGTATTAAGATGCTTACCTGAGACGGCTAAAACCACGTCATCTGCATAGGTAATCACCCTGCTACCACCCGCTTTCACGTATATCAGCAGTTCGTTAACCACTAATTCGATGATATTTGGCTCGTGATCTGATCCATAGTAAAAGCCTTAAGTCTCATCCTTGCCAGACCTCCTCCTAATTTTGGAAATGCCAGTACATTGAAACGTGCGGATCGTTTTTCTGTGTAAATGAAGAATTATTGTAGATGTGGCCTGGATATCAACTTACATATAAGAAAAAAAAAACACGGAAAAAATTTTTAAAAATGTTTGGTAAGTGTATAGGTAACAACTCGTTTTATTAGTCCGATTTTCCTCGTGAGCAGAAGATTACCTGCCCAACATACTAACCAAAATTGCATGTATCTTAAATTTTCTACATCGTTAAGAACGTCCTCAGAGCGCTAATTTTACTGGTTACTAGGATTACGCTTAGGGGCAGAAGACTCTATCGACGAGGAGCTCCGTGTTACTCCCTCCTGACATTCAGATAGAGTAGTTTTTACCACAGTTCAGAAAGTATTTCTTCATATGTATCATGATCGCTTAGTAGATATAGTGATACACGTGTTTCTTTATAGTTTATTCTATTCTAGATGGTTTACCTCGAGACTTCTTTGGAGTTTAAAACTTTTACAGCCAGTTTATGAGTCGTGTAAAAAACAGGTTTTCTGAGGTTTTTTTCAGGAGATTATATTGTAGATCTACTGGAATATTTAGCTTTACTTAGAGTTAGATTAATATTGTCGTAAGAGTATGGAAAAAGAGTGAGATCCCCAGTCATTTATGCTTTATGTAATGTAGCCCATCACTCGATAATGGAGGTCTGCAATTGCTGTTCATAATCAGTCTGGGACCATCTCTAGGTTTCAAACTTCAACAGTTACGTTAAAAGAGTGTAAGTCGTACGTACTTTATCCTTATTTTTTTTGGACACCCGTCGTGTGCGTTTTTTCTGAAAGTAGGAAATAACACCACGAATAATCATTACTCTGAGGGTTCAAATCTCTCGTTGGACTCCTTGAACAAAACGGTTTGACGGTTGCTGGGGAAATTGTTGTGATAAAACCCTCTACAATTGCAGCGTCTCTCTCCCCTTTAAAGCGTGCTGTATAGTGGCTGAAACTACCTTTAGTTTCTGCATCGCATCGATGTATTTTTTCAACTGCTCATCCTTAAACTGGACCACATCCGTGCCTTCTTTTGTTTTGCGGTAAATATTACTATTGTACGAGTATGTAGGTATTTTGGGTTTTACAAATATGCCTTTAATTATTTCAATACTGCTTTGAGTTGGATTCCTGAGGAGCTCCAGTAGATTTGGACTTTGGCCAGAGGTGTTTTCTAGTGTTGACTGAGTTGACATGAAGAATGGACTTAATAAATGTGTTACGGTTAGTGTATTGAAACAAGTATTGAGACAAGGGCAGATTGAAGGGCAATCAGGTGCTGATGAGTGTATGTGGTATGGCCGAGGTGGAGTCGGATAAACATAGATCAGATGTTCGAATGTTTTTTTGGGTGTTGTGGCCGAACTCTATTCGGGTTAACTGTGCTATAGTGTTGTTTATAATGTTTCCATTCTAATAGTCGTTGGCTACGTCATTCCTGATTTATGTGTCTCTTTGCATTCAGACGATTGAGGCTGTAGGTGAAGTTGGGAGCCTTAAGCACGGAGCTTGCAGCAGCGTTTGCGAACTCGTTTCCCTTTATTCCTACATGACCTGGTGTCCACATGAGTTTTATCTTTAATCTTGATTTAGTTATAATATCTCGAATTTTGGCTACGATAATAATATCAAAAAAGTAGCGACGCCTTTTAGTACTGAGAGACTATTTACCTGCTGTTAGTGAACAAACCTTTGCAGCTTTCAGTAAATGGAGGCAGTGTTCTGTTGGATACCTTGAATGATTAAGGAACCGTCTTGATTTAGAACTGCAAAGGCTGTGTTAGCTTCAGTTTTAGAGCCGTCTCTTGGTCCAGTCGGCAGCGGAGGAGTTCCCTAGATGGAATCAACGGTGGCATCTATAGTTCCAGTCAGGCTGAACTATTAAGTGTAATCCCTATATGAGCTGCTTCGACGCATTCAGCTACCAGGTCTATAGGGATCTCCAATACTGAGTCAGGGTGTTGGAAAAGAGTTGGTGGCGGATGAACCCTTAATGGGTCAACGGCAGCGCTCATATCCCGAAGTGGGTTACTGGCACCGGAATATCCGGCCTGCTGTCCTAAGGTCAAATCTAGGGCCTGGCCTTCCAAGTTGGGGGTTGTGCCGTCCGGGTAACTTCCCGACCATGGAAAAAAAAGAATAGTTATGGGAAAGACACAACCAGCCTCGAATAATGGAACTCCTCAAATGGCAAATAGACCCGGAACGTCAATGGAATGTGCGAACGCTGTACACCCCAGGTGCTACTCAAAAGCTTGAGTCTATCCTCGAGCGGTATAAGGCAGATATTACCGCCATCCAGGAGATACGATGGATAGGATCAGGTGCGATGAAAAGAAAAAATTGCGAAATTTATTACAGCTGCCACAAAAGATTGCACGTACTAGGATGCTGATTCGTCGTGTCAAATCGGCTCAGGTCAAAAGTCATTGACATCAACCCGATAATTGATCGCCTGTCTGTGACCCGCATCAAAGCTACCTTCCAAAATATAAGCCTAATGTGTGCACACACCCCTACCGGCGATGCTGAAGAACCCATCAAGGAGGAGTTCTATGAGCTCCTAGATGAAGCCTACGGAGCCTGTCCGGAGTATGATGCCAAAGTTGTACTCGGAGACTTCAATGCTAAAGTCGGAAGGAAAACATCTTTGGCGGGTTGGTTGGTAAGCACAGAATCCACGAAACGAGAACAGACAACGGCTACCGACTAATCGATTTTGCAGCAGCTCGTAATACGGTGATAAGTAGCTCTAGGTTTCCAAGGTTAAAGATATACACAGCAACCTGGCTCTCTCCAGGCGGTCGAACCGCCAACCAAATCGACTATGTGCTAATTGATGCGAGGCACGCATCCTCGACGTGCGCACATTCCGAGGGGCAAATGTTGACTCCGACCACTTTCTTGTTGCGGCTAAATTCAGAGCTCGACTATTCAACGAGAAGAAGCTGCGAATGGCTCAGAAAAATAAATTCAACGTTGGACGCCTTAGAACACCTGGAGTAGCCAGAGACTATAGAGAGCGACTGGGTGAGAAACTCTCCACGGTGCACTCACCTAACACAAACGCCAACCATCAGTGGTGCCAGTATCGCGACATCATTAAAGAGGTATCCGAAACCACCTTAGGGTACCAGCCACCCCAGAAAAAGAGCCCGTGGTATGATGATGATTGCGTTTACAGGAAAAAGGTGATAGAAGATGCACACAAGAAAATGCTGCAGTGCTAAACAAGGGCAGTAAGGGAAGATTATCGAGCCAGGAGGAGGGAAGAGAAGAAGATCCTGCATAGAAAAAAGAGGGCCTACGCAGCATCCCAGCTCAGGGAGAACGAAGAGTCTCGTGATCGAAACAACATCCGGAGGTTTTATAAGAAATCCAAACAACTGGCTGCTGGCTTCAAACCCGAAACACAAGCTCTTCGAAACACCGAAGGAAACCTAGTCACCGAAGCACAGGGAATAGTAGATGTGTTTAAGCAGCATTTCCAGCAGCTGCTACGAGTAAATGGGCATCATGTAGAGAGAGTGATAGGGCAAGAAGAGAACCCACGTCCAGTCAATGAAGAACCAGTTCCACCACCCAGTACAGAAGAAGTTGGCTTAGCTATAAAAAAGCTTGAGAACAAAAAGGCTGCAGGCTCTAATGGTTTACCAGCCGCGCTCTTCAAATACGGTGTCGATGTTTTGGTAGGGCGCATGCACCAAATCATCATCCAAGTATCGGTGGAAGAAAGCGTGCCCGACGACTGGACTATCAGCTCCATATGCCCCATCTACAAAAAATTCGATCCTATGTCTTGCAAGAACTATCGAGGCATATCCCTGCTTAATGTCGCATACAAGATCCTATCCAACGTACCAGTGTGGCTTCTGGCCCGGCAATCCACTATAGACCAAATTTTCACACTGAGACAAATCCTGGAAAAGACCAACGAATTTCAAATCGAGACTCATCACCTTTTCATCGGCTTCAAGGCCGCATATGATAGCATTAATCGTCAGGAGCTTTATATGGCGATGGCCGAATTCTGGATCCCGGCAAAACTGATCCAGTTGTGTCGCATGACACTGGAAAACTCGCACTGCAACGTGCAGTTTGGAAGTAGCTCCTCCGAACTATTTCAAACATGCACCGAATTCCGGCAAGGTTATGCGCTATCATGTGATTTCTTCAATCTCCTCATAGAGCAGATAGTGCAGATAGTCAACACGGAAGCCACTATCTTCAACAAGTGCGTCCAGCTCCTGGGATATACGGATGTACGGATATTGATATCATCGGGCGTTCGCAGCGTTCCGTGATAGAGGCTTTCACGGCGATTGAAGAACAGGCGAAATTCGTTGGCCTGGAACTAAACAAGGACAAGACCAAGTACATGCTATCAACAAACAAAGAATCATCTGTCCTCCGCCTAGGACAAAACGTCACTATTGATAGCAACAATTTCGAGGTAGTTAAGGAGTTCATCTCCCTCGGAGTAAACATGAACTCCACGAATGACACCCTAGTGGCGATGCGACGAAGAATTACCATAGGAAACTGCTGCTACTTCGGTTTGGCAAAGTAATTGGTTCCAAAACTCCTTACTCGATGGACGAAATGTACGTTTTACAAAACCCTTATCCTGCCAGTTCTACTGTATGGCGCCGAGTGCTGGACGATAACCAGGAAGGTAGAGCTAATTCTCGGCTCCTTCGAAAGAAAAATTTTTTGACGGATTTTTTGTCCCGTGCGCGAGGAGGGCGAATGGAGCTGTGAGCGAACTCTATGAGCTGTACCAAGATGTGGATGTAGCCCAAAAAGCCAAAATACGTCGACTACATCGGCTCGGCCACATCGAGCGAATGGACAACAATGCTCCAGGTAAGAGAATCTTCGAATCTCAGCCTTCAGATTAGAGACGACAAGGAAGACCGAACCTACCTTTCAAAGACCAAGCTATAGCGGATGCCAGAGCGATTGGTCTGGATAACTGGAAGCATCGTACCCGAGATAATAGAGGATGAAAGGCTGAAGTGTCTCAGGCAGTGTAACTGTATATATGAAATTCCATCCTCTACTTTTCAGGTCAGAATAGATTTCAATAAATCGTGCTTTGTAAATGACGGGACAAGTCACGTCCTTTCGGAGCTCTCGTAAGTGGAAAAGAACTGATTCATTGAGAGACCATGGAGAGACCATGGTGGTTGAGTTGGTTGAGTATACGAGTATTTGGCTGTTCTACTGAGGGAAAAGTTTAGTTTGGTAGAGGTCTCCACGATGTGGTGAACAACACAAAGGATCCTCTTGTTGCGTTTGTCAGTTAAAGCTTTGTTTGTATCCTCATCTATTACCGAACCTGTTTGAAAAAAAAAAATTGACATTCAGTTTTGTATTGATTTCCAGGTGTCGTCCTTCTATTGATGGGAGCCCGGCCTCAGGAAGTATATTTATGGTTGGAGTGGTTGGGAATCCTCCTTGCTGTTTGTATGCTAAGTTGGTGCGATTATGTTCTTAGTTGATTTTGGACAAGAACCGTAAATGGCCAAAGCGTTATCAAGTTTACTTAAGACTAACATCTTTGAGATATAACACTGTGAATTGACATGAACATTACGTCTTTTTGACGCTAAACACTTAATGATATTAGGCCTTTCAGGCCTTGTATCTATTGTGTATTAAAAATTACCAGAAACATTAAGTTTAGAAGCTGTCTCTATTTTAGTATTGTTAATAACTAGTTCTACGTTTTTAAACATTTTTTTTTTTGGCAAATGTGAATTAATTTAGTTTTTTCTAAGGATATACTTGGTCCAGTTTTGAAAACATGTTCCGAATTTCAATGTAGCATTTTCTGTTGGTTAAAAACGATTTTAAGTATCCGAGTATTTTTGGGCCGATTCCCTTAATTTGTCAAGGATAAGGTGAATGCCTATGAGTCAAGTAGGGCATCTACACATCCTCTTTTTGATTTGAAAGCGATTTGATTAGTACTTAGGAGCTCCGTAAACCATAAAATCCAGTTAGGAATAATTTTGTCAAGATTTTTTGATAAACAATGTAGCAAAGAGATTGGGCGATGACCGTTAATATTTGTGATATCCTTCTTAGGTTTGGCTATAGGAATTAGGGTAGTTATTTTCCAGCTTTGAGGTACGATACCTTTGCTGAAGATATTATTGTACAAATTATTGTATAATTTACATAAGCAGCTTTCAAACTCAAGGGCATTGATATCAGTTTCAATACGTTGTGCTGCTGCATTCATTGCAGGTTGTAGAATTAGGTTCAAAGACTACTGTTTCTTTATGTTTTCAACATGATGAAAAATTTGAATTATTTGTAAGATGTGCAGAACAAAAGAACAAATAAAAATATTATACTTTGTCCAATCGGCTGGTTCTATCTCACTTTCTTTTGCTAACATTGGGGTAAGGGAACTATTGACCCTTTCCAACTACCCATTTGACTGAGGGGAATTTCTAGCAATTTTAATTTGTTGCACAGTCATAGTTATAGTCACTGCAAAAGTTCAAAAATTCATCAGACGTGATACAGCTTCCTCTGTCTGAAACTAATCGGGTAGGCTTGCTATAATTTAGAAAGTATGATTCCAAACACTTCAAAACTTCCTTCGTGCAAGTATTTTTGACGGCATATAGTTTCATGAACCTGAAAAAACTGTAGGTTAGGTTAGGTAAGAGTGGCTGTTGGAAATACCAACCCACTTAGGCCTATTGGCCCATTGTGATGCCACGTGGATCTATGATCTTCTTACTACTGGAACCAGTTTGAGCTTTTAATAAAGCGTAGGAGACTGTTAACGTCTATTTTTTCTAGATCGTTTAGGTCGTTGTAGAAGAAAGCTCCTAGGTGAAGCTTCCTTCTCTGAGAGAGAGCTGGGCATGTGCAGAGAAGGTGGGGGATTGTCTCCTCCTCTTCCTCGTCCATGCAGCTTCTACAAAAATCGTTAGTAAAAGCGCCAAGCCTTCTTGCGTGCTTGCCTATGAGGCAGTGTCCGGTAATGACACCTATTATGGCGCTGAGATGTTTCCTTTCTAAGAGGATCAGACACTTAGATCGACTCAGATCCAGCTTTGGCCAGATCTGTTTTGTCGCTAGACATGTTTGTCCAGCAGTCCACCTAAGGTCCGTTCTTTTATTGGCATCTAGCTTTAGTGTTAGTTTGCACGTAGCGATTGGTATACCTATACTACCTTTGTCTGGTAGGATAGGTAGAGTGGTTCCAATTTTGGCGAGTTCATCGGCTCTGCAGTTCCCTGGAATGTCTCTGTGGCCCGGCACCCAACAGAGGTGAATGTTGAACTGCTCTGCCATCTCCATGAGAGATGATCGGCATTCAAGGGCAGTTTTAGAACACAATGAGACCGAGTCCAGGGACTTGATGGCGGCCTGACTATCCGAAAATATTCGGATATCCTTTGCAGATATCACGTTTTTCTTCAGCCAGGACAGAGCTTCTTTAATCGCCAAAATTTCCGCCTGGAACACGCTACAGTGATTTGGAAGGCGGAAAGAGAGGCTTAGGTTAAGCTTATCTGAGAAAACACCGCCACCAACTCCGCTGTCGGTTTTAGATCCATCTGTGTAGAGATGGATTGACTTGTCCTCCATGAAAGCATCCTCCTCCCAGAATGATCTAGAGGGGAAGCTTACATGGAAGTTTTTGTCAAACCAAAGTTCAGGTATGGTGTAATCGGTGTTCTCTGTGAGGATTCCTAATGTATTAAGAATGTTGGCGTGGCCAAATGAATTATTTGTCCACTGATTAGTCGCTTTAAGGCGAATAGCTGCAGTCGCAGCTACTTGTTTGCTAAAAATGTCGAGGGGTGTCAAGTGAAGCAGAATATCTAATGCCGCAGAGGGGGTAGACCGCAAGGCTCCGCTTGTGCATAGACATGCTGTTCTTTGGACTCTGCTTAATTTAATGCAGTTGACTGCATTTTCCAAGGCCGTCCACCAGACAACCACCCCGTAAGTGAGTATCGGTCTTATGACCGAGATATATAGCCAGTGGGTTATGCGAGGTTGAAGGCCCCATTTGTTCCCAATGGCTTTCTTGCAGGAAAATAAAGCTATTGTAGCTTTATTGACTCTTTCTTGAATGTTAGGTTTCCAGTATAGTTTCCTGTCAAAAATCAGACCCAGATATTTTGCTGTATCGGAGAAAGCTAAACTGGTACCGTTTATTGAAGGAGGGTCTATGATTGGAATTTTATATTTCCTAGAAAAGAGGACAAGATCAGTTTTATGGGGGTTTATTCCCAATCCACAGCGATCTGCCCAGCAGGTTAATCTGTTAAGATTTACTTGGAGGAGTTCTTTAATGGTATTTAAATGTTTTCCTGAGACGGCTATGGCAACGTCATCCGCATAGGCAATCACTCTGCTACCACCCGCTTCCAGGTATATCAGTAGTTCGTTAACCACTAAGTTCCAGAGAAGGGGAGAGAGGACACCGCCTTGCGGCGTACCCCTAATGACATATCTTTTAGCAGAAGTCTCACCCAGTTTGGAGTTGATTATCCTGCTTGTTAGCATTAGATTAATCAGCTCCCCAAGTGAGTCGTCTACCTGCAGAGTTGACAACGCAGTCGTGATTACGGATGTGTTGACGTTGTTAAAGGCGCCCTCTATGTCCAGGAAAGCAACCATTGTGTACTCCTTATATTGTAGGGATCGTTCGATGTGGCTAGTCAGAGAGTGCAAAGCCGTTTCCACCGACTTTCCTTTACAGTAGGCATGTTGAGCCGTAGACAGAAGTCTTGGATCAACTTTAGCTCGAATATGGATACCAATCAGTCGTTCTAAAGTTTTCAGAAGGAATGATGATAGACTTATAGGTCTGAGGTCCTTTGGGACTACATGAGAACATTTTCCAGCTTTGGGAATGAATACTACATTGACTTCTCTCCATAACAGTGGAATGTGGATAAGTTCTACACAGCTCCTCATAATATTTTCCAACACTGGTAGAATAATATCTGAGGATCTCTGTAGCTCGGCAGGTATAATACCGTCCGGACCAGCAGACTTGTATGGTTTGAAGCTATGCAGCGCCCAGAGCAGTTTGTCTCTCGTAATCAGACTATGAATTTTGGTCACGGTTGCAGTAGGCTTGTTTGGGCTGCTACTGGCCGCGAGATGGGAGCTACCTGGAAAGTGGGTGTCCAGAAGCAGGTTGAGTGATTCATCACTTGAGGTTGTCCAAGAGCCATCGGTTTTTTTCAAACAGCTGGGCATCATAGGATTTGTGGAGAGGATTTTTCTTAGCCGCGAAGCCTCAGAGGTTTCTGTGATTTTGTCGCAGAATGACCTCCAGGATTGTCGCTTTGCCTTCCTCAGTTCTTTTTTGTATAATTTGAGGGATTCTTTATATGAGTCCCAGTCGGTCACTTTTCTTGTGCTTTTTGCTGGGTTGAAAAGTTTTCTGCAGGTGTTTCTGAGCAGTCCTAGTGCCGATGTCCACCAATGTGGCTTTTTCTTGCCTCTTGGTTGAATAAGAGGGCAGGAAGCGGCCATAGCCTTATTGAGAGTCAGAGTAAATTCCCTGAATTTCATGTCGAGCTCATTGGTGTCACGCGGGGGACTTGATAGTTTGGAGGATATCGTTTCCGATAGGATTCCTCTATATTTTGTCCAATCAGTTTTCCGGTAGTTCCGGAAAGTTGGTTGGCGAGGGGGGAGCATCACTCAGACTGAATTGGATGTACCTATGGTCCGAAAAGGAGTGTTCAGACGATACCATCCAGTTTGTTAGCCTTTGGGTGATGCTGTCGGAGACAAGAGTAATATCTAAAACTTCTTGTCGGTTTTTTGTTATGAAAGTGGGCTCATTGCCAATATTGCAAATTAAGAGGTTAGTACTTAAAATATAGTCTAAAAGTGACTCACCTCTATCATTGATGTCGGTACTGCCCCATACCGTATGATGTGCGTTGGCGTCGCATCCGATTATGAGGCCAGTTTTTTGCCTTCCCGCTTCCAGTACCACCCTTTCTAGGTTATCACCAGGGAGAGGGCCCACTTGGTTGTGGCCAAGGTAAGCCGATGCCAGCCAGTATGAGCCTTTGGCAGTTTCTAATCTGGCAACGGTTAGGTCGGGGTCACTGAGGTTGGGAAGTAGAAATACATTAAGGCTACGTTTCACTAATATACAAGTTCTAATCTTACCTTTGTCTCTTGTATAGAGCGGAACGTATGAGGGTGTCCTAAGTCCACGAACCACGCCTTCTGCAATCCATGGTTCCTGGATTAGAATAATGTCTTCTGCGCTTTTGGAAAGACGCAGAATGAGTGTGGCCGAAGCCTTTTTTGAGTGGTGGAGATTAATCTGGAGAAACCGTATCATTGCTACAGTCTTCCAGAGTCGCCTCCACCACGGTGTTGTTGAGGTCCTCCGATTCTGAAGATGTGCCCAAGAGCTCATCTTCAATCTCTGATCGTGTAGAACCTCTATTTGCTTCGCCATCGGTTTCCATTTCCGACAATGTGTCAGAATCGGAGACCGACGGCTTTGTAGTCACCTCGGACAGATTGGAGTCGTCGCTATCCAATTCTGGAAAGGATATCGATGCTCCAAGATCCACGGTTGTGATGTCAGGTGTTAAAGGAGGAGGAGGTTGCTTATCAGCATCCAACTCATCCTTTTTGTACACCCTTAAATGAATGGACTCGAATCCAAACCGAATCATGCCTTTCGTCTGCGCCAGAGGATTAAGGGATTCCTTATTGATCACAATTAACGCGCATCTATAAGAACCCCTTAGTTCCTCCAGTTTTGCGACTTTCCAGTCATGAGTCGGAAGAGTCGGGTTGCTGAGCCGGATGATTTCCAGGATATTTTCTGGAGAGGAGGGTTCGGCTGGAATCCAGGTACGAGTTCGAGGTCTACTAGGAATGTCTTCCTTAGATACGACCTCGAGTTTTGCACCTGGCCAAACCTCTCCTAAACCATCGATGGCCTTGGTGAAGAGATCGAGAGATCTCTGGTCGGAGCAAGCGATGAGCTTGACATAGCCTTGGTGCCAGCCAGCGTCGCTTGTGATAGGAGGTGGTCCTGGGTTCTCCCGCATGATGGCCAAGAAGTTGCTGGAGAGCTTCAACTTGACCAATTGCCACCGTTCCGGTGTAATGGAACCGTCGGTATCGCTTCTATCGATCACCGCGATCACCAATGCGTCCTTTAGGACTTCGTTATAAGACTTCAGAGATCTGCTGTTGGATGGCCCAGGGGTTGTGGAACTGTGAATTTTGGGCCTCTTGGAAACCGGTACGGTTTCCTCCAACGATCTCTGACGCTTAGAGGAGTCTTTTGACATTTTGTGAGCAATGGAAGCAGTGGGAAATCCGTCTTTTAGGATGTTTTTAGCCCACTCAACCTTGCTCTTTATTTCCGCACTTCTCTCCACCTCCGGAATGGATCCGAAGGTTTTGATAATGCGTGAAGCATTTCGGCGTCTTATGTATAGCGCCTTAGATGGAGCTTGCCGATGCGGCTGAGCTCCAGATTCCTCTTTGGAGGGAGGAGTTTTGGTAGCAGCAACAAGTCCGTGGCCTGCCACAAACTTGCTGCTGCTGGGGGCGGGGGAAGTGATAGGACCATGGCTTGCCACAGTCTTATCACTCCCCGAAGGAGTTTTGGTAGCAGCGACAAGTCCGTGGCCTGCCACAAACTTGCTGCTGCTAGGGGCGGAGGAAGTGATAGGACCGTGGCTTGCCACAGTCTTAACACTCCCTGAAGGAGTTTTGGTAGCCGCGACAAGTCCGTATCCTGCCACAAACTTGCTGCTGCTAGGGGTGGAGGAGGTGATAGGACCATGGCCTGCCACAGTCTTAACACTTCCTGAATTCTTTTTATTTGGCTTGTTCCTTTTGCCTTTAGAGGATGGCGCACCATGGCCTGCCACAGTTTTGCCTCCTCTCGGCAATGCAGGAGCCTTGCCGGTAGTCGGTGTAGTCACCGTTCCACCGCCCGGTAATTGAGGAGTACCGGCCTCGGTTTTTGTTATCAGGTTGTTGTCCATAATAGTCCCACGAGTAGCGGAGAAAGGGATGTCCATCTGTACAGAGATCCGCCATATACAGATAAGGCTAGCTAATCCGGAGGTCGCCAGGTATCCGGATACTCCGTTTGCGACTGAGCTATTTTTGGAGATACTGGGCCCTCAGCCAGGTTGATCTTCGGCACGGGTCGTATAACACCTTGATCCAGCCCAGGGGAATGATGGAGTGCTTTGGGAGTTGGGGAGGGGGGGGGGGAGCATCCTTTGGTTTCAGGACTCGTCTGGAGAATTTCTTCTCGAGAGTCATTGACCCTACTCAGCCTCTACAACTCGACAAGTTCGATGCTCACGGTAGAAGAAAAAACTGTAAGTGATACGAAAAATATACTTTTTCACGTTTCGGGCTGATGAAGGTATAGGACCATAGTGGCCGATATGGATAGTCTCAAACGGCTTGTCACCTTTTGAAATACTATGCCGAACCCCTTGATTTTAGCTTTCATAAAGGGAAACCAGTAGGTTTTCTTCAGCAAATCGTAGCACTTATCGACACCGACATGGCTTATAGCATCATGGTGAGTCTATATCGCATTCCTTCCCATTTGAGTTGGGACGTAAAACAAAACTTAATCAGGCCATTAATGAGTTCATAGCAAGGACTTTCTATTTCTTCCATTATCAGCCTAATTACTCCATCCCTTTGTTGCGAAGCTGTAAGTGCAAATTCAAATGACTCAGGCTCGACCACAAATATGTCGTGACACCTATTGAGCGCATTCACATAACCTTTTCCATCTCTGTACTCTATAGTGTACTCATAATCTTGAAACTCTAAGGCCTACCGTTAAATTCTGGGATTTATAAGCTTTTTACTCAGAGTTAATATTAATGACTTAATATTTTTTAGTCAGTGATTATTTTAAATTTAATTCTAGCTAAATAAATCCTGAATCGTCTGAGGGCATACACTATCGCCAAGTCTCAAGTTCATACTAATGGTATTTTGATTCTTGAGGTGAAGCTTGTTTTGAAAAATTGAAAATTGGATGAAGAGGTTTGTCCTCTTGACGTTGAAGTAAAACGGCTTCGAATCCTAAGCTGCTTGCATCACAGTTAATAGTTCTTTTTCACCAAATACAATCTCTGTATCCTTTTTTAAAAGGTCATATAGCGGCTTTGAAATGATGGAAAAATCTTTAACAAATTTTCGGAAATATGAACATAAGCCCAAGAAATAATGCAAAAATTTGGAATTTGTAGGTGTTGGAAACTCCTTTACTGCACGCAGTCCAGCTGCATTCGAACCTATTCCATCCCCTGATACTTCATATCCTAAGTAGGCTATTTTTTCCAACATAAAGAAGCACATGTCTAAACGTAATTTTAGTTTATTTGATCGTACAATCTGTAAAGCCTCTTAAGATTTCAAAGTGATTTTCTTTAGTTTTGGACGCAATAGAAGGATCATCAATATAAACTAAAAGATTTCCAGATTTTAAGAGATCTTTGAAAAGTAGACTGATATATCTTTGAAATACTACAGATGCATTTTTGAGCCCGAAAGACATGCGCAAAAACTCAAATTGTCCTAGTGTTACAAATGCGATGTATTCCACAGATTCTGGTGACATCTTTACGCGGTGAAAAGCGCTTTTTAAGTCGATGAGAGAAAAATGCCTCTTACCACGCAATGTATCTAAATGATCTTCAATCAAAGGAAGTGGAAAGTTATCTTTCAAGATAATAGTATTGCGTTGTCCGAAATCCATACGTAACCGCAATTTGCCGGTTTTTTTTTTCACTAAGACAATTGGTGATGCGAAGGGGAAAGTACTTTCCTCTTTCCTGAATTATTTTATTCGCTAGCAATTCATCTAAAATCTTTTGTAATTCGTGCTTATGCGCAAATGGCAGTCGTCTTGGAGAACAATTTCAAACCTTCTTCGAATCCGTTAAAACAATTTTTATTGCAAAGTTTCTACACTCATTTCACAACACCATTTTTTGTTGTTTTTATTGCAGTTGAATCAGTCTAACCGGAGCTTTTGCCTGCGCATGTCATCCGTATCTGACCTATCAAAACCCAACATTTCTAAACGCGAAAGATCACCAATTTCCGAGGACTTTCGTTTGTCCTTGAAGAAAAAATTCTGTGCCAACATGCCAAATCCGAAAAAAAAAAGGAAGTGATCCCAGTTATAATTACTGGAGTCCCTTGCAATGCCTTCCGGATAGCGAAGAAGATATGGACGAAATAATTTCGCCAAATAAGTGTAGTGAAAAAGTGTTATTGCCTCCAATCAAACTATTGCAAAAATCTAGTGAATTTGTGCACAACCTTGCAAAATCTTTAAACATTACAGATTACTTTGTTAAAAAGATGTCTATAGGCATTAAAATAACATGCAATTCTGCTGAATCTTACAGTGCCATATTAGAAAAACTAAAAAGTCAAAGTTGTCAATTCTTCTCTCACGATTTCAAGAGTGAGAAAGCATTCAAAGTAGTTATATATGGTATGAGCGAAATGGACCCCAATCTTCTAAAAACTGAACTGATTAAAATTGGCTTAAAGTGCATAAATACTAAAAAAATAATTAAAAAATCGGAACATTTCACGGACACAATTTATATAATTTCATTAGAAAATGGTTCAATAAGATTGCATGACCTTAAGAAAAATTATCGCTCCATCTTTCACACGCAAGTGAGCTGGAACTACCAACGAAAGCTAAAAGGTAAACTAACCCAATGTCACAATTGCCAGATGTTTGGGCATGGTGAAAAAAATTGCCACGTCAAAACCTTCTGTGCCAACTGTGCCGGCCCACATAAAACTTCTGTCTGCTCAAATTCTTCCGCTGAAAAATGTACAAATTGCAACGGACCACACAAATCAACCGATCCATCATGCGTTAGCCGATCAAAATTCTTAGAAATCAAGGAAAAATATAAACAAAATAATATGTCAAAGACATCCAACCGACAACATATTTCACCACCCACTCACACTAAACATCAACAGGTTCCAATTAACTCACTGTCAGAGTTCCCGCAACTTCCACAGCGACGTCAGCTGTTTCCCGCCTCTCACACTAATCAAACGATGTTGGAAAGTGTCGCCCTTCCAACAATCAACAATGTTTCCGACAACATTCCACTTACGTTTAGCAACATTGCCGCCGGCGCAACTTGCAACATTTCCAGCAACAACACTCTGTTCACTGCGGATGAATTAAATAGTCTAGCTATGGAATTAATTACAAATTTATCTACATGTAAGAATAAGTTTGAGCAATTTAATGTTATCACACGTTTAGCAACTAAGTTTTTGTGTCATAACTCTAAATAATATGATAGATAGGCATTTAAATATTATTACTTGGAATAGTAGAAGTATTCGCAACAAAATCACCGAGTTTGATAACTTTTTAAACGCTAGAAACGCCGACATAGCTCTTGTAACTGAAACATGGCTAAAACAGGACTTAAGATTGTCCACATCCGTCTTCAAATGCTATCGATGCGATAGAGTTGATCGAGACGGAGGTGGAGTAGCTATACTAATAAGAAGATCTATTCAGCACTCGCTTTTGCCTGTAGTAAAAACGCGGTTAATAGAAAACATTGGAATTAGCTTAAAATTGCGTAACCAGAGAGAAATTAAAATCTTTTGTGCTTACTTTCCCGGCGGTAGAAGCTCATTAGAAAAAAAGATAGCTTTTAAGAATGATCTCCGCAAATTACTCTCACTCCAAGGTGAATTTATTATTGGTGGGGACTTAAATTCAAGACATAAAAATTGGGGTTGCTTGCGAGCAAATGCCTACGGTACGATCCTGTCAGATCTATGTTTAAATTTTCCAGCATCTGTGATATTCCCTTCTAGTCCGACCTTTTTTCCCAGTTCTAACCGTAGTCCATCTGTGCTTGATTTATTTGTGTCTAATATGCCTGGTCGCCTTTCCCAACCGGTTTCCATTAACGACCTCAGCTCTGATCATAACCCTGTGTTTTGTCGGCTTCGCAAATCAGGTATGCAAAAGGTCGCATATGTGCTAGATCTCAAAAATGCGAATTGGAATCGTTTCCGGTCAGAACTAACTTCCAAATTCCGGAACTTTCCCTGTAATCTAGACAGCGTTACCTCCACTGCCGATGTTGATTCCATTATCTCAGATTTTAGCAAACATGTACTAGACACTATTGAATTATGTGTTCGTAAAGTTCCTAAAACAACCTCGGCAATCAAGATTCCCCCTTACATCGTGGAACTCATTCAAATTAGAAATGCTTGTCGAAGACTTTGGCAAAGATACCGCCAGCCGTTCTACAAACATAAAGTTTCCCACCTCAATAATCTTATTTCAAAACTTATTTTTGATTACAACAATAAGAAGTGGAACATCAAATTACGATCTCTAGATTTAAGTTCAAAACCTTTTTGGAATATTGTCAAAGTGGTTAAAAACAAAAATAGACAGCTTCCCTTTCTTAAGGATTCAGATACTATGTTCTGTACGGATCTTGACAAGGCTAACGCACTTGCTCTCAACTTTCGCAAAAATCACGAAATATCTTCTAATTTAGGTGACGCAGAAACA
The DNA here is from genome assembly GCA_949129095.1 of Volucella bombylans. Classification (NCBI taxonomy): domain Eukaryota; kingdom Metazoa; phylum Arthropoda; class Insecta; order Diptera; family Syrphidae; genus Volucella; species Volucella bombylans. Next base: position 389,255,964 of record OX422140.1, read on the forward strand.
ATTAATTTAGTGAACCAATCCATTCAAAATCTTTTGATTGGTGACAATAATCCTCCATCCTCAAGCCTGTATATAACCTTGGAAGATACCAAATTCATGGTCAAAGAGCTGAGTAATCGTAAAGCTGAAGGATTCGACCAAATTAAAAACATATATATTAAGCAAATGCCTAAATCTGTCCTTGAGCATTTAACGTTTGTCCTTAACGCCTGTATTAAAATGGAATACTTCCCAAATGTATGGAAACTCGCTAAGATTGTTCCAATTCCTAAAGCTGGAAAGCCTCCTCATGTGGTTACCAGTTACAGACCAATTAGTTTATTAAGTGGTCTTAGTAAATTATATGAAAAGGTTATAAAAGAAAAAATCTGTAAGCATATTGAAGACAACAACCTACTTCCCGATATACAATTTGGGTTCAGGCGCAATCACAGCACTACCCATCAAGTGCTAAGGATCTGCAATCATGTTAAATCGTCTCGTGCAACAGGAAAATCAACAGGCATGATATTATTAGACGTCGAAAAAGCTTTTGATTCTGTCTGGCATGACGGGCTTATATACAAAATGATAAATTTCAATTTCCAGCCAAATCTCTGTAGAATTGTCCGTAGTTTCTTGTCCAACCGCTGTTTTAGAGTGCAAATTAATAATGATGTCTCCAGCATTGTCTACTTTCATTCTGGTGTTCCCCAAGGCTCAGTGCTCGGACCTGTTTTGTATAACCTGTTTACGTCCGACGTACCATCTGTACCCAACTGTGAAGTTGCGGCTTTCGCAGATGATATAGCGATTTTCTCTTCTCACGAATTCGCTCTCAACATTGAGAGGAATCTCGACTATGGGTTGAGAATCTTTCAAAGTTACTTTAATAAATGGAAGATACAACTAAACGAGCACAAGCTACAAGCAATCTTTTTTACTAGGAAAAGAAAAGCCTGTTTTCTACCTAGTGGACAATTGCATGTGAATGGGGCTAGTATAAGTTGGGAACCATCAGTAAGGTATTTAGGAATTCACTTGGATTCCAAACTAACATTTAATACGCACGTCACAAATACCTTAAACAAAATCTCTGTTGCGACCAAGATGTTATACCCCTTCATAAACCGAAAGTCAAGGCTATCAAATGCCAATAAAATAACGATACTTAAAGTTATTTTTCAAGCAATACTGCTTTATGGTTGCCAAGTGTGGGGTAATTGCGCAAAAAGCCATCTTAAGAAACTGCAGGTCGCTCAAAATAAACTTTTGAAAATGATGCTTAATTTACCTTGGTATCACTCAACGCGCGATATTCATCAAAAGGCAAATGTTGAATTAGTCCTTGATAGAATACTAAAATTAAATCAACGTTTTCTTGTTCGATGTGATTTTGTTGATAATCCCTTAGTTAATAACCTGAATGATAATAACTTTCCAACTTGATACTCTTAATTTATTTTATTTACCTATTCTCTATTTATTCTTTTTGTTATTTGTTTAACTGTTTATATTTACTTAACTATTTTTCACTTATTAGTTATTTATTTATTTATTTATTTATTTATTTATTTATTTATTTATTTATTTATTTATTTATTTATTTATTTATTTATTTATTTATCTACTTATTTATTTATTTATATATGTATATATATATATATTTATTTTTATTTTTATTTATTTAATTAATTATTTATTTATTTATTTATTTTTATTTTTTTTTTTTTTTGTTATATTGAAGGGTTTTTTTCCGCTTTTCCCTTCATAGAGATAATTAACGTCCATTTATTTTCAAATTATATATTCATAATAATGTTACAGATGAAAGATAAATTATATACATATCATATCTCTGAATTGTAAAACGTGTGGTAGCGAAACCTTGTAACTTTTATGCGAAATAAACTTGAATTGAATATTGCAGTTGAAAACACTCCTAGTTACTAGATTACTTATTTCTATCTTCTCTTCAAAATTTAAAAAATCATTATCAACTGCTGAACGAAGCTTATGGGGCTGCTAGTGTCTATTATAATCATAGCTTGCATCGTGGATTTTGCTGCTCCAAATTCGTTGTTTTTGAATTCTTATTCGAATTCGCCATGAAAATCTTTTAAAAACGATGGTTGATTTTTGATTGACTCATTCTTCTGGATCATTCGCACTTCTCTTGATCGTTTACAGTCCCTGGTAAGATGCCCTGTTTTCCCACAGCGAAAACAAGACCCTCTCTTCTATCTCGGCAATTCGTGACTATATGCCCTACGTCATTGCAGTTGTAACATTTGATACTGGAGTTGCTTCGTGTTGGTGGTGTTGATTTGTGATGATTGTGATTGCCTGCTGATAAAATGCACTTAATAAGGCTGATTTTAATTCATCCCAGTTGGTATATTGATACACAAAATTTGTTTATGTATCTCGTTTCCCGTAAGAGTGCTGGTGGATAGGTCTGGATTAATGCTTTCCTGTAAACTCTTTAAAGCTTTTAAGATTGCTGATTTTTAGCTGCCTTCTAAAGAAAGCATTCGCAGTTTTGTAGGCTAATAAGTTAACTTGAGTCGTTTTTTTTTAAGTCCTCCAAGTAATGAACTTTTTGGTTCTTAGCTTAGTTAGATTAGGGTTCCACCAGGGCACAATTCGCTTAAATGTTATTGGAGATGATTGAAGGATGGAATCATTTGCAGCTTTTCGAATCATCTTGAGGAAAATGGCAGCTTCTCTGTTTATACAAGAAGGAGCTGAATTAGCTTTTGAATGGCACGGTGGCTTAAAATACCTTTAAGTTGAGACTATGTCACTTGCTTTTCTAGTTCATTGTTTCAGTGTTCGACCTTAAATTTAATTATGGTTGTTGCGTGCACAGCCACCACAGAAAAAAACAATTTTATGCAAGAAATTTCCATATTAGAGAGGATATTATCACCAATAACCGATTCGAATTACGAGTATGTATGCCCATGTAAATCAAAGTTTGTTTAAATGCGTGAATTGAACGGGCTTGCTTGCTAATTACCCACAAAATAATCTCCAGCCTGGATGACCCATTAAGGCAATCCTTGAAAACATAACAATTTGTACTGGGCGTACATGCATGAAAAGGGTTTAATTGAAAACTCAGTAATGAAACAATGAATGCTTTATATAAAACCTTTCCATTAAAAAAACATAGCTTTGAGCGTGGATAGCCGTATCTATTAGAATATATCTGATAGAAAATTACACCATCAATTAAAAATTTACGACTTACATTAGAGCTTGTAACGGAATGTCATTTTGAAATTAATTAACAATTCAATCGACTCAATAATCCATTTCAAGCAAAGCATGACATTCCAAATCAATAGAAGTTCAATTTTCAATGCATATAATTAGATTCGACTCCTGTATGGCCGTTGCAATAAAAACCACGCCTTCTAGTTCCCCATCCCAAAAGCTCCACCGACTCTAACCCACAGTTGTATAATGCAAACAAAATATTTACACGAAAATATTATTAGACAGTACCGCTCATTCCTACATTTACCTCATGAACTGCAACATCATTGGGAGGGTATTCGGCCGCCCGAAACATCGATATTCATACCCCATTCCATCAATATGGTCTTATCGATGCGATACGATACAGAGTATTCAGTCGATTCGAGAACAATGTTATGATCCAGCCGGATCAAATATTTACACAATCAAATTTCAAATTAATTACATACGTGCTGTATTCCTTGCACGTAAAGGGCAAATATTGCAGTGTGCGTAATTTCGTTCGCTTGGCAATTTGTTTTTCCTGTTGTCGTTTGAGGGATTTTTCTCGCCGATATGTACATAATATCGAACAAAAGTATCTTTAGTGAGTGAGAGATACATTAGCAGTGTTGTATTGTTTACGCGCCAGTTTCACTCTTTCATTTTATATTTCCTTTTCCTATAAGGATATTGCTGGAAAGAGATATTTGGATGTTGGTTAATTGAAGCGCTAGTTTCTATGGAGTATGTAGGCGTCATCCCCATTAAATACACAATCGGCAGTGATGTCATTAAAGGGCTTACGACAAACCGGGAAATGTAGAATTAAGAAAAACACCAGCAAAACCAAGCGACGAAGAGCATAGGAAACACACCGCTTTTGTTTCGTAATTCAATAGAACAACACTAGAACTGAACACGCGGTCTAATGGGTGGCGTTTGGTGCAAACTATTGTAATGTCGGTGGGAGTTAAAACGGCATTGCCAAAAAGTTTGTGTGTTTCGGGTGTTTTGGGTGTAGTTCTGCTGTCAAGCGTCTTTTTGGGAAGACAATGGATTCGGAAAGTATGTTGGGGTAACAGGATTGTCAAACTCCTGACAGCGGCGCCTGAATTTTTGCCTTCTGGTATCCGTGTATAAAAAGCAATGACAGTTACTATTATTTATTACCCCGAAAAGGAGATTCATTTCAGGAGAATAATGAGAGTGTCACTTAACGTATCAATGCTAGGCAACAATATCTCACCATTGAAAGAGAGTTAGTTTTCACGCCAAGTTCGGACACTTCCAGAGTTCTTCCCAGGGAACTACCACCTGTTTAATTTTCCAATAATTAAAGTAAAGAAAGGATTGTTTAAGAAATGTGTTAACTCTGTCCTGCTTAAATGCCATAAACAGTGGATTATATCGGATAGATTTGGTAGGGCTTTATAAAGAGGTCCCTATTGATTCACTATGTAAAGCGAAGCATCTTTGTAACCGATGCAGACCTTTGTTTAGAGCAGCAGGGACACATTGATAGGAAGACTTACTATACAAAAGACTCATTGTAAGATATTTCATTTCATAGCGGTGTTGATCCAAAGGTGTGTTCACCTTCATGGTGTGTAACACTTTGATATCCTTCGAGGCGACATGTTAAGTCCAAGAAAGTTTATTACCCAGGATAACACGAAGGCAATTAGCTTATTTGCAAAACTGATGTTCATACGTTTTACTGTTGGTTATTCATATCGGACCTGCCCGTGAAGAGAATAATTTCAATATTAGAAGAATTTACTGACAGCCCTTGTTAGATTTGCTTTTTATGCCCATTGCAAACTTAGCATTAGCGCATGCAGTAACTATCCATGTTTCGGTAGACAGTACATCTACAATATAATATCTCTTTATGGCTCAAAGTAGGCATTAGAGTTGTTATGAGCGTCAAGTATAGAGTAAACCAACATTTGCCATAGCACCGGCGGAATGACTTTAAACTTAAACTGGTTCGTCTACGATCGATTTCTACAATCATATCGTCGGTTTTTTTGTTGCCATTGCTAATCTTTCCAATTCGAATAGTCAAAGAAAAGACAGTAGCTGGTTTGTACGTTAGCCGTTTTCCTATGTTTTCGTAGAGGAGTTTTTGATACCTTGAAGTTTGGTTGATGCATTAGAAGCGAAAAAATTGATTAGAAGGTGATCTGTTTGAAATTAATTGGTTTTATATTTCTCTTTATTGTCGCCATTGAGATAATGCGTCTTTCAACACTTACCCAGTACTTCTTATATGCAGTATAATTTTTGCGGTTTTTTGGTTCCCGATTAAGGCCTTCAGAACCCTCATTCCAATGAGCCGCACGGGGACTCCCATGATGACAACATCATTAGAAGAATAATAGATAGTCATCGGAATCAAAAGATCTTGTAAGTTATATACAGTAATATAAATAGTAACTCTATACTTCTACTTCCACGATCCACACATTGCCCGTTCAAGAGAAACGACCTACCTGGTAAGATGTGGAGTACAGCTGCTAGGGAGGAGCGAGGCGGTCAAGATGAGCTCGTGTCAAGTTTTACTCCTTTAAATACTGTGATTTCAGGAAGATGGGAGTAATGATATGCTGCAATGCTAATACTCAGAATACTTTTTGGGGCAGTATCAAATGCATGAGAGTCAATAAACTCCTGGATTCATACTATCTATCGTCTAACCTAGCTGTCAACAATGTCAACAAAAGCCAACTTTTGTTACGAGGGTAAGACACCAAGTAATTGACATAACGTTATTCAACAGATATTCTAAGGAAATTAATGGCTGGAAAGTATTATCGGGGATCTCCATGTCAGGCCATAGGAATATCGAATTCAGAAATGGATGCGAGGTCTCGATCTTGTTGAAGAGAATGATTCCGCGGAAAACCAACTGGACACGATCTAAAGAGGAGTTCGAAAAGACCAACAGTGCTATCCATAAGCTCAGGACAAAACGAAAGCTAGGGGAAGCTGTTCAAAACCTGAACGCTACTCTCACCAAGTATTTTTAACTGGAATTTCTAGCTAGAAAGCAATCCTGAAAATGTTCCGTTCCTTGAAGTAACTTCGAAATGAAACCAGAGAACTTACAAATAGATCACTAAAGACTTATTTGGAGGGAGAATTGAGTTTCTACAGATCAAAGCAAGAAGAATTCAGGAAGTTAATTCGGATTTCGAAGACTGCCCCTTATAAGGACTATTAAAGGCTAGTCAATGGGGGAAAATAAACTAGGCTGGAATCACTCAGAGCCTCTCCGTCTCATACTTGAGGATCACTTCCCAGGTAATCTAGTAATATCCAATCAGCTTACAGCCAGCACCTCTTAACGAAGCTGTTACTGGACAGAATAACACAACACGCCGTAGTTGGTGTGTCACATCGGTTGTGGTGACGGATGATGCCAGTAAATATGTTGTTGCTTCCATTGATGGCACCGATGACATATACCCAGTTATGTTACAAAAAGTTATAGACCAGCTACTGGTAACTTTGTAGAGAATCTTCACTGCTAGCATACATACCGAAATCTTAGCGAACAGTGTGGGTAGCCTTCATACCGAAAAACCGAAAAGAGAACTACATGCTCGCCAAGAGCTTCAGACCTATAAGTCTGACTTCCTTCATGTTGAAGAGCACGCAGAGAATGGTCGAGATCCATGTGAGTAAAACTGCTTTGCGAAAGTGCGTTTCAAAATCGAGTAGGCAAAGTTAAAGGCGCATTTGCATCGTTATTGAGGGTGCTTACGGCAACGCAACTTTTGTCGGCATTTGTAACTTGGCGAGACAACACGGCGTAGAAAAATCAATAGTTTTGCAGATTAAAGCAATAGGATACTGATCGCGGATGTTGACTGCGCATAATATTACTATTGACAGATGGAGTGACAAAACTAAGATTGTTGTCTATACGAGAAAGAGGAAGCTGACTGGTCTGATACATCCACTGTTTACAGGCATCACCATCCAATTTTCTAAAGAGGGTAAGTATCGTGGGAAGCAAACTTGTTTAGTCTTAATATGTATGGCGAAAGCCTCTAACGCATTCTGGCAGTGCAAAGGAGCACGCCTGGCTCCGTTCTTGATGCACTGATGAAACTACTTCCCATTGATATTTATATCTGGGCTGCACTCTCAAAGCCATAATTTATTTAAAAACAAGTGGAAACAAATACAAATTCGTCTTTCTCCGTGGCCACGACTGGACTGCTCCATAACTGATTTAAGATGCGATTTTCTGGAGGACGACAAGCGGCGATATACGCAATCCTGACGGGAACGAAGTACCTATGAAAAATCAGTGGAGAGGTGAGGAATATGCATCTGTAGTGATAGCCAAGCTGTGCTTAGAGCACTGCTCATCTCCTTTACAACTTCCAGGCCAGTTCGAGAATGCAAGACTTCACTGAACGTTGTCGGAAGGCTAAATTCACTGATTCTTGTCTGGAGTCCCAGGTCAAAATGGGATCACGGGAAATTAAATCGGCGATGAACTTGCTAAACAACGCCTCATGGGGGAGTTTATCAGGGCCCGCACATACGTTAGGTATGCCTGCGTCCTCGGTTGGGTCTTCCATTGATAGTTGGGTTTCATATGAACAATGAAACCAAATTAATACTTCCCGACGCCTCTAAGTAGTCAACAGCCTTCCTGCTGTCCTTTAACATTAAAGACTGCAGTTTGCTGGGCATAAGTGATACAGCAGGATGTTGCTGTGAAAGTGATGACGACACCACGGAGCACTACCTCACTGGCTTAGGCTCACACAAGGCTGCAGGAACTCGGCGTTTACGTGGTAGGTAGATAGGTAGGTACTGTAGGCACTGTCTTACTGAAGCGCTTATTCGTATTTCTTTGAAAAACTTAGAAATTGAACTTACCAGGATTACAATTCCTTGTCTCAGCACCCTTCTTTGACAGAAAAAAACGGAAAAATGTAGGTTGGCCATGGCTTAAAAAAAAGCAAACCAACTTCGCTTTAGATAAAACTATTGTACATCGAACTTCAGCAAATCAGCTAAATTCCTCGTGCTGCAGAGCAACATCCTTCATGTCAGCATGTTGCTAATGAGTTGGAGATGCTACACATTATACAGAATGTAGTCATTTAATGTTGCGGTGGCCCTTGTACAGAGACTAGAATCGTTGAAAGCAGTTTTCAGTAAAGTTGATGTAGCCAAAACCATTTTATTTTTAGTGTAGGCTACCATATGTAAGTACATCACTTGGTTGTGAGGTTCTTCATGTCGAAGCATAATATTGTATTTGCTCGTCCTTTTGTTAGACCCGTAATTTCCGCTTCTATTTCAATATTCATCAGTGCACTAGCAACAATTCAACATGATAATATTACAGCAACTAGGTAGGTTTTGTTTTGTTACTCGTCTTACGTAGCTGTAGCACTTTTGATGGAACATCACTACCCAGCCTGTGGTACTTAAAACAGTCAAAGAATTGTTCCTTAACATTTGTCCTTGAAACCTGCTTAACTGAATTGCAAAAAAGATGTGTTCATTCAATTTTCAACATAATACCCTGCAAGCCTTATGTGCAATATATAAATTTTTGAGCGGTTCTTTGAAAGCCCATCATCCGGGGCGCCTCGTCGTCACATTTTTTGAACAGGCCACCACGCTATCGAAACGCTCTCATTTCGTTTCAGTCTTCAGCGTAGGGAATAGAAAAAAGTAGATCGAGGCCTGATCTGGTGAGTATGGTGGATGATTGCTTATAGAAAATAATTTTTAAGCAAAAAACTAGCTTATCTATAAAGAACTGGGCGCTTGCGCGTTACAATTCTGGGATGATCAAGTACAATATATATCTTTATAAAATACTACGTTAACTGTTTATTCGGAAGGGACGAATTCGTTGTGAACAATAGTGCAGGAAACGAAAAAAGAAATCACCATCGTTTATACTTTACGCTTTGAGGTGTGAACTTTAACCGGCTGCCTTTCGTTGAAACTGCACGATTCTGTTGCTCTTTGATGATGTGTGAATGGATCGTACTGAAAACATCATAGTTCGTCGTTAGTAAGAGTTTTATTCAGAAAATTTTCACCTTGATCCCGTTTTATACTCACAGATGTTGGCTTTGTACTCTAACTGCATTGCCAAATTTGCCATCATTTCTACTCACTAAAGTATTCAGGCGGAAATCTAACGTGTCTAGATCACTGTCCAAGCCTTCTTCGTTCAAATATTCGACAAAAATTCAAACATATGTACAGATGTCGGTCGCTATTTAATAAGTATATGTTAGTTTAAGTTTTTCAACGTTTATATTGGGGATATGTACTATGATATAAGATAAAAAAAACTTAGGGATATTGCCTGCTCCAGAACGAGGATCTCGAGATGCCAACATCGATTTTGTAAAAATCCGAAATGAAATCAAATCAACTTGAAACCAGGATTTATACTTATAGACGTTATTTGAAGCATAGCGATGGAATTTTTCAATATTTCTTTGGACCATTCGATTATTCCTTTTTTGGAGCGATCATCCAACGTGAAGAAATCATTATGACAGCCAAATGTTCATGCAATATTATATGTATGCGAGTGAAACTAATGTCATATGACGATCTTGCAATATCCGAGCAACATCGATGCTTTCTGCACAGCAACCGAATTTCTACGACCTTCACGAAATTTGTGGGACAGCAAAACTTTGTAATAGTAGACTATTACCTAATTGGATGGGATTGAAGCACGATATGGACAGATTTTGAAGTATTGAGTGTGCCATATTCGGATCATCTGCCAATTACAGCTGAGTTGGTATTAGAAAAGCAAAATGAAACAAGAGAGGACAGGAGCAACCTAGAGTAAAACTTACAATCAGTAGAGCAGCGATATTGAGAGCACAACTATAACATCTTATCTGAATCTCAGGCCTCTCAATAAGCACATTTTGAAGAATAAAGAGGAATGGTTTGATAAGAAATGTGAAATAGCAAGGAAAAGATCATTTGGACGGTTTAAAGTATTTTGAAAATATAGCAACAACTACTTCAAAGAACTACCTTAATAAATTATGCAAACGGCATCACATTTATATCACCGATACTCTATGCAGTACCATCATACTACGGTGTAATATTGGATATATTGGATGGAAAGGATGGGACTTTTTAAGTATGGAACAGATGAGCTCAACGAAAAACTGTAATAACTGCAGCATATAATATGCAATAACAATGGACACAGGCGTGATACCACAACAATTCAAGGAATCTATAATATTCACAATCCATAAACAGGGAAACCTTGCCGATTCAGGTATTTATCTTGGAATTTATTTTCTAATTTGTCATACAAAATTTTTGCAACGCTTTTAAATAATCGATTGTCTGATTCGATTAATAGTAACAAGCTGGTGAGTGAATTCCAAGCTAGATTTTGCAGTGGGTATTCTACTTCAGATAATATTTTTATACAAAACGTTGCTGGGGCTTCATACCCGTAGCACAAAAACAGAAATTATCAACTTGTAACTTGTCATTGAAGTTTGAAAGAGTTCTCGAAAACATTTGCAAGGGTACCCAATCATCTGTATGGAATGGTCTGGAAATCTTAAATTGGTTTGAATCCAAAATGGGACTCAAACAAGGGCGCACTTTAAGACCCTTCTTTTTGCACTATTCATTGACGATCTTATCGAGTTTCTACCGGGAGGAATAGGGTTTGCTGGAATTGCGATGAAAGCATTTCTATTTGCTGATGGCGTAGTACTGTTCGCGGATACTCCTGAAAACCTTCAACTCATGATAAATCGACTTCAGGAGTACTGCCAGTTATGGAATCTCACAGTGAATCTGTGTAAATCAAAGGTGATGGTCTTTAAAAATGGTGCAGGGAGGAATTGCCGAAACGGGAAGTGCAACTAAAACTGACAAACGATCGAAAGAGTTAGCCCATATACATAAATATCTGGAGTAAAAATAACTACCAATATGAACATGGAAACACACTTAAAAGACAAGCTAGTTAAGGCAAAGAGTGCGATCAGTGCTACATGGAAAAATTCTTCTCAAATAAAAAAGTTGCACATAACGTGAAGTATAAAGTATTCACAGCAGTGGCCGAGTCCATATTAATTCACGCAACATAAGTCTGGGAATACAAAAAGTATGAAGAAGTTGAAAAACTACTACGACAATGTGTAAAGAGATGATGCAGTATCTGATTCTACTATATACGAGTAGCTTATATTATATCCATTATATATAGTGAAGAAGTAGAAGGTTAGGTTAGGTTAAACAGGGGTATGATGGATATGCCATCATAAAGACAACAGACAGTAATAAACAATCTCCCTGCTGAAACACCCAATTTCCATCAAAAGCCAAGAAGCTTTTGATTTTGATTTTGAAGTAGTTACGGAGGTTGATGTCCTTTGTATTATTACAAGTTTAAAATCAAATGCTATTGGTGAAGACAGCTTGCCACATCGTTTCATAAAACTTACTTTGCCGCACGTCATAGGCCATTTAACACATATAATCAATTCTTGTATAGCAACATCTACTCGTATGTACTACTCCTCTGATATGGAAATTTGCTAAGATTGTACCTGTTCCTAAAAATGCCACTGCTTCCGATGCTTCTGACTACAGACCTCTCAGGATCTTACCTTGCCTGTCTAAGGTCTTTGAAAAAGTAATAGAGTCACAAATTCAGAAACACTTGGCTGAAAATTCCCTGTTGAGCTCATTCCAATCGGGCTTTAGGAAGAACCATAGCTGTTCTTCCGCCATGGTAAAAATCTTGCATGATATCAGGCAAGATTTTGACAGAGGATTTGTGACGCTGCTTTGACTGCTTGATTTCTCTAAAGCTTTTGACAGAGTGAATCATTCCATTCTTTGTTGGAAACTTCACCATTACTATGGTTTTAGTGAAAGAGCTGTTAGGCTTATTCGAAACTTTTTATGTGGACGGTCACAAATAGTCGTTGTTGGTAACAACCGCTCAGGTCTCTGGTCAGTTTCTTAAGGGGTTCCCCAGGGAACAATATTGGGCCCAATTTTGTTCTGTATGTACATAAATGACTTAGTATCGATTTGTAAGCACGCACTTATTCATTTCTATATAGACGATGTACAACTTTACCTATCTCATCCGGTTAAAAAAATGGGTGAACTAGTGTCACTACTAAATGAGGATCTTGCTTCTATTGTTGAATGGGCAACTAAAAATGGACTAGCTTTGAATCCAAAAAAATGCCCAGTACTTAAGATATCAAACAAGTCTTTTGAGCTAAGTCTAGTTCCTGATGTTTGCTTAGCCGGTAGTAAGATTAGGTTAGTTGAGGTGGCTACAAGTCTTGGTTTCACCATAAACCGAAAGCTTTCTGGCTATAACCACGTTAACATCGTTGTTGGTCGCGTGTACTCGCCGAAGACTAGTGCTCACTCTCATAACCCATTATTTCATATGCTGCAGCTGTCTACAGTGACCTTGACTCACTATCTTTTCGGAAGATCCAGGTTGCTTATAGTGATGCTGTTCGGTATGTTTATGCAAGGCAACGATACTCGGAATTCTCATGCCGGTTTCTTGGCTGTACATTGAGAAAGTACCTTGATTTCAGAAATTGCTTATTTCTACATCAAATTATAAACAACTGGAATTTTCCCTTTCCGGAAGAACTTTCAACATTAGCACTCAGCGTTGCAAATACTTCAATTCATCGCGTTTATTTGTTATTTATACTATTAGACTATGGAATAACTTACCGTCTCATATAAAGTGCTTGTCAAACACTGCTAGCTTCAAAACTGCCTTGTATGTGTACTATTCTTCTTAACGTATCTCTTTACTATCAACTCTACCTCAGACTTTCTCCAATTTCTCAACTATTTCATTTCCTCTCCCTTTTTTTTGTCTTTCTTTTTCCTTTTTAGTATTTTATCTTATTATTATCATTATAATTAATATTACTTATCATTTTTTAATTTGTTTGTTATATTTTTTCTCTTCTTTCTGTTTAAACTTAACATTTTGTAACTAAATATTATTACTTAGTACTATAAGAGACAATGCCTTAATGTACAAATTGTTTATTGCAATAAATTGAATTGAATTGAAAGGTCTACTTTCTCTGAATTTTCGAAAAAGTATTTCCCTAAAAATGTTCTGCGAATACGCGATATTGTCTCACATGCACACAGTATGTATGTTATGTTCATTTCCTTTAATACCGCAGTGTCCTGGCATAGTCTTAACCGGTTCTGACTGCATGGTGCCTCGAGCACTGTGCGACAGCCCCTGACTGTATCAGAGTTGACGTTGGTTGATTCCATTGCCTTGAGTGCGGCTTGGCTATCGATGTAGATAGCGACATCTCTTTGGGATACCGATCTTATCTGCATTAGCTCAGCCGCCCTGAGGACAACCAGAACCTCTGATTGGAAGACACTGCTTACGTCCGGTAGTCTTACAGACACTCTTAGCTCTGGGTTTTCTGAGAAGATACCAAAACCTGTTCCTTCCTCTATTTCATCTGTGAAGTTTGAAATTGCATTCGACCTGATTATTGCATTTTTTTGCAAGTTCTCCCTCCCCGGATATACGAGTATTATATCATACGGGATGTCGAAGTCGACCAAGGAAGGAATTTCATCCGTTAGAATTGGATTGCCTGGCAGTAGCTCCACTAGGACAGCGCCGTGATCGAAACTACTGCTCTTGTAATAACTGAAATTAGTGAGTCGTGGCGCACTGTTCCCAGAAAGTTTTCAAGCGGTATTAGGTGTAGAAAGGGTTGCAGATAAAAAGAGCATTATATGCCCTTTTGGTTCTTTCCACTACATTAACATTCCAATTCAGTTTTTTGTCCAGAATCACAACCAGATACTTCGCGCTATCGTTAAGCGACAATTCCACTCCGTTGAGTTTTGGGAGTTTGAATTTCGGCATCTTGTATTTTCTGGTAAAAAGAACTGGTTCCATTTTAGAAATGTTGGCGTTGAGACCACGGCTTTTTCCCCAAGTGCTGATCGTCTTCAGGCAACAAATATTTAAGTAGATTTCCTGCACTTTCCACTTATACCCATTGTACTAAGCTTTTTGAGGACATCATTGATAACCAGCACCCTCCTCTCTGAGGGCTTCCCCTAGTTACCGACATTCTAACCGAGCTTTGCCCAATGGAACTGTTTATTTTTCCATATGCAAGCATGTTGCAAATCCATATATGCATGCTGTGACTCGGTCAAAAAGCCATTACTGCACCCATTTCTAATGTAAATCTCCAATAATCTCGTTTTAAACATAAATGATGACAGACTTATTGGTCTGAAATCTTTTGCTGAAATATGTACCTGTTTGCAAGCTTTAGGTATAAAAACTACTTTAATTTCCCTCCATGTAAGCAAATTATACACTACTGCTTTATTTATGGAAGCCCCAAACTGGACAGCAATTCAGCCTTTAACGAGTTTGATGCGCTGTCTGACTCCATTCAAAGAATTGTATCCCTGTATCCTCATACTGAAATCGTTATTACGGGCGACTTCAATATACACAATTCTGGGTGGCTTCGACATTCTGGACAGACAACACCCGAAGGACGGTGTGTTGAGATCTTCGCTGCGGAAAACAACCTAACGCAGCTTGTAAATGAGCCCAAGCGAATACCAGACGTTGATAGTCATATCGCCAACACCCTGGACTTGTTTTTAACTTCTCATCAGGGTGAGAGTACACCATTGATGTGCTCTCCCCTCTAGGCTCGTCGGACCATTGTGTCATATCAGCTAATTTCTCGTACACCGACCAAACAGTTAGAGAAAAAATTCCTAAAAGAACCGTATGGCAATACGAGAAAGCCAACTGGAACGGTCTTAACAGCTTCTTTAGGAATTTTAACTGGTCGTTATGCTTCATCGATAACGACGTGGATGCCGCTGCTGATATGATTACAGACACCATTCCTTTGGAATGAGATCCTTTATTCCTCATCGGATGAAGAGGATCAAACCAAAAGAAAAGACATGGTACGACTCGAGCTGTAAAGAGGCCGTCAGGGTTAGAGAAATGTTTTTTCGGTCCTACAAGACCAACCCGACAGAGGAAAACCGAAAAAAGTTCAAACGAGCCAGAAATGACTGCAACGCCTTTCTTAAGCGTGTGAAATTCCTATACGACCAAAAACTGAGGCAAAAAATACTGCAATGTCCCAAAGGCAGTAACAATTTTTGGTCGTTCGTCAAAAACATTAGAAATTCCGCCTCATCCTCCATCCCAACGCTCATTTACAATGACATTCCAGCTGTCAGCTCTTTGGATAAGGACAAATCTGCTTGCTGCACACTTTGCGGCCAGCTCAACACTCCCAGATTGTGCTTTGTCTCCGCCTACACTTGAGTGCGTCGAATCTTCAATGGGACGAATCTACTTTCGCACTCGTGTAGTAGCAAGAGTACTTAAAGATCTCAACATACTCGTACATAAATCCGCTGGTCCAGATGGTATATCTCCCCTTCTTCTGAAGAGGTGTTCTTCCTCGCTGGCAAAACCACTGCGTAAGCTTTTTCATCAATCCTACACTCTAGGACTCTTCCCGAGAAGATGGAAAACAGCATTTGTCCAGCCCGTCCCTCAAAAAGGCGAATCATTTTCTCTCTCCTCCTACAGACCCATTGCACTTACGTCCCTTTTTTCCAAGGTCATGGAAACACTGATAAATCGTCAGCTCATGAAATATCTCGAAACACGAAAACTTCTCAATGACCGGCAGTACGGTTTTCGTAGCAACAGGTCCACTGGTGATTTGATGGCATGTCTCACCGAAAAGTGGAACCAAAGCGTACATCAATCTGGCGAAAGCAAGATAGTTGCACTTGATATTTCTAAAGCATTTGACAGAGTTTGGCATCAGACCCTTTTGTCGAAAATGCGTGCATTTGGGATCGACGACTCTCTTCTTCAATTGATTAGAAATTACCTTTCGGAACGTTCAATTCAAGTTGTCTTGGACGGTTTCAAGTCTGATATTCACAAAATAAATGCTGGTGTGCCCCAGGGCTCTGTTCTGTCACCGACACTCTTTTTAATTTTCATTAACGATCTCTTGTCTGCTACTTCTAATCCAATCCATTCCTTTGCTGATGACAGTACTCTCTGCTTTTCATATTCGTTCCCGGACTCACGGCCCTGCTCTTCGGCTATAGTACGAGAACGGCAGCGTATGCTAAGCTCATTACATTCCGATATCAACAGCATAACCAATTAGGGAACTATCAATAGAGTGGAATTTAATGCTTCCAAAACACAATGCTGCCTGCTGTATTTAAAGCGAAATTTAAACACCCAGCCATTATCTATGAATGGCACTTGCATCGTCGAAACCGAAAAACTTTCCATTCTCGGTATGTGTGTCAATGACAACTTACGTTGGAATGACCACATATTTGATGTCGCCAAAAATGCTGCGAAATGTCTAGGTTTCCTCAAGCGATGTAAGAAATATTTTACCCCCCTATGATCTGGCCTCAATATATAAGGCATTCATCCGCCCAAAATTGGAGT
>OX422140.1:389272955-389324384 GCA_949129095.1 Volucella bombylans
CAAAATCATAAACTTCAATTTACTCTTTTATTCTAGTTTTCCCTTCAATCTCCTCAGGGTTGCTTACTTTTCCAATAAAATCAAATTGAATTTAATTTCCAATTTATCAGCGACCAATCTATCATTGACTTAAACTTTAATCATCAACCCGTCACTATTAAATCGGCATTAGCTTAACAGCACAAACAAATTCTCGAAATCTCGTCTCGCAAATATTTATCCTCGAAGAAGACGCTTTCGCAACGAAAAAGTTTACTTTTCCCCCTACAAGGAAATTTTCAGTCTTAAATTACCCCCACGACTCACACACCCAGCAGATTAACCCAAGTACTTAAAACAATAAGCAACTCCTTTCCAACGATCTTAAAAGCGGCACAACTCCTTCGTCTGGACCAAGAACACGTTTCTTTGCTTCCTCCACGGCACGGTCAAATGCAACTGGATATTGCCATGGGCAACATCATGTAATCGACCAGGAAATGGCGTTAAGAGCCAAAACTTACATCCATTTCAGTTTTCCCGCCCAACAATGAAAACCATTACAACCAACCCCCTCCTCAATCCTTAGTAGTGAAGAAAAGAAACCCAATTTCAGTAGTTCGAATTTTTTGGCGCTGCCTAATTCACCCAATCCTGACTGCAGGGTGGATTGGGAAACGAATTTGGGGTGGATCAGAGTAAATAACAATAATCCCTCTTATTTTGTGTGTAATAGATAAACGAAGAAAGAAATACAATAGAAAACGAAAACGAAGGAAAAACAACAAAACATTCCGAGCGATTATTTTATTGCATTCTATACAAACCCCTAAACTCTGACATCAATTCTCGTTACCCCCACGGCTTTAGCCTTTTTTGTTTGACAGGCGTGCTGGGCCAAGGGGTGAGCAAATGTCCAACAGAACTCTCTAAACTCCACCAAAAGTGTATGTCAGATTGAAAGAGTCAATATTGTTGAGGACGAAGACAAAACAAAAAAAAAAAAACCGCAACAAAAACAAATATCGAACAACTGGAAAGAAAACTTTTTTCCTCCTTCGATTGAACAGCTCTTGTGCCACCCTCTTAAAAGTTGCAGACAGTGTAAATGGGTCTCGAAATAGTCTTCCCAAATATACACAGGATAAAGTTCTACTTTTTTTTCTTCAATTATTTGTGCATCTTAGCTTATTTAAAAAAAAATATTATGTTGCACTTAATGCGAATTTATTGATTCAATAAATTTGTTTTTGACAGTCTTGAGGATGATGGAAAGAGTAGCAGATGAGCTTACTAACTCCCTTCAGCCTCACACGAATTAAAATCAATCTGATGAAAACGATTTTTCTCACAAGTGATTATGAAAACTGTAAAATATGCTATCATCAAGACTTTGTTAAGTACTCGCTAAGGGACTGCAACTACACGTCAATCAGTGTTTTTATCTGATTACTAGGATTCTCGATCGATTGAGAACAAGATGGCATTTTTCCTTCTGCGAATCAAAAAACCTCTGAGATAACTCTGCCGTGACTAGAAATCGTCTTCCTAAGGAAAAGTGTTAATATGATTTCCATACTTAAATTTTGGACGGAGGTAAACGAACTATATCAAGCTCGGAGTGTTCTCATGCTATTCCGATAACTTAAGACTCATAAATTTGTCATTGTCATTTTCTTCTGAAAACCCTGAAGAGACTGATTGAAACCTATCTTCGGCACACAGAATACACCTAATCTTGTTATAGAGTTCTCAACACGTAACATATGCTGCAAGAAATTACTAAAAATCGCCCTGCACTCTCTTTTATATTAGTTAAAAGGAATTAACTGTTACGAGTATATCCTCGTCGACTTAAAAGTGTGGCTTGGGCTTCAATCTAACTAAACCCACACTGCCTTGCAGCCACATCAATTTAAAAACCTATTCTTTAAAACTATTTTAACAAAAACTGAAAATATTCTCTTTGAAACATTTTGACATTGCTCAAAGTGAGCTACTTTATAAGCATGAGAGGCACACTTGTTTTGAACAAGTCAAGCAAATGGGCAGCTTGCACGTAGCACAAAGTGCACAGTCTTGGCTTTTTTATTAGACACCTTTTTCTTTTATTCCTTTCCAATTTCAGAGTTTCTTCATGATCTGGAGCTGAATCTGCTTTAAGTCTAAGGATATTGCGAATGCCAGTCTTCAATTTCACGGAAAGTCTTTGGGTATAAAACCTCTCCTTCATGTGGTGTTCAGACAAAATCTTTGCAAGCCCTTTCATAAATACCAATCTTGTCAACCTCGATGCTGATTCACGGCTCTGTGAGATGTTATAAACATTTAGTGCACTCCTGTCCAATAGCCTATATAAAACAGCCATCGGCTAACGACGAGTTCTGTGACTGCTTGAATTCACTGAACACATTTGGTCTACAGTATCAACACCACCTTTTGTGCTATTATAATGAAGGATAATATCAGGTTTATTGGTAGACTCATCTACAAAGTGCATGAATGACATGAGGATGGCATATTTGTTTTTTTCGGTACATAACTCACAATTGTTGTATCCTTTGTAAGTCCGAACAGCGATGATCCGACTTGTCTATCTTTGTGAGGCAAAAACGCTTTTGGAATTTCCTTCTTATTTTCTTCAAGGTACCAACGACAGTTAGATAGCAAACACGCTTTCGTTGGTATTGGGTACTTTTTCTCTTCCTCTGCCAATGTAAGGCCGTCTGTTTTTTTGCCGCAGTAAAGTTACGTATTAAATGCGTAGTGCGTTTTTGAATCCGCAAGGCATTGAATTTTTAGATCGTATTTGTTCGGTTTACTCGGAATGTACATTTTAAATTTGCAACGGCCATGAAAAGCAACCAATATTTCATCTATAGTAGCATTAGCACCGATCGATCGAGGTCTTGATCGAGATGTATTGTAAGGCAATCTAATAATGCTATGGCTCCTGACACGAGCGTTTCTGGCAGATGGTACTTTAGCCCATTTGAACCTGTTTTTTCCGTAAGGGTCCCCACTGTTAGAAACCTCTTCAACCACATCAGCTTCATCTTGATGAGTATCTTCGACATCAGAATCAGACAATTCGGAATTGGATTCATGGTCACTTGTTATGATAGATTCTGCATCACTATCCGAAAAGGTCTCATATTTGATCCAATTTCGTCTTCATCGCTGGACAATTCATTTAACCTTTGCTCAATCTTATACTCTTGATTGCCACTGATACTTGCCATTATAAACACTTGAACTAAAACAAAAAACTTTATTAACTACATGAACAAATAGTCACGTATCTATAATCGTGAGCGCAGGGGAGCAATGTTGATATTGCAACTAACCACTGTGCACTTACTTCGACTTACTGTAGCAAGGCACTGTAAAGCAGAAACACTAGACCAACGACATCAGTTAAGGGACAAGAAAAAAAACTTCAATGAATCTATACTTACGTATGATGCAATAATATATCGACTAGTTATAGGCAAGGAAAACACCCGTAAATCTCCGCTAAAGCTGGCGGTTACCAACTGTTTCCATCTGAAATCTGGAATCTTTCAGTAGACAGTTTTCTAAACAGGCTACATGTCGGTCCTTGGACCTAAGAGACAGTTAAGTGCGCAGTGTAACCAAGTAAAACGATATTTTTTTAGTATTGATCATCGTTTTAGTGTCAGGGTGCACTAAACTGGTTAATTATGCGACATAAAGGGTTTCTGCTCAGACACGCCCGTTTTCTCAACAAAAATTGTTTAGCATTTAACCATGAAAAGGCTTACGCTTCAATAAAGTGACTCAAGTGGTCGAGTATTGGCTTCCTAATCGGACGGTTCGGGGTTCAATACCAGCAGCGACCGAAAGACATTCTTTTTTTCAATCAACCAAAATTTAAAAACAAAAATCAACATTTTTGTGGTCAGCTACAACTACGTTATGTGGCTCTAATTCCAATTTTCGACAGTTGTAATCGTTCCGATAACATATTGTATCAATTTTAGTAAAAACGGTTGAATGGACTTATCCATTGTATAATATTGCTGCGCCAGTGAATTTGCAAAATGCCAGGAGTGAAGAAAATCATGCGGCTCTATGCGAGTCTGTTTATCAAGACACCCAAGGCTGGGCATATTTCGAATGTCCCTGTCGCGTATTTTGCGAAAAGACTGGGCTATACATGCGTATACGATCGTACTTAGTTAAAGGCAAATGATCATCGTGGAGGTCCAACTTTCGCTGATTTTACTGTATTGAAGATGGAAGAAGATCCGGATTTCCGCAGAAAAATTATCCTCAGTAACGAGATACATTTTTGGTAAATGGCTTTTTTAATAAGCCAAATTGCGCCATTTCAGTCGAAGGTATTCCAACAGAAGCCAGTGCATACGAAAAATTGTAATTTTTGGTGTGAATGTGTTGCTGTGCCATATTTCTTCAGAAAGGTGATACTTGCCACGCAGCGCGTCCCACGATCGACTATTTTAAGATGAAGTTCAGTGCACGTCTTATCGGTTGATTCCCCGCTCGTACAATGCACATATTTTAAAACTCTCTTCTTATGGGCTACATGTGATAATATGCCAACATTTTTAGACGACTTCGGAGCGAACATTCTTGAAATTGCAAAAAATAGGTTTCAGTTCAGTTCGGGGTCACCTGAGCCTCTACGGTTAAGCCTCTTCAGCTATAACGATCTTTCGCCAGGTGCCTTTCCACTTGCATGCGCCACCTTAGGTGTGGGCATCCCCATTTGCTCCGTCCGATAGGGTAAGACTCGAAGACGGAGCCGGAGCTGAACATGGCACAGCCACGAGTCTTTCTGGGCCAATGTTGAAAAAGTCACATGACACTAAAAGTCTGCGTTAATTCATTACCAAACTAAATCTTACATAGAGAGAATTCTGCACAACTTGATGGGTTTGGCAGGGATGGGTGTGGCCTGAAGCCACACTGATATAGATCAATCAGGTTCTTGACAAACGACTTGAGGTGTTCACAAAATTCGTCAGATAGGATATTGTAGACGATGTTAAGAAGACTAATACCTCTGGCGCCGTTCAGAGAGTCTCCTTTCTTGAGAATGAGCTCCGTTGGACTTAAGCTTAGATATGGCTATCTTCATTTCATTCAGGTCTGGTGGACGGAATTGTTTTTTTACTTCGTCCAATTTGAAAGGTTCATTCTGCCTGACAGCGGAATTTGATTCGTTATCGCCGATATACAGTCTACAGAAATGATCTTTCCGAATCCTCCAAATCGACTATGACTCTAGTACTAGTATGTTCCCTTGTTTGTCTCTACAAGTTTCGGTTCAGGGTTTGTGTCCGTGGCATGTTTTTCTTTACCTTTTATTATAACTTGCGAGTAGCATCTCTCAATTTCCTCAACCATGCGCTTCTCATGCTCTTTCTTCCTTTTCCTGAAAAGTCGGCGTTCGTCTCTCCTTTTCCGCTCGGCCAGCTCGTGAGCAGCTCTAGTCCTGCATGTGCTTGCCGGCACTCATCGTCAAACCAACAGTTTCGTTGGGTTACCGGTTAAAACCCATTAAATCCTATCAGAAGTGGTAGGTACTCTGATAGCTTTTTGGTAATGCTGCCACTAGTATCTGGTAATTAATGCCGGCGCATAGGACTTCTTCAGAGATTAACTGGATCTCGATCGGAAAAGGATTTGGCGATCTCTGCGATTTTAGCCGTCCCACGCCAAATTTCGTCACTGTATTAGCTTGGCTTTAGAATGTTCGGTCTGAGTCTATTTTGGCCCTTGGAACGTTTGGACATCCATAATACTCGAGGAGTGCCTTGCGTTGATTGCAATGTGGTCAATCTAACATAGTTGACGGTTGATCGATCAGGATATCTCCAAATCCCCTTATGAATATCGAGATACTGGATCCCCGTGCTAGCTAGAATAATGTTTCACCCACCGCAAAGTCGATTAGCCTGAGTCTGTTATCGGAGGTGGTGTCGTGCAGGTTGTACTTTCTGACAGTACTACCAAAGATGATCTCTCTTTTTAGCTTTGCATTAAAGTCGCCGAGGAATTCATCCGCTGTTCCGATTACAGTGCTGTTATTTTTGTCCGCAGGCTGCCAATGGTTACAGCTTGGGGTTAAAACAAGCGCAATTGCAACACAAGTTGATACCTTTTACTATCTATCCTATTTCTACAGCACAGAACCACCAACACAACACCTTAAATATTAATTTGTTTTCGATGGAGCGCAATATTTAGTTGTTCCTTACCACTCTTCCACCTTTCGAAGTAATGCCAAGCCTTCAAAAAAAATTATCAAGTCAACGTTAGTCCTCTTAGTTACTTGTTCACTGTAGGTGGGGCTGCAGTGTGGAGTAGACTTGGCCCTCAACCACCTGAGTTCGACACACTTAGTCGGTTGTGACATCGCTTTCCTTTTAAATGCGCCAACATGGAATCACCGAGTTGTAAGTTTTGTGTTGATTCGAAGACACTCCGGAAGCGGTGGTCGGAACTTGGTTGATATTTCCTAGCCATCGAAGTCGTTGAATTCGCTAAATATTCCATAAAGTTTTTGTAATATCTTCATTTCAAAATTTCTAAATTCTATTAATGCAGAGCAACCTCTGTTGTGGGGTAAAGTCTATGATCCCGCACTATGTCATATGAGTGAGACAATAAGGGTTTAATGCATTGCTCTATTCGTTATTCGTGAAATGACATTATTTTTATTTATTTGCCTTATTATTCCAAAGAAACAGAGATTGGGAAAAGTGATTCATGACTTGACCAATATAGTGCTGTCATCCTTCAAATTTACATTGTAGAACAAGTAGACAAGGTCTTTTAGCACCTGAAGGTTCTAGTTTACCGTTGTAGCTGCTGTACGAATCATTGGTGTTGGAAGCCTTTTCTTGTTGATGACACATAATATATGTATACATACATATACTTTGTGTTGAATCTTCGGTGCTTCTGCTTTAACGACCCCTAACGTTCCAATGACAGCTCACACATTTCTTCATACATGTCAATGTCAATTCTGTCAAATATATTTTTTGAAGAAGTCACACGAAAACGCGTCACCCTATCGAAAGCCTTTTTGACGTAGAGTGATTCAGTCGTGTCAATTTCGAATTTTAGGAAGCAGAGAGCGTTCTCTATTGTCGTCCTATATGGAAGGACAAGTTTTACAGAGGTGCATAGACTTATCAGTGCTCTATGAATGATGTCATCTGAGTCTTTAAAATCAACAATCAGGTACATACTCGTAAATCGATTTTATGTTCGTGGAGTTTTCCCAAAACCTGCCGTGAGGTGAATGTCTGGTCGATGGTAGATGGTAGACCTAAAACCATCCTGATAAGGACTTACCAGATTGAAATAGGGTTTCAAGCATTCACATAATATGGTAGAAAAATTCCACTAAGCGACGTTGAGGAGACTGTTACCTCCATAGTTGACGCAATTTAGTGGGTCTCTCTTTCCGAGGATCGGCAAAAGATGCCAGTATGTTTCATTCAGCAGGCACATTCTTATCCGATCATAGTTTACAAATGAGTTGTTGTATGCTTCCTACCAAATCAATTACCGTTGCTTTAAATTAACTTGCGGCGTTATTGGTATTTAGCTTAGATGTGGCTATCTTTACCTGTTCGATGCGGTTGTTGTCGATCCATATCTGTCGACATTCTGGTTCCGGTTCATTCTGATCGACACAAGAATGACTGGTGTTTTCATGGTCTGCAGAAATAATCCTTTGAAATTTTAAGTACCAACTGTGATACTACTGCTACGTTTCGCTCCTTATCTCTGCATGCTTCTTCGCATTTCGTATCTTTGGCAATTTCCATTCATATTCCTGTGGAAATTCGAACACCATATCAGCAATAGCAAATCCCAAAGTACTCGATCGAGTGCTCCTCTGTTTCTTCCCTTTTCGTTCTGAGAAGCCGATGTTCCCCCCATCTACTTTCTTCATAGAGTACGCGAGCGGCTCAAGTCTTTCCTTGCAGTGGCGTCTTGCAGTGGCATTCTATTATGGTAGTCAGGTGAAACCAAGAACATCAGATCCGCTGTCTCTAATGACTTGCTGACAGATGTCTCATGTTTTTTAACGTAAGTACCTGCCGTGTGGGCTTAAACTTACGGGATGCCCATACATCCATGGGAGCAAGGATACGCCTTGCCATCGCTCACCAAACATTTTCACTGTTTCAGATACCAATTCGGAACTGTGTTGCTGGCACAAGTTCCACAAGTATAAGTCGAGGCCGACCTAAAACCTCTTACTGCTCTTAGGGTCGCAGCACCCAGCACTTATTGCAACTCCACATTGAGTCAACCAAAGGAAAACCAAGGAAAACCAAAGGAAGACCCTTCCTGCGATTTTGGGTTTAAACCACAGCCACAATGACGCTCCCACAAGGGGGCCTACCTCTAACAAGTCAGGCCCGGACCGAGATCCGGGGGGCTCCTGACTCCCATGGTACCGTGATTTAAGTCCTGGTAGGGACTACCGGTGGTCCAGCCGCCAACAAGACCTATGACCGGCAGCTTGTGACTGATCAAATCGTAGCAACCTTCGGTAGCGTCATCTGCAGATGTTTACGATAAGACCAGTACTTTGCTCTGCCTCCGTTCATTATTAGACAACGTCATTAAAGGGCGAAGCCTTGATAATTGGGCGGGGGCCCTGACTTGCTGACAATGGTCTTCTTTGTTTGAAAATGGCAATATATATACGAGGGTTGTCTGGAAAGTTTCCGACCGCAACGTAAAGATAGCGGCGCTCGCCAATAAAAGCTGGTGAGTGCTAGTTGTGCATCTTTTGACAGTTATTTACCGAGGTTTCAATTATTTTGGAAGCGCAGTTTTTAGTTGACAATTGTTTGAGTGAGTCGATGTGAGTGTTTTTTGTGAAAATGGAAAAAATTGAGTATCGAGCTGTTATTAAATTCTTGTTTTTGAAAGGCAATACGCATACGCAAATCAAAAATGAGTTGGACTCTGCACCATCATTTATCACAGTGAAATTTTGGGCAGCTGAATTTAAACGTGGCCGTAAGAGCTTGGGAGATGATGAACGTTCGGGATGTCCAAAAACTGCAACCACTGACGATAACATTGCCAAAGTTTACCAAATGGTGTTAGACGACCGGTAGAGTAGAGGTTATGAAAATGTCCAAAGAACGTGTTTGTTACATATTAAATCAAGTTTTAGGCATGAGAATTCTGTCCGCGCGTTGGGTGCCGTGTTTGCTTACGGTAGACCAAAAACTTGTTCGAATGACCGTTTCCAACGCTCTGTTGGCGCAGTTTAGGCGCAATAAATCCGAGTTTTGGGGCCGATTAATTACTGTAGATGAAACTTGGATATACCAAAAATTCAGTCAAAACAGTGGACTGCAAAGGGCGAGCCGGCTCCAAAAAAGCAAAAACAGTTTTTTCGGCTGGGAAAGTGATGGCAACTGTTTTTTGGGATTGTAAAGGAGTTATCTTAATCGATTATCTTCAAAAGGAAAAACCATTCCAGGAGCATACTACGCATTACTACTTGCCAAGCTGAAGGCAGAAATTGCGGAAAAACTGCCACATTTGCAGAAAAAGATAATCCTGTTTCACCAAGACAACGCGCCGTCTAACACTTCAGCGGTTGCCATGGCGAAAATCCATCAATTACGGTTTGAACTGCTTGACCATCTACCTTATTCACCAGATCTAGCCCCAAGCGACTTCTTTCTGTTCCATCATCTAAAACTGCGCTCGGAGGAGAGAGATTTTCGTCAAATGAGGAGGCAATCACCTTCGTGAACAATTATTTTGCAGTGAAAAACGCCAACTACTATTTGGACGGGTTTGAGAGATGGGAGCATCGCTGGAAGAAGTGTGTAGAGTGAAAAGGAGACTATGTAGAAAAATAAAAAAAAATTTTAGAAAAAATGTCTTTTATCATTGTTCGGTTGGAAACTTTTCAGACAACCCTCGTAGGTCTTCTCGAAGGGTTTTTTGAGACTCGATCAGGAAAGTCATTTACGGACTCCTGCTATTGGAGCCAATTGACGTATAACTTCTTCCTCTTTAGTCTAAAACATTCGCTCTTATTTAACCACAAAATTATAAGACAATATACATGTGATAGACCACACAAATTAGCATGATGGTAATTTTTTTTTTTTCTATTTAACTGCTTCACACAAAAATTTACAATACAAAGGTCAGCAGTTTGGCCATATGTATGTCATATATACATTTTTTTTTAATTTGTATATGACGTCACTAAAGTATGTATTGTAGTTACAAATAGTCAACTCTAATAGCCTCCACTAAATGCAGACACTTAATATATACACCGCCATGGCATACACTAACAGCAAATAATTACACAAAGCAAACACTACTCAACGTGTACATATACTCCATTTATTATTCAGTTAATTAAGTAGGAAAACCAACAACCAGATACAAAGATAAAAAGACAAATAGTAAATTTAATCAAAATTAAATAAAAGAAAATAACTATTTCCATGAATTTGCAAAAGTCTAGCTCTATTGCTTGGCAAAAACGGAACCAAAAGAAATTAGAGAACAACCCACCACCAACGAACATCAACACCATTTTTGTCCGTGTTCTTCTGGTTCCTAGTTGCTGGTTCCTGTGTTTGTCACAAACGAAGAAGAAAAACCGCAGTGCTAATTTTCAACTCCGTCGCACAGTACTTTCTAATTAGGTTAAGTGGTGTGAAATTCAGAAGGCCACGTGCATACACGTATACTCTCTCCTACGCGCGCCACACCCTTACAAACACAACCAGTCACCAAAGTTCCATTGCATTGCTTCTGGCAGGAAACGACCATAATTCGTAATTACTTATTCAAATTTGAATGCTCGCTCCAAGTCGCTGGATTCCAGCGCACCACTCTAACCGCCCTTCGCTTGGGTATTGCGAAAAATTGGGCTACATTTTGTCTGCAACCAGTGTGGAGTCCGCGCTGCTAACTGCCATTTCCAACGCGCCATTGACAAAGAGACTCAATGCAAAATTGGATTTCTACTGCCCCACGACTACTATGGGTATTGTCCGGGCACCATGGTGAGCAAATAAGGGCAAACCCAGAATTTATTTCATGTTGACAACAGGTTTTTGTCTTCACACTGTGCGGATCCGGACCCACATCCGGAAAACTTAGTTTCCTCGGTGTACTAACCTCTGAAATTTCGCACTGAAATAAATCCACAACCCTGTATGGTTTCTGGTAAAAAAATATCGCTTAACTGGACGAGTGGTATGGGACGGAAACGAAGACGAACTTGAGTTTCGTTCATTGACAAACAGATTCGGATGGCTTGAGCTGAATATTCGGCCGTTGATTTCGTTGACGTTTCCTGTTGACTGTTAATTAGTTTCAAAAAAATATTTTCGACAAAACTTAGATCATTATAACTTTGACTTAGGTGAATGAGAAGCATAAATGGTCGTCTGTTGTTGATAAAGAGTTGCAGGTGCTTTCAGATAGTTTTGAGTAAGTTGCTAAAACTATGTCGGTAATATCCTTTGAATACCTACCTCATATGCATCATATGTTTTTGTAAATTATATTAAAAACTTTCTTTTTTTTTCGTAGTGTTAAACAGCAATAAATATTTATGCTGTCCTTCTTGGACATACCCTGCAGGAGTAAAATTTATTCCGTAAATTTGTTCATTTTGGGTGGCCTTATTACTGACACTGGGATGTTGTCGATGTGTTTATATTTGATCGATCCATCCGTTGATATCCTTTGTATGCATGCGTACATTTATGTCAGGAAACGGCTAATTACATATTGCCCCGGTATGTACATTCACTTGCTTCTCATAAAAGACGACTAAATCAGGCACTTTAACATGTAAGAGGAGACTAAATCTATGTGTCTAAACAAAAGCTCAGTGAATTTAAACAAACAAGCAATGCTATCGTGTATTCGTCATCACAGTAAGCGTCACTAAAGTCCTTACTAAATGCGTTGCGCCCCATAAAGACGTCGGCAAACAGTATACCTTTTTGCCGGCGCCGTAAAATAACGGCAAGAGAAATTAAGCCAAATGTTGAAATATGGTCTTATTTCACTATGCTAAAGGATAAATGATGCGAGGTGAAACACGAGGCTCTACTTTAATTGAAAAAAATATATATTTTACTGTTAGTAATGTAAATGAGTAAATATTTGCTTAATGGCATGTAAGTCTAAGAACATTTCATTAGTTAGTGATAATCGGCTGGTTTTATTGTAAAACGTTGCGAAATGGAGAGTAGTACAAGCGATTTGATATTCCCGTTCCAGTTTTATGAAGGTTTTAGAATAGAAAGTGTTCTTCTTTATGTTTCAGAGATAAAATATTTGTACAAGTTTAAAATGAACTCGAAAATGTCCAAGCGATGGACATGCTAGTCCTGTGATTGATTTGACTAATCAAAACTTGGCTCGAATCCCAAAATCAAGTGCCGCACATAGTCATTCAAGTGCAGAAAACATTAGAAAGACAATGAAAATTATTAGTAAAATTAAGGAAGAGTGTGCAAATGTGTACTTCACGTCGCACAGTGGTCGATTTAGCGTCATTAGCTGGGCTTAATTCGGATTTAATTTTTTTATTATATTCGATTGGAAATGTGTTTTATAAATCAAAATTTAAAATCATTTCCAGGACTTCAGATATTTATATCTTGTGTTGTCGTGTTGGAAGATGTCGCAATTCGCTTATTTTTGGATCAGAAGATATCAACATGGTATGGAGCACATCAGTTTGGTTGCGATTTGGGACAACTTTCTTGAAAACGCGCTTCGAAAAATTGTGTAATTGTTGAAAAAAAAACCACTGAACTCGACGAAAGTCAAAGAAAAGAAAAACTGTCAAGTTTTACAATATAGTAAGGTGCGATTAGATCTACAATGGGAATCAAATGTGTACAAACTGGTTTTGAATACTGAGAAAACCTAGGGAGTGTTAACCCACTTTTATCTGTATTCAAAATTAGTTAATTAATTATCTATCCAAAGATTTTATCCCCTAGTCTTATTTGACTAAAGATACAATGCCAATATTTTTTACGAAAAAATTCAAATTTAGTCTAAGGCAAAGGTTTTGTTAAAATATCTGCTAACTGACTTTCTGTTGGTACATATTTTAATTCAAATGCGTTTTCTAAAAACTTTTCTCTTATAAAGTAGTCCATATTTGATTTCAATATGTTTGCTGCACTTATGACATTCAGGGTTTCGAATTAGTTTTATGGCACTCTGGTTATCGATGTAAAGATAAGGATGAGGACAGCCAGCAGAAAGCAAATCCTTCCGAAAGAGTGTTAGCTACAACAATTCCTTTTCCGCCAACACGCCTACCATGTACTCCACTTCCATAATAGAAAGTACGACACACGATTATCGCTGCGAGGCCCAAGATATCGGTGCTTGAGTAAGCAAAACTACGCATCCACTGGTCGACCGCCGAGTGTTTGGATCCCCACCGAATTCTGCGTCACTGAAACAACTAAAATTTAATTTTGAATTATGTGAAACGATCTAACCATAATTAATTGTCCCTTTGAGGTATCTTATTATTCTTTTGACGATTGTCACATACATGAGACTGCCAACGGCCTCATGGTATGGAAATTTGACATTTTCCGACGAATTTTCTTGAACCTCGTCTTTTCGCTTCGAAGGATCTATTGAAGTTGCGACTGAATGAACATCAGTCATGTTGAGCTTCGCCACTATCTTTTCAGTGTAGCTAGACTGTGAGATTGATATTGATCCGTTCATCCTCCGGTTGATTTCCAATCCCAAGAATCAACGCACCTCATATATCTTGACTTCAAACGAATTCTGTAAATGCTGGATAAGGTTTCTTATACCCTCCTGACAAACACCCCCAATTAAACCATCATCAACATGCTGCATCAACTGCCACAATCAGATTTTCTCAGAAAAACTCACAGGAGTCTGCATCTGTTGATTTTAAATTAAATGAAAGAAGAAATTCTGAGAACTTCTCATTCCAGCATCTTGATGCTTGTTTCATCCCATTCAAGCTTCTTCTCAATCTGCATACTCTATCACTTCCATCCTCAAACTCTTTTGGTTGCTCCAAGTACAGTTCCTCTTGTGTATCACCGTACAAAAAAGCCATTTTTATGTCAAACTGCTTGAATGACATTTTCTTATAAGAGGCTATTGCAAAAATTTACCTAATTGACCGGACTGAACGTCTCTTTTTAATCGATATCATGTTTTTGAGTATAACCTCTAACAAATAACCTGGCACGATATCTGTTAGGTTCATTACTCACTGCGTCCTTGATCTTATACACCCAGCGATTGTCGATTACTGAAGCATTTTGAGGTAACTTCACTAGGTCCCACGTTTGGTTTTTGTGTAATACAGTTATTTCCTCAGCCATCGCATGTTTCCACTTGCTATCATCTTTCGAATGGAGTACTTCGTTGAAAGTAGCACGTTCCTGTTTCTCGACTACAAATGCATGTAGATCCAGAAGTGTCATTATCGACTTCTGGCTGCCACTTCTCTCAGTCGACTTTTAATCGATTCCTTGTTTTTTTGTATATATAATTTACGCGCGCCTACGGGGTCATATACCCTTGTACTGTTGCCCGGGCAGGACGAAAAGATAGAAGGAGGAGAAGGGAAAACATTGTTGTGATGACTGATGAAGCGGTTTGAAACTCAGGTATATTTGGTTTCGATATTAACTCTCCGGGGGTGGGAGTCCGAATAGGACGGAGAGTTTTTTCTTCACTAGGAATGATTCGATGGTTATCAATTTGCACGCTTGTTTTTGTGCTTGAAACTTACAGCAGCTAAATCTACATCTCAGTGTTATGCCTTCACACGCAGAATTTTTCTGACTGAGATAAAATTACACAAAAGAAAACTTGAAAAACTTGTCATGGGTAGGATTTGAACCTTGACCCTCCGAGTGAGAAGCGATTGCTAGTACTACTACACCACGGCCCCCGTGTTGCCTTTTTCTTGCAATTCATCGTCTGATTGTTGATCGTTTGAATCAAGGATTGAATCATTTCAATCTGACATTTCCGGATCTTCACCTTTGATGATATCCTTGGCTGGAAGAGGGTCTGATTCAACATAATGCACACCTACTGCGTTGTCCATGCAATTGATAATTGATCTAGCATCTTGATTGGAAGAGACAAAAATTACATCATGCTTTACCTCTATCGTCTGAGCGGCTGGAATGTAGATGCAATATCCATTGGTTTTTTTCGCAAGTCCACAAAAACACTTTGATATGAATTCGCGTCCCATTTCCGTCGCTTTTATTGAGGTATGTTAGCATAACCACTGCGTTTTCATCAATCCTACTCTTTAGGACTCTTCACGATCAGATGGAAAATAGCATTTGTCCAGCCCGTCCCTAAAAGAGTGAATCATCTTCTCTTTGCTCCTACAGACCCATTGCACTTTAGTCCCTTCTGTCCAAGGTCATGGAAACGCTGATAAATCGTCAGCTCATGAAATATCTCGAAACAGGAAAACTTCCCAATAACCGGCAATGTGGTTTTCGTAGTAACAGGTCCGCTGGTGATTTGATGGCATGTCTCATCGAAAAGTGGAAACATCAGTCTGGTGAAAGCAAGATAGTTGCACTTGACATTTCTATGTCATTTGAAAGAGTTTGGCATCCCTCTCTTCTGTCGAAAATGCGTACAGTACAATGTACACATCTGATCAGGTGCGCCTAAAACATCTCTGCACCTGCTAGATAAGATTCAAAACTGCGCAATAAAACTCATAGGTGATGCTATCATCACCCAAGATGAAATATCTTATGTCTCACATTGTTTTAGCGCTACTGCCACCATCAGTGATCCATTGAAATCGCCAGTTTCATACCGGCCCTTCAAAACTTTAACCGCAACACCCTTCTCGCTATGAATGCTCATCAGTATAGCGTCAAGCCCACTTTCGGACGTACTCTGAAATATCGTGATTCGTTCCTAAGCCAAACAACTTGCTTGTGGAATGCCCCTTCCCTCCCTAATTTTCCTTCGGACGCGCTGCGTGCAAACATTTTAAGGGTAACTTAACCCCTTGAGCGCGCATTACTTAAAAAAGAAAAAAACACTCATCGCCAAAAATTCGTGGTTCTGATAAAATTAATCTTTGTTTTCTTCCGGAACCATGCTCGTTGGAGCAGTCCCGTTTAGTAAAAACACCGCGTAACTGACTGCTTCTGCCACAATTGTAAAGAAAAATTTTTCGTGTATATCGTTGTTCGCCCGGCTTCAACATGTGTACGCATATCCCTCTCTGCCCTGCCATTTTGTTCAGGTGAATACGGTACCGACGTTTGATGAACAACAAGGTTTGCTTTTAAAACCTCTTTTACCTCTGAATTTACAAATTCACGTCCATTATCAGTCCGAAGAACTTTCACGGAAAACCCAGTTTCCACAATTTGCAGAAAATCTTTAACACAGTCCAAACCATTGGTTTTTTCTTTAATATAATACACGACACGATAACAAGAGAAATCGTCTTCAAAAACAAGAAAATACTTCGATCCACCGACGTATTTTGCATTTTACCTCATACTATATTCCACGTGCACCAACTCGCCTACGCACTTCGCCCTGCTCTCACTGTTTTTGAAAGGTAATCTGTCAGATTTGCCTACAGCACATGCGTTACAACTCGTCCACTCCAGATTGTTCCTTTCGAAAAATTTTCACGCAAACTAAATTTTGATGTCCGAGAACATCATGCCAAAATTGAATTTGTACTAGATTAGCTCTTCTTGATGGACTGTCTTTTTTCCAGTGGCCGGGTTTTATACTTACAAAGCACTTTCCAGCTTTATATTTAGATTTACTAAGATTTTGATACTTTACTGCCTTTTTTACAATCAAAACACTGTTGTCCATTTCTTCTTGTACCTGAACCTGTAGAGATAAACGTGATTCTTCCATGAGAAGACGAACTGTTAGATTGTCATTTTTCTTATTTTCCTCTTGGGGCGATTCCCAAGCGGAATAAAAATGATTAAATTTAGATGGCAAGGTCATTAAGATTCTTGTCATTAATATTGAAATGGAAATGGTCTCACCACAATTTTTTTAGTTGCTGAACCAAGGATTCCAGCTCCGATATTGTAGTAGCTAGTTCATATCCCGGATCGCTCTTGAAGCTATAGAACTTTTGCTGGAGATAATATATGTTTGTCTGTACCTTTTGCTCGTACACCGCTTTCAGCTTTTGCCGCATCTGGTGGGCATTACAACCTAGCATATGCGCCAATACCTTTGGTCCTACACTCATGGTAATGATTCTTTGCGCTATCTTGTACAATCGTTGCCACTCTGCCTTTTTCCCCATCTTCCTTTGGTTTCAAGCTGCTACCGCTCACAATATTAAAAAGATCACTTGTATCAAGCATGATCCCGACTTGGAATTTCCAGATACTTCACTGAATTACATCGGTTAATTTTTCGATATTGAATAAATCGCTGCTACCCATTTCGTAGACCTCAACACGCGATACACCAGCACGGAAGACTTTGATACCAAAAATTTCAATTCGTTTCAATTTTTCTGCAACTAACACTTCGTTTACTGTATCAATTTACCAGTTAATTAGTGAACTTGGTCCTGGGCCCATAACCTGTTGATAAAAAACGACTGAACTCAACAAAAGTCAGAGAAAAACTGTCAAGTTTATTAAATTCTATGTTAGCATTTAGTTTACAATATAGTAAGGTGCAGTTAGTTCTAAAATGGGAATAAAATGTGTACAAACTGGTTTTAATACTGAGAAAACATATTTTAATAGTAATATTTTTGACGGCCTTCTAAGACATCTTCCGAAAGCTGTCCGATAGGGATTGGAAAACTTTCAATGTCAGCACCGTGCAACAGAATTTTATGAACACTTACAGGCATTTTGTACCAATTATATTTGAAAAAAAAAACAATTTCGGAATTTATTGGTATCAATTTTCAAACCTGAAATTAATGTCTTTAAAACAATTGAAAAACGTTTGACCAGACCAGACCCGAAGTCTATTATCTCAGAAGTTTTTGGTGGATCCTTAAAAAATGTTCGAGTCGTGTTGCCGTCATTGGTGTTTCCTCCACCTTGTTTTTGAATATCTACTAAGATTCGCAATTCAGATCTAAGTTCATAATTCTTTTCTATTTTTGACTGCTAATTTCCCTTCAACTCCTCTTGCATGTAGATACATGTAGCAGTGCTTCCAAAAATCGAATGTTTGCATGAAGAATTTGTAAGCCGTATGTATAAGCAGCGGGGTCAGAAGGTTTTTGTAAGAAGAGTTCAATATTGTTCATGTCCTTAGGAGATGCCTTGCATAATTAGCAAACTGAGCTAGCTCTGTTCTCCATAACAGCATTACATGTTTTGCCATCTACCATTGTTTTGAAGTATGATTAACTAAAACAGTTTTGTTGTTAAAGGGTACCCTTGTGGCTTCTAGACAATTTTTTTCGGCTTCCATACGGTTGAACTCTCTTGTTATTGTCTCAACATTTTCCTTTGCTAATTCGAAACGTACTGGACAGCAGTATTTTGGAGAAGCTGTTCTTGAATTTATCCAGATATTTTCAGTCCCAGAATCAAATTCACTTATTTCTAAAGGAACTTGCCTCAGGATTTACCGAAAAGTTTTGCTTATAACGCGAGTGTCTTCCACTATCTTCAGATCCCCATTTCCACGAACATACTAAAGTATCACCGTTTTCTAACTGGTTCTCAAAAGTTTCAAGGTGTGCACCAGACAAACGTTGTAGTATCAAGTCTAACAATGGCTGTAGTTTAACTTTTGGTTACACTCCAATTTACTTCTAAAATAGTATCGTAGACTGGGTAAATATTAGCATTTCTTTCTTTTGCGCTTTTTCAAAGTTGCTTATATTGATGTTTTGTCAGTTTCAAATCGGTTATAAGGGCTAGGGCTTCTTCAGGTGTATATGGCTTGATCGTGTTCGGAGTTTCGGGATTCTTAAGCTTTTTAAGTGTTTTAGGAGAACACTCGACTCAACTCAATTAGCAAATGATAATTTTTCGACCGATCTTTCCATAAGATCTCGAATTTTTCATTTTTTTACCTCTGTTTCCACATTCCTGGAATTCGTTTTCCGGTCTAGAAATTGTTGGCACATGAATTTCAGGCAATGGAACTCCTTGACTTAAAGAGAATGGTCGCCCTGCAAAGGGCGGATTGATACTTGTAGGAGAAGAAAAAAGAATGTTGCTCCGAGTTTCGGCAATTTAATTAAGCATTATTTTAAAGATAATAATCCAACTTTCAAATGAAAAAAGTTTCACAATGTCACTTTATCGCACTTTTTTGTTATGGACCAAGAAATAAAATAAAAGTTAGCTCGTCACAACAAAAAAAAATGTACCAGCACATTTAGTTCATAGTGACAGAGCTTTACTAATTTTTTAATAAACATACTCTGAATTTAAAAATATTTACCAACAGCATACTCTAACATATATTTGCTATAAATAATTATCTCACATTTAGTTCACTATAACACTTTATAAACAATTTAAGAATTTTTTTTGTTGCTTCTCGCCATTTGGGTGGTTGACTTTAAGCCTGCCGATATTTTTTTTAATATATAGTAACAACATTTTTCTTTTCACTTATGACCAGCTAGTACTAAATCGGTCAGTGTGCGCCGTAGAAAAGACATTGAAAGTGTTTCACGTGTTCAATTTGGAAAAACAAGAAGACAACGTATAAACATTAGAAACAAATGTTACTGTGAAAGAAGTTTTGAACTTATTTCAAACAGAAAATGTAATGAATGATTTTAGTATGTCACGCTAGCAAAATAGCGACCCCTTCTATAGCAGCGTAGTTATTGAGGATGACTTTTGTTACTCAATCTTCCTGTCCCAAATAATTGCAAATGTCCAAAAGTCCAAAAGTTGCCAGAGATGGCGAACGCGAGTATTTATTGGATTACACCTTTTTCTTTCTTTTTCCATCTTGCTTCAATGAGCGGTTTAATTACGTTTTTATTCCTCTTGTGCATTGACATTTTTCGATTTTCAAGTATGCACGGATATACCTGCCTTCATATACATATCTATGGCGAAAAGAAATAGCATAAGCCGACTTATGTCGAAATTAAATATGTGATGACATTGGAATCTTCTGTGTTCATTTCATATTCCATTTATTTTTTGTTATGGTATCTCAAATGGCTACAAAGTTATAGCCGAGAGAATAACAGCCTAAGTGCGCACCTAACATGCGCACGTAAAAATAGTATAAGTCATGCACATCCTAAAGAAAGAAATACTTATGGTATGACTTTATCGTGTGCTGATCATTTGATATAACAGAAGAATAAGTTGAGTTGTTCTCTTTTTCCAAAATGTACTCTCTTACTCGTACTCTTGGGCACGTGTGGTATGTTTGTGCGTGTTTTCCTATTCGACGGTTTTTTAAAAAGTATGGAATACCACTAAAATAGATAGTAGAGCGATATCCACCACAAATACGCCATCAAGTTCTCTAAGCTTTGTAGACTTACCAGTGATGAAGCCAATTACCATACCAAGAACTACTAGGGGATGCACCAAGAAGAAAAAGAGCGAAAGCCTACAGGAAAATATGGTGGACAAACTACAATGAACTTCTCCTCTAATTAAAATAATGCGATCTTCAAATTTCGTAGGCAATAAATTGATTGATTGATAGCCTGTGTGGGCTATGCCACCATCCTGTTGAAACGAGAGATCACCCAGATCTAATTCATTCAATTTTAGAAAAAGAATAGCCGATCAATATGTTGCGGTAGCCATTCGCTGTAACTGTCTCTCCAGCCTCATCTTCGAAAAAGTACGGCCCAATGATGCCGCCAACCCATAATCCGCACCATACAGTTACATTTTTGGGGCGCCATTAGTTTTTAGTGAATCTAGTATGGGTTCTTCGTTCTCCAGAAACTACAAGTTTCACGTACCCAACCGTCCAAAACTGGACTTCGGACTTCGGAAAAGATCAAATTCGATGACAAATTGTCCTCTTAATCCAACACCCAGTTAATAAACCGGCGGCGTCTTATATAGCCCAAAGACTTCAATTGTTGTGTAATTTGGATTTTATAGGCGTGCTAATGAAAATTTTCTTTCAAAATTCCCCGTAAAGTGCCATAAGTGAGGCTCAATTGTTGACTTGGGCGACTAATTGAGGTTTTGAACACTTTCGCTCATAGTGGTGATGTACTGTCGTGTACGTGCTGGATGAGCATTCTGATATGAAGTTTGACCCGATACCGAACCAATTTCTTCAAAACCCTCCACCATTGCACGAATTCCGTACTCACTAGGGCCATTATGTTTTTTTTTTTTTTTTTTTTTATAATGTACGCGCGCCTAAGGGGTTGATACCCTTTTACTGGGCGGAAAGATAGAAGGAGGAGAAAGGAAAATTGTTTTTGTAGTGGTTTCAAACTCAGGTGTGTTTGGTTTCTATGTTTGCTCTCCAGGGGTGGGAGTCCGAATAGGACGGAGAGTTTCTCTTCACTCAGAGTGATTCGAGTGATTCGAGAATTCCCAGTATTTTTTTCATTGCTTGAAACTCTTATAACAGCCGAAAAATTGTTGTCCGAAAAATTCACGAATTTTACGAAATGTTGCTATTACAGATCGCCCATTTTCGTAATAAGATTGAATAATAAAAATGCGTTGCTGCGTGGTAAATCCAGGACTAAAATTGCCAAAGATTGTATGTCAAAAAGATCAACCACCTTGAACTCAGTAAATGGCAGTAATTGACACCATCTGTTGGCTTCTTAGGGTTGATTGAATAACCCTTTTTATGTATTTAATTCTTTACTTTTTTACAATATGCAAGCATAAACTTTTACATCCGTTTTACTGTAAAAAAGTCCAAGCGAATCAGCTGCCGGAATATATTTTTTCAACAAGCCGAAAGAATTTTCAATTTCATTTCAATTTTCATAGGACATCAACAAAACTTCCCTTAGAGGATATACTCGTATTGAAACCCCCAACAAATGATATTCCGCACCGCATAAGACTGGTAATTCTTTGCCGATAAAAGATAGCTGGAATATTCAGGCATCATGTAATTTGCTATTAGTGCCAATAAATCCATTAAGAAATGGCTTATCTGCATCGCATATTACGAGTACTTGGAGCGTCAGCGACAGGATATCATGCCTGTTATTATACGCGTATGTTGAACGTATCTTTCCAACAGGCTTTCTAATTGACATGACGCAGCCATAAATGCAACCTAACACGTTTGGAAAATTTGCTACCTGCAAAAATAAGTTGGAAGCACATTAATATACTGAAAACTGTATACAAACAAATGTAGGCGCCTATTAAAATTTCTGCGAGACATGTAGCTCTTCCTCTTGCGCCTTCGGAAATGCAATATGTTTTGTTTTGGATATGTTAAACATAAATTCCGAAATATTCCAAACGTTACACAGATTCCCAACCTATCTGTAGGAATCTTTGTTTCCCCCAAAAATATGATGAAACATGCGTACAAAGTAAACAGTTTTCAAAATAAAGACTTATTACCATAAAAACATGAACTTTTGAATATCTGCTGGAATCTCTTTGTTCCACCTCTTCTGGGATTTTTTTTTGTAAATTCTGACTTTGCAAATTTGTGTATCAAGCCGTAAGCAGAATGATTATGCACTCTGAAATGCTTCTGAAACTAATAACAACAATTGTTAACTTTTCTTCATTTATTATTAACAATAAACTTGCTTCCGTGTCCTCGTAATTTCCAATTACATTGATGAAATTTGTAATCCGATTTTTGGAAACACTGCCGAATAGAATTTCACTTCATCTGCTGATGATGACGTGGATGGCGACGGTATTTATTAATGTGATTCCATCTTCTTTTATTTTTTTAAATTAAGGGTGAACGATAAGAACGATAGGAAAAAATATTAAATAAAACAAAAACGGTGTGAGATATAAAATTGATTCTGGCTTTATTTTGAAGCTACGTTCATGCCATTGTATGTGAAAAGCACGTCATTCAAACTGCCGCCTCAGCTTCGCTGGTAGTGCTTCAAGCGATCGGTCCAATTTTTGATGACTCGGTCCAATATGTGCGGCGTTATTGCGGCAATAGCGGGACAAATGTTGGTCTCGAACTCGACCAAATTGGTTGGCTTGTTAGCGTAGACCAAGGACCTGACGTAGTCTTAGAGAAAATAGTCGGGTGATATCAAATCGCATGATTGCGGCGGTCAATTAATGAACGCTCGCCATGAGATGACCCAGTCGCCAAATTTCTCCTTCACAACTTCGGGCGTTGCGTCGCTTGTATGGCATGTAACGCCATCTTGTTGAAACAGCTCGAACAGCTATATACTTGAGACCATTGACGGTAGCGCTGTCTCCTCCCTCATTTTGAAATTTTTTTAAATGCATTGATGCTTGGCGAACATTTGTAGATTGACAAGGGTTCTCCCGACGATTCATAATAGACTTTTACAAGAGGGAAAACGAATCGGACATCCATCTTAAAATATCTTCTAATATACGGAAACAGGGAGAAAATGTCATCAACTTTTTCTATCGTATGCGGGCACCTGGACAAAATTACCGATTGAACGATCAGGCTATAATCAACTATATTCGTTACGGAATGAACCACAACGAACTGCAAACAGCACTGGCAGCAATGCACCTCACGCAATTGAACGAATTACGGAACACTATCGAACGTTTTTTCACCAATCGTCCAACAGGATCTTCAACCAACAGACTCCGGAAAACCATCCCAAAGATTGAGTACTCACCCAACGGTTCGTCAAGAATGACCACCGCATCTGAATGCCAACCAACCAGAACAGCCAGGTACTCCTCATCTCCAACCGTCTGCTATAACTGCTCCGAAACCGGTCACATATCCATCAACTGCACGAAGCCACAGAAGAAAACGCGATGCAATATTTGCCGAAGGACGACGCATTCGGAAAACAACTGTCCAGAACGAGGTCGCATGCCAGCAGTAAAGAATAACGTCCTACGGATCGCAAACGATAACGCTAATGGCAGTAACCGAACGAAAGATGTACAAATAAACAAACACTTGGTGCAGCCATTCATCGATCCAGTCAGCGATCGTTCGCTCATACAGTATTCGTTAGCACAAAACTTTGGGGAAATTGAACCGCACGACCCTTTCACATTAAATGGTTTCGCTAGCGGAAAGTGGTGTTGATGCGGTATCCTCTCTTCCTTGGAAATGATATCCTATGCAAAGACAACCGGCGCCTTATCATCGGAATGCCGTTTGGTTTGGTTAATGCGCCATGTGCGTTTTCCAAAGCAATCTCCATTTAGGAACGTGGACGAGATCATCATTCCGAGTTGCAGTGTGGAAGAAGGACTCCGTAGCCTAAAAGAATTTCTACAGCTACTAAAAGAAGCTGTGTTACGAGTAACTCTTCGAATTAGCAAATGTGTGTTCCTAGCGACCGAACTCACTGTTCTAGGACATCGACTGACCAAGAATGGAATAAAACCTAGCCACGAAAAAACATCAGCTATCGACGATTTTCCTCGACCTACAAACGTCACCGAATTGAGAAGATTTTTGGACTTGGTGAGCTATTTTAGAAAATTTGTTCAGGATTTCGCAAATTTGCCAAACCGTTGACATCGATGTTGAAGCAAGAGAGGGTAGAATCATTCGCATTCGCGAATTTAAATAAAATATTATCCAGCGATCCAATTCTCTAAGTTTACGATCCAGGGAAAATTTATGATGTCCACACCGACGCCAGATCATTCGCATTAGCTGGAATACTGTTTCAAGCAATAAATGATTCTGCCGAACGTAAGCCCGTTTTTTACTACAGCCGCGCATGCACACCAGCCGAGTCAAAATATTCAAGCTACGAACTCGAAGTGCTTGTGGTGGTGTAGAGTTTGGAATGCTTTCGCATATACCTCCTCGGTCGAAAATTTTGTGTCGTCACGGATTCCTCAGCTGTGAGCGCAATAAAAGACACGTCATCGCTTATTCCTCATGTAGCCAGATGCTGGTTGCGTCTGCGTGAATATGATTTCACGATAATTGATCGAAGTGCAAATAGAATGGCTCTTGTGGACCCTCTGAGCCGAATGCCTGTCGACGTTGGATAGGAGACCAACACTGTCGCCGCTTGTGTGGTGAGAGTTGAAATCTCACGAGATGACTGGATTGCCAGTAGCAAATCAAGATCCAAGACTTGCAATCATCGTCGTGGCATTGCAAGGGCGTGAAGGGATCAACGGAAGTGTGCAGTTACGACAACAATTCTGCTTGAAGGATGGCCGTTTGTTCCGGAATGACAAAGGAAAACTGAAGCTGGTCGTGCCATCAGCCGTCCTATGGCGAATCGTCAAGTATTTGAACGACGACATGGTACATTTCGGTGTGGAAAAGGTTCTGCAACGAATTAAAAAGAACTTGTGGTTCAGACGAATGCGGAACTTCGTTAAATCTTACATATCCGCATGCATCGAATGCTGTTATCACAAAAGAGTGCCGAGTGCGGTAGAAGCAAGGATACACGTCGTGGATCACTAAGGTCCTTTTCCACGAAGCCGACGAGGTTAACCCTACAACATCGGTGTTGCCGATGCTTTCAGTAAGCACATAATTATTGAAGCAGTAAGGGACACGAGAAGGAAGATGTCATCATCAGCGATCGGAGAAGCGCTTATACTGCCAAAGAGTTTGAGGCCTTTTGGCGGTATAATAAAATTCGACACATATGGACCGCCGTTCGGAGGCCGAGGACTAATGGCCAAATCGAGAGGCTCAACTAAAGTATTTTGCAGTATCTCCGGACATCAAGCGATGTACAGCACAATTGGGACTTAGAACTACGGCAGTTACAATGGTCAATTAATACGCAGCGAAATTCAACAACTGGATAGAGTTGAAATGAAATAGTTGTTGACTTCAAGCTGAAGGACATCGGTGTTAATCATGATGAGGAAAACCTTGAGTCAGTCAACATGCAGCAGCGACAAGCAGATGTGTCTCGTAGGATCCACGAGGGGAAGGAGACGCGAAAGACAAACATCCAACAACATACAATGAAGGTGACCTGGTAGTAGTGGAAAGTGTTCCATCGCAGACTGGTGAATCGCAAAAATTGGAGCCGAAGTACAAAGGACCGTACGTTGTTTAGAAATGTCTTCGACAGGATCGCTATGTTCTGGGTGGAATCTAGACCGGCCGACAACAACGAAAGTTTTCAACCGTGATGACGAGCGACAAAATGAAGCCATGGTGTTTACTGGGACCAGAGGTTGACGACGACGATGAGCGAGATTGAGTCTGGAGTCGCGGACGACTCCATGTCAGGAAGGGACGAGCTGTCAGCTGAAGGTCACCACCAAGATAAAATGTAAGAATGCACACCACGACAGGGCTGTCAACCGAGAAGGGCGCCAACGGGACGCCTTGATCAAGTACAGAGGAATAGTGGGTCACGAGAATAAGTCGTTTGCTTCTTAATTGTTCTTTTTCTGTGTTTTGTTTTTTTGCGTTTTAAATAAAAATCTAATGTAAACAACGAATCGTGTTATTCCTCGAAACGAACGCCGACACAGGAAACTTTTCTAC
The DNA here is from genome assembly GCA_949129095.1 of Volucella bombylans. NCBI lineage: Eukaryota > Metazoa > Arthropoda > Insecta > Diptera > Syrphidae > Volucella > Volucella bombylans. The sequence continues at coordinate 389,299,605 of OX422140.1, forward strand.
GGTGCGACGAATTGCCTGCAAACTGAAGCCATGATGACGACCGAACTCATGACGAAATTCACGTTGCGTATTTACTGGCATTTCGATAATATTTTTTAATAATTTCCGCACGTGAAATGGCAAACCATACCGAATATTTTGACAGCTAGATATCATTGGTAACTTTGACAGCTGCTGAAACATAACAATTGGAAAAACTATCATTTGCTATCTGATCACCCGACATATTTGTATTTGCTGGCGAATCAATATGAACACTCAGAATAATAAATTGGCCAAATGCAGCCGATAGCACGAAAACAGAAATCTAGTTTGACACACAATACAGTTTGACGCTTATGCATATTTATATTTTTTTGTACACTTTGACATAAAATCCAGGAGAGAAATGTTGATGATTAGAAGCCTTTCTGTCCACACTATCGAAAACGCCATAACATCAGAGCATGGATGTTCCCTTTTATGTCAAGACATGAGTGTGGATGAAAATCAGGGTATGAATTTGACATTTCGTGTATGAGTATAAAGGAGGAAATAATTGTTCCTGTTGTTGCATGTTGTCGCATGAACATCTGCTGCAAAATTAAATGTTTTGACATAATTTGTCCAGCCAAGACAGAAAGAATTTTTCAGACTAGCTGTCAGATACTAAGTCTGTCTCACGGAGATGGGCTGTTAAGACACTATGTACCTACTTTCAAGTGAGGGTTTCGAAGGAGTTGCATCAAAATAGGGCATAGAGCGGTAAAGAAAAAGTGAGTGAGCGCTAATGTTTTATGCAGATACAACAAACATAGCGTAGATAATATTAAAAAATCAGTTACATGGCATCTTGTGCAAACAGAATATTGGAATTGGCGCTGGTAAGAAATCTTGAAAACAATGACGTTGCTCTACATGGCTCCAGGAAATATTGAGGGTAAATTAAAATTTAGTTGGCAGTTGAAAATAGTAGTTTTATACCTCCTTCGTATTTAGGAAGTTAGTATGATTAATAGTCTATTTCAGTTTAGTTCTAAGAACACAATATTGGGAGAGTTGATTCTTCTGAATTGAGCAATAGAAGTTGATATATATAAGGAATACCTTTACATCCCTCCAGTATTTTGGCGCATATCCATACTGATGGTACTGCTGCATAGTCTTTTTAGGAACTGTTTGACAGCCTGCTTTGTTTTTTGATGCATGATTGGTAAGATTCCGCCCAGTCCCGGGGATTTGTAAGCGGAAAAGGAGTCTATGTCCCAGCTTTTTTTTTTTCTTCTAGTATCCCCTCTAGGAAAAATGTGTCTATATCTACTACTGGTATCGGGATAGGAGTGGATCCTAGACATTGGGACAGCAAGAGTCTCAAAGCTTCAGTGTTGGATTTCGTGCAACTACCATTTCATACTAGTTCTAAGTTACAAGTTCTAAGTAGACTCTAAGTTCCTCAGATATTAGTGGGAGAACCAATTTGGTTCAACTGAACTGTTATATCAGAGGCACAGAGGCACAGAGGCACAGGGAGACACTCTTACTGTTTTTCGCTAAACGAAAACTTAAATAATTGGAAACACTTTATGCCACAAAAATTGCTTCGAGTTTAACTTTATAAAATACCAAACTATACACGCACTCGAAAGCGTCACACGCAACATCGTCCCGGACCTAGTTTATTGATGATAAACCTGACCCCCTAGTAAATGAAAAACGCGATTTAGGTGTTATCTGTGTGTTACAATGAACTGAATTGCCCGTATAGATAACAAAATAAGAAAGGGCAACGCCGCTTTCGGTTTGGTCAAACATTGGTCTAAGGAATTCTTCCGACCCATGCGTTACTAAATCATTTTCCAATTTTGTTCTGGTCTAGTCTGGTCTTCCCTGGACTGAAACCTTTAACCTTCCACCACACCTCGATCGACTGAAACTGATAGAATTATGCCACCTTACAAAACGTCGTGCAGTTGGTGATTTTTTTTGTTCATTAGATTTTAGTTAGTAATAGTGATTCCCCTGCTCTGTTGGAACTCATTTCATGTCAACACATGAAATCTTAGATCTGTTCCTCTCATCTCTATTCATACCCATTGAAAGAATTATGGATACCATGAACGCATGTCCGAAATGCTACGCGAAGTCAACTCAACTCTATTCAACCTATCTTTGACTTTCTCCTATCTAAACTCTCCATTTAGGCTGCCATTTACTATTCATATGCCTCATGACCAATATATGTATGTAACACTTATCAAAATTGTTATCTTCAAAGTTTAGTATTCAAGTTTTTGCTGGCATTACGCCTTATAAATCTATCCGGGGTGGACCCAGGCCTCAATCAATCAAATATTAAACAGTTCACAAACGATTCCTTAAATACAATACAAAAAGATAAATTGCAGAGTGGGGACACAAGAACATTTGGAATATTAACTAGTTCTTATGATGCTTCAGCTCGTCGTTATAATGCTATAGACATTTGATGACAGTTTCTGCCCCCTTTGAACTGAAATCCCTCTTCACTCATCAGATGAAGACTGTAAAATTTGGCCAAATTTAATTATTGTACAACAATTTTCATCTTTTTCTCGGTAACTCTCCTAAAACCACTTTAAATTACAGTTTTTTTTTTTTTGCCAATCAAAAGTGTTAGATACAATACTAATGTTTGCCCTATCACTATCCGGTTGTCCGTCACAGATAGCTTTACCTCCAAGCATTCCGATATCTCCTACCAGCATGCAATAAGAGCGCGTGGCTATGGTGTCAAAAAAAAAAACCATTTTAACACACAGCTTTGGGGCGTGAATACCAGAAATTCCAATAAAGACTCTCCATCGCCCAGTCCATGGAGCAAACCCTTGTCATCCACTTATCCTTCTTTTCCAGGATTTATTGCACACATAGCCATGGGTGTAGATCAACCGTTTTCTATTCGCATTTAACATCCTTCGTCCTTCTTCATATCGCTACCCAGTCGGTGATTCTGCCAAAAAGAAGAATGGAAAGAAAATACCAATTTTATTGGTGTTGCGAGCTTTTTGATGGTCAAGCGGGAGAATCGAATCCATGCATCCGGAAAGGCCACCAAATAAAAAAAAGTTTTATTGAAGAAAAAAAGACTTGAAACTCCACACATTGTCATACTGTTTCTACGTATAGTTATGTAAGAGTATCTACGTTTGTTTGTAACATTCACACTCTCATCAGAATCTGAAAATTGTAATATTTAATTTCATGAATTCGACGGCGGAAAACGAAACAGGGTATTCCGATGATTGGATTCCTGGCAACTATTCAATTGGACTCTGCTCTCATATTAATACACTTAACAAAATATTGGTTTTCGAGGATTATTATTCCGAATGCAGTTGCTGACATGCAAGTGAAAAAAGCCAAATACTCGTGCTGGTCATTAATAAAAGATGCAATTTTGGGGACCAGGAAGTGGGTGGCTTTAACGTCGTATTTGCGTAAGGCCTGCGTAATTAAAAGATAGGAAGCACGAGTAGTATTTTGTTTTAATTTTCGAATATTTTATTTTTATTTGACTCCCGAATCGCCGAACTGAACCATGAATGATATGAGAACTGATTTCCGGAAGACTCAGTATTTTCATTTAATTCGTTCATCCTTACGTAAGCCACAGTTTCGATACTGAATCAAGATGAAGTATGCTGTTGTTCTTCATATGATTGATGAAGGGTGATTTAAAGAATTGTAACCTACTATGCCGAGAACTGGCCATCAATTCGTGGGTGTCAAACCCGGTAACCCAAACGTATTGGTACATATTTATTTTTGTCCAATTATAAGTAGGTAATACTGGCATTTTATAAAAACTTTCACCTTTGTTGGGGAAATGTGCTATTCGGTCAATTCCACAGATCTCTTTTCCACTCAACCGACTAACATGTTTCATTGTACCCACATGGCCGCACACACAGCGACGCTCACGTGGCTGCAACACAATTAAGTTTGACACACAGACCTTATTTCGTGTTGCCACCTCAAAGCCCTTACACATTGCAACAATTTCCACTGAACAACTATTAAGTGAATATTTGCGGAAAACGCTCACAAATTATCGTCATCTAACCATCAATTAAAACAGCAAACCAACTCAAACACTACCGCCATCCAGCATATACAATGCCGCAACTTTTGCTTTGTTCAACTTCTTTGTTGTCAAAAAAAAAAATTGCCATCCATTTCTGTGCTCTAATATGTTGACGATTTTCCGGTAGCGCACACTAATTATTCGAAAATGTTACCAAACGACCAAAAAATTCAATTAACCGTCATTTTATTCGCCCACGTGGTTTTTACACATAAATCATACACACATTCTCAATATTGTTGGCACCATTTTTTCCTCGTTATTGGTGGATGTTTTAATTAAAACTTCTAACCTGTACCTGGCTTAGAGATACGTTTTCCATGATATTTTCACGGTTCTGAGCCGATTTAACTGGTCTACTTGTGACAATTGGCACATGGTAGGCAATCAAAATTGCATGCCCTTGTTATTTTTTTTATCGCTGCGATAAATTTAATTAACTTTTGAAAATAAAATTGACAAAAATGTGTCTATGTCATATGTTATGTGGATATAATTTTTTTCTATTCAAATACGATATCTTTTGCTTTATTTATTTGCATACTATTGTAACTTGTGCATTTACCTTTTGGCCATTACTAGACCATGTGGAACTCTCGACTTTGTACTTTCTGTCAAAGAGGATGTTAATTAGAGCGACTTTCTGAAAGATGAAATTTATATGATTGTCAGTGAGCTGCATTTGGGTAAGTCCTAGAGTTAAGGGCATAATTTTGAACACACAAGCCAGTATAACCTGAATTCACGAAGAAAAGAAAAGTTTCTATCTATCCAGATCAGCCAAATAACCTGACTGCAGTGAAATCTCATAGAATAGAGTTATGCCTTATTCAAAGTTTTGGGCTGACAGATAGTCGATTTGCCTACAACCCAACTTCCTTAGGCACAAACAAGTAGCCTGCTATAGATAAAGTGAAAAAGCGATTAGGAGTGATATCGTCAGTTAAAATGCCTCAAAACCTACAAAATTATATGGTGCAAAGCAGATATCACTTCTATCCACGTAGTACGATGGAATGTGGCGGGAGGAAAAAGTGTTGAAAACTGTAATATCTATAGGGTTTTCCAATAATTACTTGACAACTTTTTTTTAAATAAAACGCAAACCATTTGAGATATTTCAAAAATTTTATTATAATCGGTGATCATGGCGCGATAACGCTGACCATTCACAGTAACGTGATGATCGTTATTGTCGACGAAAAAATATGGCCCAATAACGCCGCCGGCATGCACACCGCACCAAACAGTTATTTTTTGTGGATGAAGTGGTGATTCATGAAGCACATGTGGATTTTCACCCGACCATTAACGCATTTAACGCATATTTTGCTTATTGACGAACCCATTGAACCAAAAATGAGCTTCGTCACTGAAGATGATTTTGCGATGAAATTCATCATCTTGGCGCATCTTCTCCAGAACCCAATCGACGTTGCTCGTTCGTGTACTTTACCAGGATGAAAATGTTGAGCTTACTGAATAAATTGACAGTGACAGTTTGATGATTAGTGAAAGAGTGCGTTCAGAAATTAAATTCAAAGTTTTCAAGTCCCTATTGGAAAAGATGATTGGGATAGCGACCGGAAACAGACATTATTTGACCTCTTTTTGGGTGGCTTTAGTATCAGATGTAGACCTATCAACTCTTGTTTTTAATGCCAAGTACTCCTATACATGCTCCTTACCATCCTTGAGTATTCGTGCGTAGATGACAGCTGCATATGCCTCTTCAGAGGCATCACTGAAACCATGTGCACTTCTATGAATTCATCGCATGTGATCCATCTTAACATTTCAACGTTCTGTAATTTGATTAGTTCACTCAGCAGTTCTATCCATTGTCGTTTTATGTCTTCAGATAGTGGTTTTGTATGCTGAGTTAGCTCAGGTAGGTTTATTTTAATTTAGTATAGTTTATTTAATTCCCAGAGTTTTAATGGGATCTAGCGTGTCAAAGTTGGGGAGCAAATTAACTTCTCTTTCGTTTTTAGGAACGTGCTCCAAAATCGGCCTTAAATTGCTTGCCTATTTTAGAATATCTCTTTGTACTCGTAAAATAAGAGCATTATTTAATAATTAGCATAAGACTCAAAATGCAAGTTGCTGTAAGGACGGCATCGCTAGATATGGAGCTGATGCTATATCAAATGTTACCGTGTTAAGTGCGTAGATTTTTATGGGCTTATAAGTTGTGGCTCTCCACAAAATGAGCTGATATAGAGTGTCTCTTTTTGCCATGGAAATCTGGCTGTACATCATAGATTTATCTGCTACGAAAGCTACCTTAAATTTTCGCTATTTGGCTATTAAATCAAGGATATCTGGTTATAATCGAGGTTCAATATCAAATAATCATTTATTGAAGTTCCATTCGCTGTTTTATATGAAGCGTCAAAGACCGCTCGAAGCTTCGTTGTTGGACTTTTTGAAGATCGGGTGATGTTGCAGGAAATAGTGGTATCCACTTGCTGATTCCATCTTTGGTGTGACTTCTTACATGTGGCCAAGTTTTACGTATACTTTAAGGCAGGTACTGCAGGCTTCTTGTAACTTCTTGTTGGACGCAAGGCGTTTCTCTACCTGGAAAAATCTGGCCATCAGCTCTCTTAGAACTCCCCAGAATTGGTCGGATTACGTCTTTGAATGGAAGTTGGACTTCGCACCTACCATCCTCCCTTTTTTTAATTGTCTGCTGAAAATGTTGTTGACATTTTTCTTCCTCCTGTATCAGCTTCCTTTCGTCTAAATCTTCTTCGATTTCCCAGAATCGCTTGAGTTGTGCGTCCAACGAATTGAAATGGTTTTGCACCGTCAAACATTTTGGATGTATGTTTATACCTGTCGTTCTAATAAGAATCCATCCTAGTTCACCAGTGCCCCTTTTTAACCGTTTACTATCCCTTCTAAAATTATCGATCCGTAGACATCGGAACCTACGAGTATCAATAGATCAATCTTCCCTGGGGTATTAAACCAAGGATCACCTAATTTCAGATTGCAAATGTGGCTCCACATCTAATTTTGGATCATATGTACTGGTGACATCTATGTAAGATGAGGGAAGACAAACGCCCTAACATCAAAACAAAAGCATGTATTGGAAAATGAGAACAGTGTAAGGTCGAGTTAGTTTTAGTTTTTTTTTTTTTTTAGTTTTAAATGCATTTTTATTTTCTTAATCACTAACTATTATATACTAACAAAAAATGCTTAAATGCTAGCTTACAATTACTTAACAATCTTATACTAACTTACTGGCCCCACACAGGCACTCTAAGCTACTCTGAATACTTATATCTATGTCTTTCGACTGCATTTATATTTTCTTTATGGATATTTATTTTCTATACTTAAGGCTAAGAAAAAATTTGTTTACAAAAACTTAGCATATGGACATTTTTTTCGTTTTTATAAAAACTTAGTATCTAACTTAAAATAAACCTTAGCCTACCTAACCTAAATGTACAATACACACATAAACACACATAGACATTATACACAATCATATACATATATCAGTATACACCTTTGTATACACTAATATATGTATATATTTCTTAAATGCTAACCTAAACCTATGTAAGCTGGCCATCGCTATTCACCGAGCAAATAGATTGGTCAGCTCTGCCTCATTAGTGAGGCTGGTCCATAATTGACGGAAACGACGACGGAACATCTTCTCCATCATTCAACCACCAGAAATGCTGGTGTTGCCGAACGACATCCCTCTTATCGCGATTCCCCACCGCCCTACTGAACCTGAGACGATCCACACTGCCGTGTGCGACGTCTCTGTTGTAGTTGAGTCTCCTGTCCCCAGCTGTCCGAGCGACATGGAAGATTAACGGAACCGCCGATCTATCCTGGATCAACCCTATCTGATCTAGGTAGAGGAATGCTTCCGGTGGAACGAAGCCGTGAGATCGCACACTCTCGTGGTAAAGGTAATTGGGGTAGTAAGCCCCAGATATCAGGTTATTCGTCGAGGTCATTGCTCTTGCAATGTGCCTTCGAGTCAGCTTAATTACGAAGTTGTCCACTCGTATTAAGTTCGCCCTGTTGTACAGGATCTCATTAGGATCCCAATCCCAGATCCCAAGGGATCTGACTACATTTCGACAGGCAAGAGGCTGTCCGTGCTGTCCAATGATTGAGAACTTTCGCCAATTTTTTCTGGTATCCCTAGAGGCTCCAGACAACGGCGTCCTAAAGAGAAAGTTGATTTTCAACTTCCAGTCATCGCAAAATCGTCTTATCTTATCGAAGTCACGCTGTAAGAGAGTATTAATAACCTCGATTTTTGAACCTGTTCTGTACGCTATCAAATCGTCTGCGTACGCAATAGTATGGGGAAGTGAACCTATCAAGTCGCTTGTAAAAATGTTGAATAGGATCGGCGAATTGACCGCGCCTTGCTGAAGACCATTTTTAATTTGAAATATTCTGACAGAAGTCACATAGCCATTCTTCACGATGAACTGTCTGTTGTGTAGCATATTATAAAGAATGTACAAGAGTGGTTTACTGATCCCAAACCCAGTCAGCTTATAGAAAAGACCCTCTAACCATACGGTGTCGAAGGCCTTCTCCAAGTCAACAAGGCAGGCACCAGTGCACTGTGTCTTGCCTTTGTTCCATTGGATATCGGACACCAGTTTAGACGTGGCATGTGAGATATCATGTCCCGCCTTAAAACCGAATTGATTATCCGGAACTATATGTTTGCCCTCAACCCACCTAGACAGAGCTCTATTGATTACCTTTTCAAAAACCTTACTGATATACGACCAGATAGTGGGAGGTACCTGTTGAGTTTTGTCCCAATCTTGTGACATTCGCAGATATATTTGCGTTCTCAGTAATGAAGGAAGCTTCAGACCCCGGATCAATCAAAGCTCTGATAATGTGCTCCTAACCTTTCTTCACAATCTTGTTGTGTTTGTGGGGAGAGCTTATGAAAAATTATATAAATTAATAGACTATCCCATGAATCTACAGCCAACCCCAAGTTAGAGACAGCATGTATGCATTCAATGCTAGTATCGTGCAGGGACTTTAACCCTAAAGCTGATTCGTAAGCGATAATTCTTAGTTCTATTTACATTTTAAGTTGAGTATTGAATAGTTGTCGTTTGTTTTGAAATCTTTCCGGAATTTTCCAAGCAGATGCATAGCTTTTGTCATCTATGGGGAGATGCTGAATTAGTCGTGCAGCCTCCCCACACACAGAAGTTTTTAACTATTACAATTTTTGTATATCTGATAATTTAGCGTTCGAATGTATCATACTTAGAAACAAATTGTAAAATTCGCACCAATCTTCGAATTTGCCATTAAAAGTCATAATTTCAATTTGTTGTAGACGTATGTCCGAAGACGAAGACCTTTTTGTTTTCAAACGAGATGCGTCTGATATACACTGGTGACCTTCAAATAACTTGTCGATTTCGTCATGCAGTTGACTACTGAAGGTGAAATAAATTCTTTTATTATTATTCTTATTAATAATTATTAAAATTATAGTGATATATCCCCGCTTTTCCCGTTTGAACATTTCGTCAATCTCCGTTAAGCATGCGGTAAGATACCCCTTTGACTTTCGCTACGCGTTATCTTCAAAAAATCTTTAGAGATTTCACTTAGGATGTCTTCTTGTCCTTCAATGTACTTAGCTAGTTTCGACATTTTCATAAATTAAAGTCTAACACAAGTACTGATTTAAAAGTATACCTTTTTTCTAACTTATCCCTTGATATTTTATTTGATTATATTTTTTATACACTTAATGGGTTAATTAAGGTTTAATTTACAGATGTAAGATTATAAAAGGAAAGGTTAAAATTCCTATCTTTATTCTCAGCTAACTGAATATCTTCTGAATTCTTGGCTATTGTTCTGCACTTAAGGTTGTCCTCCTTAAGGCTTTGAAGTCTCGATAGTTTTAAATTCGTTGATGAAATGTTATTGCAGGATAATACGAGGGCGGGTCAATAAGTCCGTGACTTTTGGAATAAAACATAGATTTTTTGATAAAAAAATAATTTTGTTTTTCAACGTAGTCTCCCTTGAGCTCTATACACTTTGTCCAACGCTTCTCCAATTTTTTTATCCCTTCCAAAAAAAATGATTTGTCGAGGTCCTCAAAATAGGCCTTTGTTTGCGAGATGACTTCATCATTGGAGTCAAATCTTTTTCCACCAAGCCATTTCTTCAGGTTTGGGAACAAGAAGTAGTCGCTCGGAGCCAAATCTGGAGAATAGAGTGGATGAGGGAGCAATTCATAGCCCAATTCATGGATTTTTGCCATGGCAACTGCACATGTGTGCACCCTTGCATTGTCTTGGTGGAAAAGAACTTTTTTCTTGGCCAAATGAGGTCGGTTTTTTTTCAAATCGTCATTGAATCGGTACAATAAGTTGGCATAATATTCCCCATTGATTGTTCTTCCCTTTTGAAGGTAGTCAATGTGGATTATCCCGCGTGCATCCCAAAAAACAGTCGCCATAACTTTATTGGCTGACAAACCCACCTTGGCCTTTTTTGGCACCGATTCACCCTTAGAAACCCACTGTTTTGACTGTTGTTTGTTCTCTGGTGTGTTGTGATGGATCCATGTTTCGTCCACGGTTACAAAACGGCGCAAAAACTCCTCCATATTGCGATTAAACAACGCCAAACCTTCCTGTGAAGTTGTTACACAAAATTCACTTTTTTCCATTTTCTCCTCAAATTAGTGAGTAGTCTGATAAAAATAGCTGTCAAACACAAACTAACTGACGCAGCAAGTTTAAATTTTGACAGGAGTCAACTGACAGATGCCTGTTGACAGGAGCAGTGTTGCTGTTTCAGTAAAGAGGTCAGAAATTCAAAAAGTCTTATTGACTTATTGACCCGCCCTCGTAGCGCACGCTATTGTTGCGGATGTTCTTCAATCCGTGTGATACGGGAAGACCGTCCGCCAATGTTCGATATTACTTTAAATTTATCAGCACTTTTATTTAAAAAAATATATATAAATCTGCAAGTCCGACTATTTAACTCTCGAGGGACCATGTTCCGAATCGTTTAAATATTCGAAGCTCAAATTACTGTTAAAATAAATTTTCAAATATTGCAATGGACAATTAGATGAATTTCCGTTGTGGAGCACAAAATAAAACGTCGTTAGTTGTACGATATAAATTTTATTTTTCCTTCCTAGAGACGTTTTGGTAAGTGAGTCAGTGTACAGAAATCATTAACTTTTTACCTCGGTTCTACTGGGATAGCTGATTTGTATTTATTAGGTCGTTGGCCCCTTTATATACTTAGGACTTCCTACATAACTAGTTATGTTTTATCAGTGCCCCGTATAAAGAGCTTGTTGACACAGTGTGATATCCCCTTTCAATTTGGCCATCATTATATGGCTATCACCATTAATAACATTTTCGAAGGTTATTGATAGAGATAGAGAGAGAGAGAGAGAAAGAGATAGCTGGAATTTTGGTTTGACATATTTTGACATGTTTGGTTGTTGGAGCTATTGTTTTTTCTCTGCAAATAATAATCCAATGCACAAACCTTCGTTCGTCGTGTCAAAGTGTGTCGTGCCTTATCCCTGTGGTAATTTTTAGTTATCTACAAATTTGTAAATAATAGGCTTTTATAAAATTGGTGAACACTTATGTGATGCATTTAAATGATTGTTGGGAACCAACAGTACCTAAAAATGAATATAATCTGGCCTTAGTGAATATGCCTTCAAATCAGACTTAAAACAAATGGGTTCGTCCTGAGAAAATTTCCTGCATATGACCGAAGAAGAGTGGAAATCTATACAAGTTGCCGCCGGTTGTTCCAAAAGAAACCATCCCAAAATTTCGCAATTTCATTCAAATATGCCGATAAAGTAGTGAAGTCACTATTTACACTTCAAAGGAATCGGTCCACACTTTGAATTATTATCAAGACATGAAATATCATTAAATAAAACGCTGCTGCAACAATTCGCCGCTTCCAAGATCAAATAGAGATACACCCTCGTAATTTCAAGACGAAAGTGGAATTGAAGGAAATGATTGATAAAAAGTAAGAAATTCCCAAAGTTTCCACGACGATGGGATTACAAACGTTTCGAATGGATGTTGGAGCAGTTAGATTTGGTTTATAAGCCATCACTAAACAAATTCCATTGGATTACACGAAAAGAGTCCTTGCGTAAGTGAACCGATATTCATTGCGAGAACATGTCCTGAAAAATAACAAATACCATTTTTGGAGGAAATATTAAAGACCCTCGAATTCATTCTTAAAGAACAGCAAGAATGTCAGGTAGCAGTTATTGTGACCATGGAGGAGATCAACACAGTCAAGGAGCAATTGGCGGAATTAGTAAAAACCCGCGAATCACTAAAGAGCGAAGTTAAGAGCTAAATATGTTAGCGTTTTTGGCAGCACAGTGCAAAAAGACACTCTAGATGAAAGGAACTCGGAAAACAGACTCATGCTAATTGACTCTACTGCGCAGAGTAAAACGAATGTATGGGGAATGAGCCTTATGATTACAATTCTGACTTCAATCAGACTGTGGATCCCCACTCTATAACCTGTCTGGAAGATTTCGAAGTAGCAACAGAAAACGACGTTGTCCAATGCATAACAGCTCTTAAATCCAATTCCATTGGTGAGGATAATATTTCAATACGGTTTGTCAAGCTCATTCTACCCCAAATTGCCTCTCATCTCACCCATGCAGCTAACTGGTGCATAACAACATCAACTTTTCCCTCGATTTGGAAAGCTGCTGTTGATTTAGACTGATTAGCATTCTCCCTTGCTGATCAAAGTTCCTCGTGAAAATAATAGCCAAATAAATTGCCGAGCATTTAACGTCCAATAAATTGCTGAGTGATCAGCAATCTGGTTTTAGAGCTAACCACAGTTATTCAACAACAATGTTCAACCTATTACAGGAAATCAACCTTCAAGGAAATCAAATAACCTTGATGAGCTGGCCTTTCTTGTAAATGAAGAGCTAAAACATCTAAAGGTATACTTGGACAGTTGAAAATGGATTACAACTAAATTCAACACAATCCCAGGTGATTCGGATACCGCTGAACAAATTTGATCTGAATGTATTGCCTGATTTATATCTTAACGAATTCACACCCGGCCCAGATGGCCTCCCTGCCATATTTCTTAAAAAATGTTCTTCCTCTCTTTCCCTTGCCCTTTCTAATCTCTTCCGTCTATCCCTTTCACAAGGAGAATTTCCTCAGGTTTGGAAAACCTCCTTCATAACCCCGATCCACAAGAAAGGATCAAAGAATGAAATAACCAACTATCGTCCCATCGCTAAACTCTCCCATTTACCCAAACCCTTCGAAAGTATTTTGTATGCAGCTCTAAGCTTCCAATGCAAATCACTTATTTCCCCTAGACAACATGGCTTCTTAAAAGGTAGGTCAACCACCACAAATCTCGTTGAATTCGTATCCTTTGCCCTCTCTGCCCTAGAGAATGGCAATGAAGTCGATGTAGTTGCAACCGATTTTAGCAAAGCCTTCGATAAAATCTCTCATCGGTTAATCATCTTTAAATTGTCTACCCTCGGCTTTGAACCCATATTGTTAAAATGGATACCCTCTTACCTCGAAAACCGTTTTTACAGTGTTCGTTTTAGGTCAGACCAGTCCGCTCCATTTTTGGCCACCTCTGGAGTTCCACAAGGCAGCCATCTCGGTCCCCTTCTTTTTATATTAACCATAAATGATCTCGATATGATCATCAAACACTCGTCTGTCTCTCTTTACGCCGACGATACCAAATTTTTCAAAACCATTTCCTCTCCCCATGACTCTTTCCTCCTTCAACAAGATCTTGATAGTTTCTCGATCTGGTGCCTCAAAAATTCTTTGGAACTTAACATCGCCAAATGCCAATCCATTACCTTCTCACATAAGTGGAACCAATCTCCTCCCCGACTCTATCTTCTCCATAACCAACCTATCTCCTCCGTACAGTCTCTTCGCGACCTCGGCATTTTGTGTGACAGCGAGCTCAACTTCCATTTACATATGAATGAGATAATCCTCAAAGCCAACTCTGCACTAGGTTTTGTAAAACGGTGGTCCAAAGAATTCACCAACCCATACGTGACCAGGTCCCTCTATATTACCTTTGTTCGCAACCTCCTAGAGTACGCCAGTCAAGTATGGTCCCCATATCATCGTGTTCATATCTCGAGAATTGAAGGCATTCAGCGTCGTTTTCTTCGATTTGCTCTTCGAGGTTTGCCCTGGGACGATCCTTTTAATCTGCCCCCCTATCAAAATCGTCTCAACCTTATCAACTTAAACACCCTCGAAGATCGCAGAGATGCAGCAGACTTTCTCTTCATTCATCGACTCCTTTCAGGTCACGTTGAATGCGCGTCCCTTCACAACTCCATTTTCCTCAACACTAACCCTCGTAATCTACGTACCCCTAGACTCTTCTATCTACCAACCCACCACACCTCCTATGGCGCGAACGAACCAATCTCCCGTATGCTACGTCAAATCAACTCAAACCCTACCGTCTTTGACTTTCACCGCACCACTTCCTACCTCAAATCTGTTCTCCTTCACCACTCCAACCAACCTTAGTTTTAAGTTTAATTTAAGTTTATTTTTTAAGTTATAGCTTGTATTAAGCCGAATAAATGGGGGCATTCGCCCCCACCAAATTAATTAAATTAAATTAACACTTTGGCTGCCAGTGTGATCACAACAAGATCATTCCGCAAAGGCCAGTGTACCACCGGTGATCACATCAAAAATCTTTCCCAATGTGCCAGGCAGGAATACACATGTTAGGATGAATTAACGGCTGTAATCTTTTGCACCAGATATGTGATTTGAACATGTTGTTTCATAGTGATCACCGGTGATACATTGGCGTTTAAAACTAAACATTTTCTATTTTTTGTGCACCTGTATCACACAGATTCTAAAGAAGTTAGAGGTCGGAGTAGACGTGCTTTTGTATTTTCTGCTTTATATTAAGAATTAGTTAAAGAAATGGAACCCGAAATTGTTGAAATGCTGGAAGTGGCAGAAAGTCATAGTAGTGATAGTTCGGGCGATTTTAGTGCGGATGAGGACAATCTTTACATCCCGGATCACGATAGTGATGCAAGTGAAATCCACAACAAATACTGGTGCACTTGTGCCCTCAGAAAAAGAGAATAAGATTGGTGAGGATATTCTCAAACCTGACATAATCTTGGAATAAAATAAATGCAAACATTGTACACATTTCATAAGTTTTATTAATTCTTGTAAACGATTTTTTTACTGTTTTTTTTAAATCCAGGTATACCATGATAAATAAGCAAGCTACTTTAGTCCTCTCCGTAAAACTATCCGTTGATTCCACAAAGTTGCTTTTGACTTACTTTTAAATACGGCGCTTACAAATGCTAATATACTATACAAACAAAACAATCCGAAAATGAAAATAGGTGATTTTCGTCAAAACATTTTGTATTCAAGTGGTCTAGATGAATTATTTATTGCCCGAAGACCTAAAGGAACAAAACATGTTTTAACAACATCAACTGCACTCACAAAAGATGGAAGGCGAAAGAGACAACGATGCGAGAAATGCTATGCCGTGTTAAAGGCTACAATGTCGACAGAAATTGCGAGGAAGAAGGCAAAGCTTGTAGATAGATACATATTGTTCAGAGTATCCTCAGAATACATTAAAGCTCATTAGGCCAGATTTTTTTTATTGATGTTTATTATTTTTTGTTATTTTTATTCTAAGAATGTGGAGTACAGTGTTTCTTTTTACATGCAATAAAATATGTTTACTTTTGGAATAAGTTTATAAATTTATTTAATTTCTTTTCGCTTTTGTGGTACAACCAAAAATCTAGAGGTCTATGTCTGTATCACCCGTGATACACTGGCTCCTGGGGAAAGATTTTTGATGTGATCACCGGTGGTACACTGGCCTATGGCTGACGACTTTCGCTGTGATCACCAGTGATACATTGGCAGCCAACGTGTTAATACAATAATAATAAAATCAAAATAGTTAAGGGTGTTTTTTGTATAAGTTTGGTTTTAAACTGGCAACACTGTTTCTATAGATTTTCAATTTAACAATTGCAAGTTGATTTGTGGTTAGTGGTTAGATTAACGCCAGAACAATGCGTGCCAATTGTGCAAACTTATTTTGAAAACCGTCGGTCGGTTCGCCAAACTTATCGTGCGCTACGTCCATTTTACGGTCGACATAATCGTCCATCTGAGCAAGTTATACGGAACACGATGAATCGTTTCCGCACCACGTACACTCTAGAAGAATACGCATTCCCAAAGACGACAAACAGTGCGAACAGAAAAAGATAATGCCGTTGTGGAGCGCAGGATTGAGGAGAATACGAATGAGTCGATTCGGCATCGTGCACAGCAATTAGAGCTATGCCAATCCACTTTTGGAAGATTTTAAGGAAAGATCTTGGTTTGAAAGCTTATAAAATCCAGCTTGTGGAAGAGCGTGCCCATTATACGCGTCGTAGGTTTTGGTGAATGTGCCGAAAAAATGATTCAGCTTGATCCTCATTTTCAACGCAAAATTTTGTTCTCATATGAGGCCCATTTTTGGTTAATTGGATATGTGAACAAGCAAAGTCGCCAAATTTTGAGTGGAGAAAAGAAAGAAGCCTTTGTCGAAATGCCCTTACAACCATTAAAACTCACTGTTTGGTGTGCTTTATGGGCTGGTGGAATCATAGGCTCATATATCTTTAAGGACGATGCCAGCCAGAATGTTACCGTCAATGGAGAGCGCTATAGAAAATTGATTTCTGACTTCTTTGTTCCTCAGTTGAATGGCATTGAAGTGACAGAGCTTTGGTTTCAACAAGATGGCGCAACATGCCACACGGTGCTCGCCACCGTCAATTTATTGCGGGAAACATTTGCTGAGCGCATAATTTCGCGTAATGGACCTGTGAACTGGCCTCCACAATCCTGTGATCTTACACCTTTAGATTACTTTTTTCGGGGTATATGTATGTTCTATGCCGATAATCCAGAGACATTGGACGATTAGGAAGTCAACATTCGTCGTATTATTGCTGATAAATGGCCCCAGTTGCTCGAAAAAGTTGTCGAAGATCAATTGCTCTTCATTCGAGCTAGCCGTGGTGCGCATATGCCTGATATCATATTTAAACACTAATGGCATATAATTATCTATTAAATAAAACTAATATCATAGATATTAACAGTAGCTTCAAGCGTTCAAACTGAATTTGTGTACCTCTAAAAAACAGTATAGGTTACGGTGGTGCCGTTCGGCGTCCTGAAAAATATAGGGCCAATAACTTTTTCACTGCAAGTGCCGAACCAAACAGTCACTATGATTTTGAATACAAAATCATCCTCTTCTTGCACTAGGTTTAACAGAGCATGAGAGTAAGTTAACCTCATTTACCGGTCATCAGGCAGCAATTGGTGAATGGTTGCACTTCATAAAGGAACATCTTCAGGTCTTTCACCAAAATTCGATGCAATGTGCGTCTGCTTAATTGTCTGCTGCCAAATTGTATGCATAGTTGTCTCTTCGGTGTTTGTGAACTTTCTCGGACGTCCTCGGCCAAAGCAACGAGTCATGTCACGGGGTGCCAATACATCCATAGGAACAGGCATACGCCTCACCATCGCCTGCCGCCTTCCTGAATACCAATTCCAGTAATTTTGTCTGCCCCGCATTTTATTAGACAAAGTCATAGATAGGCAAAGCCTTGATAATTGAGTGGGGGCCCTCTCGGGCACAGCAGTGATATTCTCAGTTGAACTAGCAATACGGGGTCTGCCACTTCTTGCGATATCTCTAGTAGACGCTCAGCCAAACGCTTAATTATTCGCGAACTTGGTGCAGGACGACGAGAAAAGCGACAACGAAATTCACGTTGCGTTAAAACAACAGACCGGAAATTGGTCAAATAAACAGTAACAATAATTGCGTGTTCTTCATGTGTGTTATTGTCAACTAATTTTCTATCCGCCTACAACAACAAACGTCAAAGCACAATTACACTTGACGCCACTTGCAATAATTATAGCTCATTCACATTATGTATTAGTGCGTGATGATTTTCTTGCTATCCAACGTAGCGAATATCTTTGTATCTGCAATTCAATGCTTCTTCAGATAACTGACCTATGGGAATAAAAAATTATGAAATAACATCAGGACCATGTGTTAATAATTTATTCAATCAAGCAGGCATGTAGTACCAATTATAATTAAAAATTTAAAGGTACGAGTATTTCGAATTTTCATTTTTCCACTAGAAATTACTCGCAGCATTATCGATAATTGTATAATTAATTGCTCGTTGATACCTGTAATTAAAGCACTTCAGGAAGGATTTTAAAAAAATCGACGGGCAGTATATCCATCATTACTTGAACCAAATAAAGGCTTTGGTCATTCCATAATTAACCCTAATTTACCTTTAAATTTTTTATTTTTTTTAATTTTTCTTGCAGAAAATATTTTCTTTAAATCTACTCTTGCTCTTGACTTGGCATTGTTTCAAGTCTAAAGGATAAGAAATGCGTAGGATGAATTCAAAGGTTCTTATCCAACATTGTAGTGGAGACAACAAAAACTTGTATGCCGACTCTTTCTGAAGGTTCTCACTTCTTTGTTTGCCCATATTTTTAGGAGTACACCTACAAGCTTGAGTTGAATTCGTCTCACTAATTACGTTACATATACTAACGCCTATCACAGTAAATTTAATTTCAAAATGAACAATAATGGATTTAGTGTTAATAACAATGCTTAAAGTAATCAAATTATTAATTAAGTGATCCATATTCGCTTCTCTTTTTTGGATACTAACCTGGGCGACTCTTTTGAAAATAGGAACGTTATAGGGCGACGTGAAAGACTACTGTGTATGGGTAAAAATAAACTCAGAATGATGTGTAATAAGTATCCTGATAATTTTGGATTAGCTAGGAAATATAAGAATTGTGTGCCGAACTTAAAAAGGAGATTCAGGCTTGCTGCGATAATTATTACCGTACTCAATTCAGCTCTGGAAGGGGAAATTTAAAAAACGAATGGCAAGTAGTAAACAGCATACTTAATAAATCTAATCTTTCGAAAAAACCTACTGTTTTACTCGTTGATGACTGCGAGGTGTCTGACAAATTTGCTATTGCTGATGCATTTAATTGCTATTTTGTTAATATAGGCTGCAGTTTACTACCTTTAGCTCAATTTATTCTCGCTATCCGTCTTTTTGTGGATATTGTGAACCGCTGCAAAGTAACACTTTCCTCTTGAAATCTTAAAAGTTATTGGTACCTTAACTAATTTGAATTTTTGTGGGGCTGATGGTACCTCGAATTTTACACTTAAATAAATTGCCACTATTAAACAGTGGATGTCATGGCAAATAGGCAGACATTTATAATCGTTGTGTGTCTCCGGGGTATTTCCTGACTGTGTCAAGTGTGAAGATATCATTTCATTGCTTAAAAAAGGCTCTGCATCTGCCAATCTCACTTCTTTCAGTTTTTAGTAAAATTTTTGAAAAACTTATGAAAAGTAGGATAGTGAGTTTTCTAATTAAAACAAAGTTCTTTACTCCAGTTCAATTTCATTTTCAAAAGTCGACGGAATATGCCCTCTTACAGTTCTGTTCTCAAATAATGTTACACCTAGATGGGAAAAAATGTACAGCGAGTTTATTTATTGACATTACCAAAGCCTTCGATATGGTCAACTACAATTGTCTGTTGCGAAAACTGGAAAAAGCTGGTTTCCGTGGCTTCATCCTCAATTGTATTGAGGTCGTATCTTGGTAACAGGTCGCAAAGAGTGAAGATAGATAGCACACATCCAAAGACATAATATGCAATAGTAATGGTGCTGCACTTCTTGAAATGCTGCAATTGTATGATTTTATTCTTTTGAATGGCTGTACCGAAGGAGACATGGATGGTCAATATACCTTTATTGGAGGACAAGGTAAGTCAGTGATTGATTACTGTATGGTGAACAATGATTGGCTAGACCTCATAAATAAGTTTGAGGTGCTATGCAAACATTTCTCTGATCATATGCCAATCGCAGTAGAATGGAAAACCGAACCTGACTCGTCACAATCAAATCTTTAGTTGTTACCTAGACTTAAATGGAGGGATGAAGAAGCTAAAACCTTTCAACACAAACTAGACGTTTGGCTCTCAAGAATTCCTGCTGGCATTGAGTCTACTGATATTCTTTCAAATGAAATAATAACATGCATGAGAAATTCGGCAAACAGGTTTAGCTCTAATGTAGCAAAAGCATTCAAACAAAAATGGTTTGATAAAGAGTGTATGAGAGCAAGAAAAAAATCATTTGCTCTTTTAAATGCATTCCGTAATTCCAACAATGAAGGATTACGAAAATGGTACGTTCAATCAAATTCCCAATATAAAAGTCTGTGTTTTGCAAAGAAACTTAATTTTGAAAATAAACAAGCCCAATCACTTGGTGAAACAAAGAACACAAAGGAATTTTGGAAGCTGGCGAAGGATATTAATGGTTCTCATCACATAATAGGCACAAATGTATCCGCCGATGATCTTTCTATTCATTTCTCGAAAATGCTTCAAACGAATTCCAACTTAACTTTTGCTTATGCTGAACCTTTCTTCACCGATGATATACTTGACACCGAGATATCTATTTTTGAGATAAAAGCAGTGCTTCTGAAAGCTAAAAATAGAAAAGCTCCGGGTGAAGATGGTGTACCTTATGAATTTTTTAAGAATGCTTCTCAAAGTTTTAGTATTCAACTGGCTACGCTTTTTAACAAAATTCTTATGAATGCGGAAGTTCCATCCTCGTTCAAAAAAGCTGTTATATTCCCAATACATAAAAAAGGTGCCATGAATGACGTTGCCAACTACAGAGGTATATCTTTTATGAATATCATAGCTAAGGTACTCTGTGGAGTTCTTGTTAGCCGATTGGAAAACTGGGTAGAAGAAAAAAATATACTATCCGATTTCCAGGCTGGATTTAGGAAAAACTATTCCACAGTTGACCAAATCTTCTCTCTGACATCGATTGTCAAAGCATATCATGCTAGAAATAAAAAGGTGTACGCGTTCTTTGTCGATTTCAAAGCAGCGTTTGATTTGGTAAATCGGAATGCGCTAATATACAAACTTTCACAGCTAGGTGTCTCAACCAGGTTTCTACATGTTATCAAAAATATGTACAATGACACAGAAGCCAGCGTGTGGGATGGTTCACGTTTCTCTGAATGGTTTAGAACTGATTCAGGTGTCAAACAGGGATGTCCGCTTAGCGCACTTTTATTTGCACTTTTTATAATCGACATTGTAAACCACCTTCCTGGAGGAATTAGAATGGCAGGAATCCAAATCAATGTGTTGCTATATGCTGACGACTTGGTTATATTATCAGAATCGAAAGACAATTTACAATTTATGATAAACCGGCTGTCTACATACTGTGAAAAGTGGGGACTTGAAATCAACACTGAAAAATCAAAAATTATGATTTTCTCGCGTTCCAATCGAACTGAAGTCGGAAGCAATTGGGTGTACAATGGAAGGCATTTGGAAGTGACAAATGAATATAGGTATCTTGGGGTGAACCTTAACCCAAGGCTAAATTTTAGTAAGCACCTTGCCGAAAAAGCCAAGGCCTCTCAAAGTCTTATAAACTTAACATGGAGAAAGATTTTTACAAACAGCCGTATAGATTTGTCTACCAAATATCAAATCTTCAATTCAGTTGTGAAGTCAACTCTGTGCTATGCAGCTCAAGTTTGGGGAATGGAAGAGTATGATGTAACTGAGAAACTTCAGAGGAACTTCATCAGAAAAATTTTCAATCTACCAATCAACACACCGAATTATGCGATTTATTTAGAAACCGGCTTGCCAAAGATATTTACCAGCACCCTGAAACTACAAGCTGATTATCTACTTAAAGTCTTAGGTTTTCGAGATGAACGTCTGAGTAAAAAGATGCTGCTATACGAAGTTAGGAACAAAGACTGGTGGTTTAATAAATGGCAACAGATCGCCACTTCTTTTGGCGAAGGTATAGAAATTGATCCAAACAACATTCTTGGTGTAAAGGAAAAG
This sequence comes from Volucella bombylans, assembly GCA_949129095.1. Classification (NCBI taxonomy): domain Eukaryota; kingdom Metazoa; phylum Arthropoda; class Insecta; order Diptera; family Syrphidae; genus Volucella; species Volucella bombylans. Next base: position 389,321,883 of record OX422140.1, read on the forward strand.
CTTTATAGAATTATTCAGCTGAATGAAGACTCGGTTCGAAATCTGCTTGTAGAAACAGCTACTGAATCTGAAAGCCGAATATTATACATTCAGTTGAAATTTAATCTGTGTAACAATAACTATTTTCAAAATTCTCCAAGTCCCAAAGATATTTCTCTAATATTTAAAGCAAGATGCGAATTATTATGCCTCAACGGAAGACCTTACAATGGGAGTTACAACCAGTTTTGCACACTATGCAACACAAGATCCAAAGAAGACTGCTTCCACTTTATAAGTATCTGTCCAATTTTTCGACAAGAGAGATTTGCGTATTTTGGAAAATTCTCTCTCTCAATGCAGGAGACAATACAAATATCAGATGGACCAGATTGGATAAAACTTGCCAATTATCTAAAGAAAACTTGCAGATTTAGGAAACTAATCATGACTGAATATGATTGATCTACGATAAAAAAAAAATAAACAAAAATATTAAATGAAAACTGAAAATTAAAATAAAAATAATATAGAAGAAATTAAAGTTGTTAGTCGAGCTGACGGCAATGCCAAAGCGTTTATATTCATAAATAGTTAATGTAAATGTATGTTAAAAATTGTAAATAAATGAATGGATTACTTACTTACTTACTTAGATAGCACACAGAGCGAATTCAAGTACTTTAATCTAGGTGTACCTCAAGGATCTGTTTTAAGTCCAATTCCGTTTTTAGTCTACATTTATTTATTTTTTCATTTATTTATTTATTTTATTTATTTATATATTTCCAAAGAATCTTTTACATTGGCCTAAAAATCCTATAATTAACAGTAAAAGTTATAAAAAGTAAAGTTAAACTTAAATTCAAATCAATTGTAATATTATTTATACATTCAGTTATTATTTGTTTAAAATGACAAACTAAATTCATATTCATAATGACAAAACAAAATTCTTTATTACACTAAATATTAAATTTAATTATTTACTAAGTATCTGAATAAAACCGTCTCAAATTGTGTGGTGCCGCGAAGCCTTCTAATGAAAGAGGGTAAGCTATTCCACTGCTTTATGGCATAAACGAAAAACGGACGCTCCGGGTTTCTGGAAGTGAACCTTGGTTGAACGAGATGAGTTAGTAAATTGTATTTTTTGATTTAGATATGAAGGTTCTTTGTTTAAAATGATTTTGTTCAATGTTTTAAGGGAAAACTACTTGAAATACGTGTAAAGATTACAGCCTAGTATGTTACTTGTGTAGTTTGAAATATGGGCATATCGTCGGAGATTGTATACATATCGGATTATATTATTGAACGCCATAGTTAGATTTCTTTTCATTTCTGAGTTATGGCTAGTAAGCAATTGGCACCCATATGTTATCATAGGAAGGATCAAAGTTGTTGCCAACCTAAGTCGAACGTGCTGAGGAGTAAATTGCTTCGAAAGTGAAAGACTCCGTAAGGATCCATATATTTTTCCAACAATAGTTTGAATATGGTCATCCCAGATAAGGGTAGAATTAAATAGAATGCCTAAGTTCATAGCTTTATCGACATATTCAATTCGTTCGTTTCCAAGATAAACGCAGGAAAGTAGCTGTTATCAAGTTTATTTTTGTAAATAATTAAGCATTTGGACTTTTGTGGATTGAGGTGAAGGCTATTTATATTGGACCAGCGAAGTATTCTTTATAAATCAGAGTTTAATTTCACAACACCATCTTCAAGCATGCCTAACTTGCAGCTTATACGAAGTTGAGCATCGTCAGCATACAAATCGATTGAAGAGTATTCAGATTGGAGTGGAAGATCATTAATAAAGATCGTAAATAAGAGTGGACCAAGTATGGTTCCCTGAGGAACCCCACAAAAAAGATTTAAAGGATGGGACGTTTTATTACCAATAACAACAGCTTGGCTTCTTCCACTAATGTATGATAAAATCAGTATTGCAGCTGTGTGTGAAAACTGAAACTGTTGTATTAGTTTTTTTTAATTTTGTCGAATGCCTTCGAATAATCTAAAAGAACTAAAAATGAAACCAATTCATTATCCATAGCATTTCTAATATCGTCTGAAATCTTAAGAGTAGCGGATACACAACTGTGATTTGGTCTAAAACCGGATTGATTTTCACTTAAGAGTTTGAATGTCTTTAAAAAGGTTGAAACTTGATTGTGTAAAATTTTCTTTGACAGAAATGACAAAATTAAACTCTTCTTGAGATAATTGAGTGGCTGGTTTTTTTAAGACTGGTATAATTTTAGCGACTTTCCAAAGAGATGGAAAAGAAGACATTGTTATTACAGTATTAAAAACATGTGTTAGCACAGGAAGAATGTGGGGTAGGATCATCTTGTATGGATGTATTTCATCAAAGCCAGTAGCTGATGATTTTATTTTAAGTACATTACTTAACACATCCGCATAATCCACCCTTTGAAATTGAAAGGAATGTCCACTACCGGGGTCCACAACCCGGTAGGATTCATTTGCTTCACCAGTGCTTTGTACAGGGTC